>CM067372.1:53601430-53891430 GCA_034401795.1 Chaetoderma sp. LZ-2023a
CGCATGACACGTGTGTTACACACCCCGGAAACATTTGTCAGCCAATCTGGAGATTGTTTTGAAAACTCTCTCGGACTTGGGCTGGATGATCAATTTCCCGAAATCAGAGCTAACTCCATCCCAGAAGTTTGTTTACCTGGGCATGTTCTTCGATCTGGAGACGGGGTATGTGTACCCCACTCAGGAGAGGGTTCAAATACTCATCTCGGTAATACAGTCGGTGTGCGACAGTCGTCATGTCCTGGCACGGGTTTACTTGAGAATGCTGGGCTTGATGGTTTCTTTGGAACCAGTCATTCCGCAGGCCGCCTTACGCAGGCGCCCGATCCAGTTGTTTCTCATGACACAGTGGACCCAGAGTTCAGGTTCGCTGGACTCGAACGTGTCAGTATTGGCGCCTCTGATTCACCACCTGCAATGGTGGTTGAATACAGAGAATCTCTTGCCGGGGGGTTTTGCTAACCCCTCCCCACCCTCAGGTGACTGTGTATACAGATGCATCGATGGAGGGGGTGGGGAGCTTGTCTGGAAGAGTCCCACAGTATCAGGGCTTTGGGATCTGGATCAGTCCAAGGAACATATCAATCTACTAGAGCTAAGAGCAGTAGTCCTGGGCCTGGAACATTTCTTACAGAAAGTTCAGGGCAAGATTGTTCTAATTCGTTCAGACAACTCAACAGTAGTGACTTACATAAACCGCCAGGGCGGAACGAAGTCGCCCAGTCTCTGTATGATGACATGGAAACTGCTTTGTTGGTGCCTGGATCATGGGATCACCTTGAAAGCAGTTCATATTCCGGGGAGGTTAAATCTGCTAGCAGACTCATTGAGCCGAAGGATGAGTGTTTTACCCACGGAATGGCAACTAAATCAATGTGTGGCGGATCGTCTGTTCGACCATTGGGGGAAACCCAACATAGATTTGTTCGCGATGAAGAAGAATGCGAAGATGACGACGTACGTCTCTCCGATTCCAGACCCAAGCGCTTTCGCAACAGATGCGTTAGCTATCAGCTGGGAGGGAATGTATGCATACGCATTCCCCCCAGCAATCCTGATTCCAAAGGTGCTTCAGAAAAATCAGGCAGCAGGAGTGCCAAGTGCTTCTGATCGCCCCGGATTGGCCAAGCCGATCGTGGTATACGGATCTGCTGGACCTTCTGGTCTGCAATCCGGTTCCGCTGCCTCTGATGGACAACCTTATCTTCCAGGGCAAGGCCCTTCACGACAATCCGTCAATGTTCCGATTGACTGCGTGGATGTTGTCAAGGAATCTAGAATTAAGGAGGGCTTTTCTGAGCAAGCGGCCATGTTTATGGCCAAAGCCAGGAGGGGGTCAACCTCCAGAGCATATAATTATAAAATCAACAGATTTGCAGAATGGTGCTCAAAAAGATGTATTGATCCAATGGAATCATCTATTCAGGTAGTGGCTGATTTCCTCTGTCACCTATATGATGCCTATAGCCTCAAGCCTAACTCTATTGCTGGTTATAAGTCAGCTTAATGACTGTTATTCCTTGCTTGGCTAATAGGGGGAGTGATGAAGTAAGTACATTAAATGTATTAATTAAAGGCATGGGCAATCTAAGACCAAGGAATCCTCCACTGATTCCGTCTTGGAGTTTATCACTGGTGCTCCAGGTACTAGGTGATAAGCCTTTTGAACCAACTTAGTTCCATTTCTATGAAAATGTTAACTCTTAAAACTGTATTTTTAATTGCTGCGGCCTCGGCGAGGCGTAGGAGTGAAATTCACGCCTTATCAGCCGAGGTTGACCGTTTTGTGGTTACAGGGGAAGGCCTTAAGCTTCTACCTAGGATTAATTTCTTGTCTAAAAATCAGTCATTGAAATATCCAGGTCAGCCTATTTTTTTGCCATCTTAACTAGATATGATCCTAATTCTAAAGTATGGTGCCCCGTACGGGCGCTGCTCCGGTACAAACAGCGTACTTCGGAGTGGCGTACCGACCAGTCAGCGTTATGGTTGTCATATATTGAACCCCATGGTAGGGCGTCTAAGGACACCATTTCTAGGTGGATTGTGGAATGTATTCAATTTTGTCACAAATCCGCCACCGGGCGACAGGTTGACGTGGCCAAGGCTCACAGTGTCCGCGGTGTCGTGACATCCACTGCCCTTTTTAATGGGGTCCCTGTGGATGATATTATGTCAGTGGCTCAGTGGCACTGTGAGTCAAGTTTTACAGACCATTACCTCCGTGACACCTCTAACCCTCTCGCCTTGTCGATTTTGAAACAATAACCGCTTTATGTTTGTGAAGAGTGCCTCCGCATTGCTTATATACTTCGCCATTCAGCGACGGTGACAACCACTTGTCGGGACTGTATCATCCTTCTCTACTGGATTCATGATGACAGCTTCCTAGTACAACAAGGTCAGTCTTGTTCATGTGTTGTTCATTGTTTTGTATTGTCACGTTACCCAGTGTTATTAATATGGTGATGGTTTATGTGGGTTGTGGTTCTTTAGAGAGAGTATACGAAAATGGAGCCTTTTCGTCTCTGTCCTATAGTACTTAGCACTAGTACGAAGAGAGCGTGTAGGACATTGAGGTCATTTAATCTTCCTCCCAAGGGAGGGGGGGGGAGTGCATATGACAAATCGGTCATCTCTCAGGCATCGGTTGTGTTATCCGATGGTTTATCAAATCCTGACTGTGTTTTCACACAGTTTCAGACGTCATAAGTGCCTTAAACGCTTGAAAGCGTATAGGGAAGAGCTGGTCTTTTGACCTCGCCTCCCTCCCGCCAGATTCACTTTCGAATTCTGGCAATATCAAAAGTATTAGGGAGGTAAGTATACTCTTGATGTGAAATAAACGAAATCTAGGATTTCTTTTTTCACGAGAGAGTTGATACTTACCTCCCTAGATACTGACCCGGCCTCTCCGCCCCACAGAGGCTCGGTCTTCAGGCTCTTGGTAGTTGCATGTGTTAGCCAATAAATGAGCCAGAGGAAGTAGTAGTCGGCGCATGCGCGGTGGTGGGGCGACCATCCGCCGGACTACCTCTGACTCCCTGCCCAGTAGGGGCACCTAACTGTTTTTAATCTGAGTGTTTTATTGAGTGAAAGCCGATATTTAGCAATATCAAAAGTATTAGGGAGGTAAGTATCAACTCTCTCGTGAAAAAAGAAATCCTAGATTTCGTTTAGTTGGGACCAACACTATGCGGTCAATTGCGGCCAATGTAGCAACATGGACAATTTTCATAATGACATCATAATGTTGTAATTAGCTTCAAAGCGGCCAACCACTAATTTACACAATTATCTCCATTACGGACAACTGTGAACAACAGTTTCTTAGCAACAGTGTACATGTTGTAGACGCTGGCCTCATCTTCCCCTTTTCACATCAAGAGTATACTTACCTCCCTAATACTTTTGATATTGCTAAATATTGGCTTTCACTCAATAAACACTCAGATTAAAACAGTTAGGTGCCCCTACTGGGCAGGGAGTCAGAGCGTAGTCTGGCGGATGCCAGCCCCACCACCGCGCATGCGCAGACTAGCACTTCCTCTTTGCTAATTTATTGGCTGAGAGACAACACATGCTTTCATGATAAGATCTTTCTATACGCTTTTCAAAGCTTTTTAAGACTTTTAAATAGACGTTTTTACCTGACAAAGATGGCTGAGAGAGTGACTTCGCCACAGGAGGGCCTTGGACCTTTAAATCAGGTGACTTATAGTAAAATTAGCGAGTTTTGTCCCGTTGTAATGTGTTTCCGGGACTCGCGCTAAACGTGATAAGCGCCTTAATTAATTTATTTTTTTTCAACTAGGTGCTATATAAGACTAATCTCTCTTTGTGTTTATGTCCACAGGTCTGTGTGAAGGAGAAATAAGGACATGACATCAGCAGAGGGTTTGTGTCTCTCCACCATGGTTCCATTTCCTACTAATACTGTTAGGTTATCTAACCAAAAATTCTATGTCCAGTGAGTTGGAGGCCTATTATAAAGGTCTTCTCACTTTGCCCTCTTGATCCAATTCCTTCCCCTTGAGGTGGAGAGAGTTAAGAGGCGTTCAGTGGTGGAGTGCTCCAGTTCATCAGGTTGGATGGTTTGTCTAGACAAGGTGTCAGGTATTAATTATTGATATGAGAAAGGGAGATAATTAACACTATTTGCCATTGTTATCAGTATTTATCTGATGCTTGTGTAGTCGAAATGTCCATTCTGCACATGTTCTGGTTAGAGATACAATTCGTCCTTGCACTGGGATGTTTGTTGTGGATCGATTTTTTCCTGTCATAGGATTAATGACGTCATAATCAGTCTTGCTCTTTATTTACAATTAAAGTTGTCCGAAGCTGGTTTCTGATAAAAATTATGATCTTTATGATCATTTTTTCTTCTCTTGAGTTGGTGAGTTTTCTAAGCTTAACTAGTTTGCTCATACTCCTCGTCCCTTTGGCCTTTTTCAGAGACCTGGTTGTGCGTCCTGTGGACGATTTTTTGAGGGACAAGTTTGGCCCTCATCTATGTTTTCAGTGTAGCCCCTGTGGTCCCTTGCTTAATTGCGAGATATGTAAGCACTGGGGGGGGCGAGCTAATGTCCGAATTCTTGTGCTTGCAGGCGAAGGACAAGTTGGAGGAGGAGAAAAAGAAGCTGAAAAAAGAGGTCGTAAGTAAGAAGGGTAAGAGGAAGGCCTCGTCCGCGGTGGACATGGAGGCCTTCCGGACCGAGATGTTGGGAGAGATGAGGAGGACAATCAAGGATTTGGTTCCAGAGTTGCTTCGTGGCATGCTTCCTGGACCAAATCCTTTATTGACCTCATCATCTGCTTCGGAGCAGGTGATCCCCACCTCTGAATCAACGTTCCTTAGTACGCTTCCGTTGTTTGAAGATTCAGAGGTGGCCCCATTAGAGGGGGTGTTCCACGGCCCTGGCAGCAGGCTTATTGCCGCGCCCAATAGGGACCGTGGACGGTCGTCGCTGGAACCCGCGGGCTGCTCATCAGTCCAGGGGTATCCGCACACCGCGGCTGCCAGTACCTCGTATGGCACCTTCCCTGGCCAGTCCGGGTTAGCTCTCTTTGCTGACCCGGAGTCTAATCTTTCTGGCCAGGAGGATGATGATTACCTGTTGGGGTCGCCGTCTGAAGACGTGGCCATGGAATATGACGTTTGTGCGCCCCTCGCGGGGAATACAGACGCCTTTTTCCACGGTTCTACTCTCCCAGGGGTAGAATCCACGGTTCAGACTGTGGCCCTGGGCGCTGAAGGCCAGCAGGTACCGCATACCTCGGCTTGCCGGAGA
This sequence comes from Chaetoderma sp. LZ-2023a, assembly GCA_034401795.1. Taxonomy (NCBI): domain Eukaryota; kingdom Metazoa; phylum Mollusca; class Caudofoveata; order Chaetodermatida; family Chaetodermatidae; genus Chaetoderma; species Chaetoderma sp. LZ-2023a. The sequence continues at coordinate 53,606,725 of CM067372.1, forward strand.
GTGTCGCTGGTGCTGGCCGGGGCCGTGGTGGGGCGGTATATGCCCCGCGCTCTACCACGGCGCCTGCTCCTGGTCAAACCAGTGATATTAGCATGCCGGTATTGTCAGGCCCGCATGTTCTCCCTGGCTTGCCAGGGATATCAGCGTACCCGCCGTCAAGCTCTGTTGCTTGCGCTCTGGAGGAAGACGAAGGCCCCCGTCTTGTAGAGCGCTCGCAGCTAGCCACGGAGGAGGATTGGTCTGACGCTTGCCAGTGGTTGGTGAGTGTTAGACCAGATCTGCCCGTGGAGCAGTCGGCTAGCCAGCGTGAGCATAGGCCGTGGTTAGCTGGTAAGCCTACTGCTAACGCTATGCCTTCTCTGCCGCTGGCAGAGCATGTCGTAGACATGTTCGAGGCGGCGGAGACGTCCATTAAGTCGAGTGGACGTCTCGCTAAGGCCCCGCGCGAGGTGGCCAGGCGTTGCCGCATCGTGCCCCTGGACTACCAACGGTACGGTGTGGTACCGAAGCCGAGCGTGGATGACCGCGCGGCTTTGGGTGAGGATGCGCGGCCAGGCTCCCGTTCTGACACGGGAGTCTTGTGTTCGAACGCGTTGCGTTCAGCAAATGCCGCGTTGCGTGATGCGGAGGAGAGTGGGAGGGGCTTCGATTGCCGCTCTGTCCCACGTCTCCCAGCTGTTACAAGGGGTAGTAACAGCATCCGCATCGCGCCAGCCAAGTCCGGTCACAGTCCAGCGAGCCATCCAGGATGGTATCAACCTGGCTCTGGACTGTATGACGCGGGCGGTGACCAGGAGTGTCCGGGGCAAGGCGCACTTTTGCCTTGGATAATCTGTGCCCGTCCCAGGACCTCTACAATAGGCTACTACGTACGCCTATGACAGGTCCTGGTCTCTTTGGACGTGAGGGGTGTAGGCACCTCCAGGAGACGGTTACTCTGGTCAATAACCAGAGGGCGCTGCGCGAGCAGTTTGAGGTGCTTCGTCGTGCCAACGTTCGCGCCGCACCCCCTGCGTATCGTCCCCTGCAGGCTCGAGGTGGTAGTGGCCAGGTCAGAGGCCAACCACCATCGCAGCGCCGGCCTCGGCTGCGTGCGATTCGGCCAGCAGCGAGGGGGGGCGCAGGCTCCTCAGGCGCAGTCAGCCAGGCAGCCGCCCGCGCACCGAGGTGCGCGCGGTGCTGGTCGTGGCGCGCGAGGATCTGGGCGGGGTAATCGTTCCTGATGGGACGGTTACCGCGGTGAGAACCGCGCCGGTGTTTCTGGCAGAGGAGACAGTGCCGCTCTTGCACTCTTATGTCCACCTCTATCCCTATGTGGACCGGTGGGAGGCCGGCTAGCCGACCACATGCAAGAGTGGGAACGGTTAACTCAGGACCGTTTAGTCTTGCGATGGCTTTCAGTCGGGTATCATCCCGATTGGATGACAGGCCCGCCATCGCGACTGTCTCTAGTGCCGATCTGGACTCCAAATCCGAGAGATCCAGATCAAAGGTTGTGTATCAAGGAGGAAATAAATTCCCTCATACAAAAAGGAGCTATTCAGCCGGCACAGAGGTGTCCGGGCTTCTATTCAACCCTGTTCTTAGTAACAAAGAACACCGGAGGGTGGAGACCAATTCTCAACCTCAAGCCATTGAACAAGTTCATAGAGATGCCCAGTTTCAAGATGGAGACTGTGCGCTCGGTGTTGGCTGGGTTAGAGAGGGGAATGTGGACAGCGTCGATAGATTTGAAGGACGCTTATTTCCACATCCCCATACACAGGAGTTTCCGTCGCTTCCTGAGATTTGCATTCCAGGGCCGGCGGTGGGAATTCAGGGTGTTACCCTTCGGAATTTCCACGGCTCCTCGGGTCTTCACCCGTGTGGTTCTCGCGATCACTGCATACCTCCGCAGGAGAAGCATAGCAGTCCACACGTACATAGACGACTGGCTGTTGAAAGCACACACCCGGGAAAGTTTATCGGCCAGTCTGGAGATTGTTTTGAAAACTCTCACAGACTTAGGCTGGATGATCAATTTCCCAAAATCAGAGCTGATTCCATCCCAGAAGTTTGTTTACCTGGGGATGTTCTTCGATCTAGAGACAGGATATGTTTATCCTACTCAGGGGAGAGTTCAGAAACTCATCTCATTAATTCAGTCAGTGTGCGACAGTCGTCATGTCCTGGCACGGGTTTACTTGAGAATGCTGGGGTTGATGGTTTCATTGGAACCAGTCATTCCTCAGGCCGCCTTACGCAGGCGGCCGATCCAGTTATTTCTCATGACACAATGGACCCAGAGTACAGGTTCGCTGGACTCGAATGTGTCAGTGTTGGCGCCTCTGATTCATCACCTGCAATGGTGGTTGGACACAGAGAATCTCTTGGTGGGGGTTATGCTAACCCCTCCCCACCCTCAGGTGACTGTGTATACAGATGCATCGATGGAGGGCTGGGGAGCTTGCCTGGAAGAGTCCACGATATCAGGGCTTTGGAATCTGGAACAGTCAAAGGAACATATAAATCTACTGGAGCTAAGAGCAGTAGTCCTGGGCCTGGAACATTTCTTACAGAAAGTTTCAGGGCAAGATTGTTCTTATTCGTTCAGACAACTCAACAGTTGTGACTTACATAAACCGCCAGGGCGGAACGAAGTCGCCCAGTCTCTGTATGATGACATGGAGACTGCTTTGTTGGTGTCTGGATCACCAGATTACCTTGAAAGCAGTTCATATTCTGGAAGGTTAAACCTGCTAGCAGACTCATTGAGCCGAAGGATGAGTGTTTTACCCACGGAATGGCAACTAAATCAATGTGTGGCGGATCGTCTGTTCGACCATTGGGGGAAACCCAACATCGATTTGTTCGCAACGAAGAAGAATGCGAAGATGACGACGTACGTCTCTCCGATTCCGGATCCAAGCGCTTTCGCAACAGATGCGTTAGCTATCAGCTGGGGGAGAATGTATGCATATGCATTCCCTCCAGCAATCCTGATTCCAAAAATTCTTCAGAAAATCAGACAAGAGGAATGCCAAGTGCTTCTGATCGCCCCGGATTGGCCAAGCCGATCATGGTATACGGATCTGCTAGGACCTTCTGGTCTGCAATCCGGTTCCTCTGCCTCTGATGGACGATATTATCTTCCAGGGCAAGGCCCTTCACAACAATCCGTCAATGTTCAGATTGACTGCGTGGATGTTGTCAAGGAATCTAGAATTAAGGAGGGCTTTTCTGAGCAAGCAGCCATGTTTATGGCCAAAGCCAGGAGGGGGTCAACCTCCAGAGCATATAATTATAAATCAACAGATTTGCAGAATGGTGCTCAAAAAGATGTATTGATCCTATGGATGCATCTATTCAGGTAGTAGCTGATTTCCTCTGTCACCTCTATGATGCCTATAGCCTCAAGCCTAACTCTATTGCTGGTTATAAGTCAGCTTTAATGTCTGTTATTCCTTGCTTGGCTAAGAGGGGAAGTGATGAAGTGAATACATTAAATGTATTAATTAAAGGCATGGGCAATCTAAGACCAAGGAATCCACCGGTGATTCCGTCTTGGAGTTTATCGCTAGTGCTTCAAGTACTAGGTGATAAGCCGTTTGAACCACTTAGTTCCATTTCTATGAAACTATTAACACTGAAGACTGTGTTTTTAATTGCTGCGGCCTCGGCTAGGCGTAGGAGTGAGATTCATGCCTTATCAGCCGAGGATGACCGTTTTGTGGTTTCAGGGGAAGGCCTTAAGCTGCTACCTAGGATTAATTTCTTGGCTAAAAATCAGTCGTTGAAATATCCAGGTCAACCTATTATTTTGCCTGCTTTAACTAGATATGATCCTAATTCTAAAGCATGGTGTCCTGTCCGGGCGCTTCGCCGGTACAAACAATGTACGGCGGAGTGGCGCACCGACCAGTCAGCGTTATGGTTGTCATATATTGAACCCCATGGCAGGGCTTCTAAGGACACCATTTCCAGGTGGATTGTAGAATGCATTCAGTTTTGCCATAAATCCGCCACCGGGAAGCAGGTTGACGTGGCCAAGGCTCACAGTGTCCGCGGCGTAGTGACATCCACTGCCCTATTTAATGGGGGTCCCTGTGGATGATATTATGTCGGTGGCTCAGTGGCACTGTGAGTCAAGTTTTACAGACCATTATCTCCGTGACACCTCTAATCCTCTCGCCTTGTCGATTTTGAAAAAATAACTAGGCATATATATTTTTGATGGGGTTTCCTCATTGCTTATATATTTCACAATTAATTTATGGAAACAACCACTAATTTGGGACTGCATCGATCTTCACCAATGGGAAGAGGATGTCAGCAGCCATTTCAACAAGGTCAGTCTTGTGTATGTGTTGTCCATTGTTGATTGTCTTGTCACGTTACCCGTTATTTATATGATGATGGTTTTGTGTATTTATGTGGTTCATTGTTGAGAGTATACGAAAATGGAGTTTTTTCGTCTCTGTCCTGTAGTACATGGCACTTGTACGTAGAGAGCGTATAGGACATTGAGGTCATTCGACTCTTCCTCCCAGGAAGGAGGGGGGGGGGGAGCGCATATGACATTCGGTCATCTCTCATACATCGGGGGTGTTATCCGATGGTTAGTCAAATCCTGACTGTTTTTTTCATACAGTTTCAGAAGTTTAAGTGCCTTAAACGCAGAAAAGCGTATAGGGATGAGCTGGTCTTTTGACCTCGCCTCCCTCCCGCCGAATTCACTGTCGAATTCTGGCAATATCAAAAGTATTAGGGAGGTAAGTATACTCTTGATGTGAAATAAACGAAATCAAGGATTTCTTTTTTCACGAGAGAGTTGATACTTACCTCCCTAGATACGGACCCGGCCTCTCCACCCCACAGAGGCTCGGTCTTCAGGCTCTTTATAGTTGCATGTGTATCAGCCAATAAATTAGTCAGAGGAAGTGCTAGTCTGCGCATGCGCGGTGGTGGGGCTGGCATCCGCCAGACTACGCTCTGACTCCCTGCCCAGTAGGGGCACCTAACTGTTTTAATCTGAGTGTTTATTGAGTGAAAGCCAATATTTAGCAATATCAAAAGTATTAGGGAGGTAAGTATCAACTCTCTCGTGGAAAAAGAAATCCTTGATTTCGTTTATTTTCTCACATTGTAAAAAGTTTTCAAATTGTAATATTTTTTTTAATATCCAGACTATTTTGGATTTTCCAGATTTTTTCACATTTGCACAATGTTGTGGCAATCTAGTGTATGGTAACCATCTTTCCTGTGTTAGAATTTGAGCCAAATCAGACCACTAGATTCCAAGATAGCCACAGATCCAGATTTTATCTGATCCGGATTGTTTAATGCAGATCACAGCCAACGTCTGGACATCGTCTTGCATGAAGACTTCCTTCATTGTGTTAAAATCTGAGTCAAATCACATCAGTAGTCTTTGAGATACAGCTGCAGACACATAGACAGACATGCAAACAGACACGCAGACAACAGACAAACACAGACAGACACACACACACACACGCATGCACGCACGCATGCACGCATGAACAGAGAGACAGACACGATTGCAATAAACTCTTTCCCTTATGGGGAAATGGTAAAAATCCATGTCCTATTGTACCTAACACTAATAATTGTGGGATTTGTTGTGTATTCATTTTCAAAACTATCTTGCTAAAAGATTTGGCATAGACAACAACAGCCACAGTGACATTATTCACACACTGAGCAATAGTTAACAGAATGCAGGACAGTTACAGAAATGAATTTTCTATTAATTTGTGATTGACTGAATCTCTATTTCTAGCGAATGCCCGGAGTTGCTCGGTACATAACTGCAAATGACATACCAAGTGAAAATACCTACATTCCAAAGCCACCACCATTTAACATGGGGAAAGCAGAGGTACGGTGCAATATATAATAACTTTAAATTAATTATTGAATTCAATATGCACCAGTTTTCTTTCTGTGTAAATCTATCATATAAACCATCCTGTTCCAAAAGGATATTCTTGTTCTCTTCTATGTGTTAGCTGTGAATGTATGCCTGTTTATTAACTTTAACTGTCTACCTGTTGAATTTCTGCTGACTATTTTCCATGTGGTCTAGCTCTGAATATACTGCATATTTTGAAAACAATTTAACTGAAAGTTGTTGGTGGTTTTGAGAAATATCCATTTGCGGACCAATATAGGACTATTTTCGAAAAACCAACTTTAAGCATTAAAGGGTTAAATGAATGTTAAGCTGACATGTTTCAAGAATATCAATCTCATGGCCCGGGAGTCAGAATTCTGCATCTGTGATGGTGCTGCATCGTTGTCTAGATTAAGTTTTATGTCTTTAACATCTCATTTACAACCTCAGCTGTGATCAAGCTTCAAACAAAGCATGGTAATATCTTCAACAAATACTTTCTTTAAAGTTACCCAACCGGTTATTCACAGGAGGGAGAGGGGAGAGAAAAATAAGTTCAATTCCGAAAATCCAAATCTGCCATCCAATGTCAAGTGAAGTTTATCCTATCTTAACTCCTTAAGACTTAAATTGTTCATGAAAATTTGAACCTTCTCATAGAAGCTGTCCATCTGCAGACCAAGAGAAAATTATATTTGGAAATTTATCATTGGAATGACTGACTAGCTTTCATGGCTTCCAGACTAGGTACAGAAGGAGTGAAGAATCCAGCAGTGTTGGTATCGCTTAGGGATCGTAGCCTGATGTTAATAGAGGGGCTTCAGCTTTCCCATTGCCAGGTCTTCAAGTTGCATGCCTGTGACAGACTCTAGATGCACTTTGGCTTCAGTTTATGCTGAGCACGGGCTTATGATAGATGACAACCCTGAGGACATTAAATTTCTCCTGTTTCTATAACAGATAATAATTCTTTTGCAACAGCTTTACTTGGTTGGGATTACAAAGAGTCAATAATCTACAGTTTATTACTGTCAGAAAAATTTCAGACTAAAGATTTTCACTCACTTGTACATTCCCCTTAGAAAGAATTTCTCCATAATTTTAGAAATAATCACACTATTTTTGGGTCAAGCAGTATCTGCCTTCTTTAAATATTTTCTCATAAATTTGATAAATTTGAGCTCCCCTGACCTGTTACTTAGCTGAGATAGCGATAACTCCTAATCCGGCGTATGTGGGTTTTACCTGGTTTGGATTTAGTTTATTTTACACCAAGAATTAGAACAATAACGGTTTTCAATAGACATCTAACCCATCAGGGGCATATCTGATCTTAATTAAAAGTAACAGATTTGTTCTATGACATAGTTGCATCTAGTCTCCATCATAATGAAAATGATTTTCAAATTTCTGAGTAATTTGTCAAGTTCAATAAATACAGCTCCCAGTGAAATTAACTTCACAATATTTAAAAGAATGCTTATTAACTTGTAAATTCACCAAAGCCATACAATTCGCCCTCCCTGATGGACCTATACCATTTGATTGTTACATCAACTAACTAGTGATGTATTTTGATTATGACATCAGATGTCGGAGTAGCAGACCAGATCCCTCCGTTGTGCTTGTTTGGCGAGGTTTCTGGTTTACTGAGGTAATTTTGCTCTAAGATTATTGAATCCACTGTGTAAGATATGTTCAACTTAGAGATGGTTTGATTTATAAAGGATTCAGTTTGCGAAAGTATGGTATACATATACATCTTATGGGACCTTTGTTATAGATTTGAATAGTTCTGATTGGCATATATTGCCAACATGAGCTGCTCCGCAAGTTACCTTAATTCACCTTTCCAGAGTACCCACCCATCATATGATGTCATAATGAACTGCGTGCTGTGTACAATGACATCAAAATGAATGACCTCATGAATGACGTTGATAAGTACGTCACGAACGCATATTTGATGACGGTCTATGGGCTGTTGTACAATTTGTTTGCTTTTACTATTTAATAAATATGGCAGCAACAGCACCCAGTCTAATTAGTTACAAAATATTCAACAGCTTCCCTGTATAGTTTTCAGGAAATTGATAGCTAGGGCATTCGGGGGATCGATCAATCCAAACACGGCGAGGTGTGGGTGGAGCTTAGCTAGTGATCGGCGGGTCATAGCTAAAAATGGAAAGGGCCATTTTAAAATAAAAAAATATTCCTTCCATTGTAAGATTTGGCCTAAGCGCCAAACCCTGTACTGTTTTTAGCTTTTCAGTAGTGGCTATATTGGCTATGCAGGACAGGCACTCGGCATGATATTAGCAGGTACTCTTGTAATTTTAATTAATCAGAATTTAGTTGCTAGTGAGCTCATGCCATTGTGACTGTCCATCCATCTGTTCATCCGCCGATCACCAATTTGTCTGTCGTCCGGCATCAACTTTTTATTTAAACAACTCCAGAATTATTGGGTGAAATTCAACCAAATTTTGCTGGAAGCACCCTTAGGGCATAGAGGTCCAAATTTGTTCAAAGCAAGCCAATCAGCCAATTTGATTGGCGGCAAGCTTTGATTTTGTCAGATTTTTGTAAACGATTAAAAAAAAAAATTTGGGAACTGCTTGGGGAATTGATTCAAAGCTTATAAAACATCATCGAGGACAAAAGCTGAACCAAGTGTGTTCGAGGGAACGTTTGATTGGCCAAATGTTTCATCGACCATCTATGACCTAGAAATGACTTCTCCAGAAATTAGTTTTGAGTATGGTGATAAATAGTTTGGTGACCATCTTGGACTTTTTCCCCGCCAAAAACTCCCATAGTGAAGCAATTGGAAATTGAGAATGTCTTCACGAGGACCACTGGACCGAATCTGGTGGGTCGATAATACTTGTTCTTGTTACAATTCTAGCAAAAACCTTCTGGGTCTACTTGTAGGCAATGGCTTTCTTGTTCAAATGCCTGTGTTCCAGATGAGTGATACAGGCCCCTTGGGTCTCTTGTATTATTTTATCATTTCAACCTATCCAAATATCTTTATTTCAAGGCAATTATGCAAGCAAACTATTTATAGTCTTGAAGGTAATTTGTTTGGAAGCCATTGCCACCTCAGGAAGCAAATGTCTTCTTGTCAAATTAGTTTCAAAATAATCATCAGAATATCTCTAATTCATTGATAGATTTTCATTGAGTCTGTAGCATAGTTAATGCTCAGTTTGATGTTAACATCTTTAAACATTGGCCTGGAATTCCAGTAATTTCAAACTCATGCAGCGTATACATGTAAAATGTTGAATACTTTGAAATTAATTTGACAGGAACCCTTTAACTCTCAAGTTGGCCAAAAATGGTTTCTGCAGTAGTCTTGAGAAATGTCCATTTGCAGATCAAGAGAAGACTGTTTTTAAAAATTTACCACTAATGACTTTGATAATGGAGCCAGTCATTCTACTGGGAAATTTTCTAAAATAATCTCTTTGTCTACAAATGAATATTTTCTATGAGAAAAATTAAATTTGTTTGAACATATTTGAGAGTTAAATGGTTAATATTTCATTGATGTTGCACACCTTCCAAATGATATACCAATGCATCTGCTAATGGACCTTCCCGTGTTAGCTATGCCCTGCCCATTTCCATCTAAGCCCCCACCCCCTCATCCATGTTGGTATCGATCGATCACTGACCTCCCTGACTATCAATTTACAGAAAACTATGCAGTTAAGTTGTTGAATATTTTGTAACTAATTTGACTGGGTGCTGTTGCTGCCTATGTCAGCAACAGCGCCCAGTCAAATTGCTTTAAAAATATTCAACAAGATATTTATAAAATAGTAAAGACATACAATGCATAGTCCGTCTTCAACTATGCATTCATGACGTCCTTATCTATGTCATTCATGATGTCATAATGACATCATTGATTGTGATGTCATTCTATGCGCCACTTAGTTGATTATGACATCATATGATGTATGGATACAGTGAAAAGTTCCATTAACAAACGAATCTCTACATTGTTGTAAATATTAAACAATACATCTAGCACTCATTCCTGACTGAATTATCATGTAATAACAATTAATCAATCTCTACATTGTTCTAAATATTAAACAATACATCTACCACACATTCCTGACTGAATTATCATGTAATAACAATTAATCAATCTCTACATTGTTGTAAATATTAAACAATACATCTACCACTCATTCCTGACTGAATTATCATGTAATAACAATTCATCAATCTCTACATTGTTGTAAATATTAAACTATACATCTACCACTCATTCCTGACTGGATTATCATGTAATAACAATTCATCAATCTCTACATTGTTGTAAATATTAAACAATACATCTACCTCTCACTCCTGACTGAATTATCATGTAATAACAATTAATCAATCTCTACATTTGTAAATATTAAACAATACATCTACCACTCATTCCTGACTGAATTATCATGTAATAACAATTAATCAATCTCTACATTGTTGTGAATATTAAACAATACATCTACCACTCATTCCTGACTGAATTATCATGTAATAACAATTCATCAATCTCTACATTGTTGTAAATATTAAACAATACATCTACCACTCATTCCTGACTGAATTATCATGTAATAACAATTAATCAATCAATGCGTTTCACGTTATTTTCTATAGACAGTCATGATAAAGCAGTTAAAGCAGCGAGGAATGTAACGGTCACATATAAGGATCATAAGCCGGTTATACTCACCATTGAACAAGCTATTGAACAGCAACTTACTATGAACCCATTTCCAGATCTGATATCCGGTGACCCTGAAGGTAAGTGAAGTTTAAATACGTCACCCTAAGCGAATGGAGTCAAGAAATCATAGTCACAGAATTAGCTAATTGTGAGGTACCATAGCAGATGCTATCTGATATCAAACAATTGTGTATGTGTTTTAATCATAGGTGGTGTAGCTGGCAGAAATGACTACAGTCATGTTTTTTTAAAATGTCAATTTGGATAACAGGTTATAATATTGTCTGTTAAAACCTAGCATTGAAATGTTTGCCTCGATATGTCTTTTTAAATATTCTTCTCTCGGTAACTGTAAATAGGCATTAAAATCTATCTTTATGTTCACAACTTTTAACTTTAAATGTAAATGGACTAGACAGGTTGTATCTTTACCACCACTTGGAGAAACCCAGTGTTCTTCTGACAAACTAACTATATATGTTTACTCTTTGAATTTCCCTGTCTTCTTTAGTTACATTAGCTTACATTATCAAGCAAATGGTAGCCAGTGTCATGTGATATAGATAACTAATTTCCTTGCTTAAAAAGGCCATATCAGCTGACCTCCACATTACGCAATATAGATAGTCATGCTTTTTTCTCTGATGTAGAGTGGATTTTAAAATCTTGACATCTTTCGCTTCAAATAATTTGTATAGATCCTAGGATTGATTTTCCACGGTACATACATCAACGAATCATATATTTGACCTTGATCCATGTAATATATTAATTATTTGACGTGTTTCTAGATTCCATGTCCAGTGCTACACATACAGTGACAGGAGAAGTCTCTGCTGGGGATCAAGCGCATTTTTATATGGAAACGCAGGTATACTTAATTAAATTTAGGAAAGCATCATAATTCCTAATATTCTATTTAATAAATTAATTTGTATATGCATGTATTTCCATTATCTAGTAATTAATCTGTTTTGATAATTTTGATGCCACGGACAGAAGATATAGGTCAAGTTCAACTGGTTAACCATTATAAAGTCAGCTATAGCTAAGTAAATCCCAGTCAAACTTAAAATAGTTAATTTAGCTAGTCAACTGTAGTCGACCTAGCACCAGAGCTCAGTTCCCCATGGTTAGTACGAAATGCCATAAATGCAAAATGGTGGAAACCCCTCGCTTGCCATGAATAAATGCAGATAAGTGTAATTATTTCATTATATAAAATAAGTTTGATGAAATTATACTTTTCCATTGTATATCAATGTTCTCTAGCCCTAACTAATTCCTTCCCACATTATTTCATATGGACACTTGTTGATGTCTGAGGTGTAGTGGCTGAGCGGTTAGGGAGTTGAGATCATGACTCGAATGTCACGGGATCGATTCCCGGCCAGGCTGCCTCATTGTGTCCCTGAGCATGGCACTTCACTCTGCATTGTTCCAGTACACCTGTCTGTAAAATAGGTACCTGTGAAGGCAGTGTCGGCAATACGGAATATTGGCAAAAAAGCCATCGAGCACCTATAAACGGCAGCCAGGCTGTATGCTGTCAAAGGGAGTTTAGACTGTGCAGGAATGAAAAAGGCCCAATAGGTTAATAACTACGTATTGAAGACAGTAGTTTTGTTCTTTAGTCTGACGCTTGATTACGATTTGTGTAATCCGGAAAGTCTGAATGGTCTGGGCTTGATTTGTGGGCCCCTTTTATATCTTTTGTGGCGGGCTGATGTTAGCGGCCTTTAGTGGGCGACTTTGTGGGTATGCGCATGCGATGGAAGGGTGGATGGGTGGTCCAGTGGCTTGGCGGTTTGGCGCCTTTCTGGTGGTTTTGGTGGTCCTGGCGGCTTTTGGCAGTTTTTTTTTTGTTTCTGGCGGCCTGGCAGCTCTTATGGTGGGCGGTTGGGTTCTAGTTGGTGGGATAACCTATGTGGTTATAAATCAGGGTGGTGGCGGTTCTGTGGTCTGTGGGAGTATGTGATTTTTTGGGGGGGTATTTTGAGTTTCTTGTGGTGGTTGGTTGGGGTGTTCTTGTGGCAGGTGGGCATACGACCATTAGGGGGTTAGTCGTTAATGTCATCAGTTTGGTTACTTGAGGGCATGATTCAGACTTTATGGTGTTTCGTTCATGAAATTTTGAACTCATCAGAGGCAATAGTGCCTTTTGTGACCAGTTTCATATAGGATTCATGTCCCATATGTCCAATTTCTTTGCATGGTGTGTGCGTGGGTGTTTGTGCACACGCATTGTTTGATGTGGATGTTGGGTGTAGTATGTGTGTGTGTGTGTGTACGTGATGGCTTGGTAGAAGGTGCACGGTGCATGGCATGGACTATGGAGAATAACAGTATTGATATATTTGTATAGTATATAATTCAAGATGTTATGATAGGGCCTATGGTGCCCATATGCAAACGATGTACAGAAGTGAAGATATGAAATGGCGTCCTTGAATAATTTGAATAAAGTAAAATTGTAAATCAAAACTTGAAAAATTTGTCTTGTTGTTTATATAGAGAAGGGCCTTCTTATGGCAGATAGAATCAACACAACACAGTTTAGAAAGTCCGAAAACATCTTCAATCTATTTCAAATGTTGGTCATAGGCCTCTCAGATTTCTTTGTTATCCGGCACATGGATACTGTGCAGGTCCCTATGTGCTAGTGCCCATTTGTAACAGTCTGTTTCTGTTCCACTCGCTGGGCAGAATTTGAGAACTATGTAGTATCTGTTACAGTTGATGTTAAACTGGTCACAGATGCTCTCTTTCACTTTGCTTTAAAATGAATGAATCCAGGTAGATTACAGGAAGCGTAGACCCACTTACATTTGCCTCTGTGGAGGGCTTTGTGGTGCTTCAGGCTGCATGTGTCTGCATAAGTTTTCTTGCAGATGCGACACTCGTGTCTGGCCATGTTTGTTCTAATGAAGTTGTGAGGGGTTGTTGGGGGTGTTTATGACGTCAGCCGCCGCGGTTGACAGGGACATCATAGGTATGGTGTCATAAAGGGTCAGTTTATGGAGGGATACCACTGTGGTCAATAAAAAGGTATGAAAATGGCTTGGACTCACCGGGCTCTAAAAGAATAATAACAATGTATGTGGATGTCGAGTTGGGACCCAAGACCCACATGAAAAGGTGTGTCCTCACCCTGCTAGGTTTATTCCTTTTGGGTCCATGGTGTGGAGTTGGTGAATCCAATGGGGTTCTGTGGATCTCCTCCATGGTGTTGATTCTGGGTGTGCCGGGTCGGAGGACATCCACATACATTGTTATTGTTCCCCAAGACCTATATACCGTAACTAACAAAAATAACACATTTTCATAGGCCATCAAAGCAGATGATTGAAAGAGTTAATAGAGACTGGTACCTGGCTCCAAATATTCCGCAATAGTAATTCAATAGGGAATCGGTAACCAATGAACTATAGTTAGCTATCCAGCATTCAGCTGGGTATAGCAACTGCGCATGTTCCGTAAATCAGCAAACTGACTATGGTTAGGCAGTCAAACTTGACCAAAGTTTGTGCATGGCTATCATTATCTATTTAATGGCCAAATTTTATCAAGAAGATTCTAATTTTTTCATAGAACATGTCCATTTGCAGACCAAGAAGACTATTTTTTAGAATTTACCACTGGAATGAATGGATCGGTTATCGATCCAGTCATTCTAGTGGTAAATTAAAAAATATATTCTTGGTTTGCAAATGGATATGTCTCAAGACTAGTGCGGAGGCAGTCTTTGGCTGTCTTAGGCATTAAAATGTTAACAAAACAACAAAAGCATATATCAAAAGACAGAATGTGTCATCTTCAATAGTGTACATGTATTTAGCTTGACATTTTCATAGAGATTTAAACAACATTGTCTATCTGATTGTACTCAGGTTAATTCAGAAGTTAATAATCTAATGCACATTCCCATCTTCTGTTGACATTTCACTGATGTGTTGAACCCCTGCATTCACACATTACTCTCGTCATTTTTTATGTCAGTGATCAATCTGCACCTACAGCTCACATCATTCCCCACCTACCTGCACTTTTTTCACTCACCTACAAAATGTTTTAGTTAAAAAATACCTTATCTCACCAATAGCGCACACCTGGGACTAAGCAAATGTGTTGTTATAGAAAAGTCATTTAACACTTTAACACTCAATGCAGCCAAAAGCGGCTTCTGGACTGGTCCTGAGAAATGTCTATTTGTAGACCAAGGGAAGTTTGGACATTTTCTATGAGAAAATTTTAATTTTCTGGAACAAGTTTGATGGTTAGAGGGTTAAAGACAGGTGGCCTTTCAACGTAGTGTCAAATCCATTGTTTAACTCTGAACTCTACAGTCCCAGAATCTCGGGACAGTTCATATGTTGCTTATTTTGAAACTAATTGAACAATTCCTGGCAGCAACAGGTGCTTGTGAAATTACTTTCAAAATATACAACATGTTGTTTACTATGCTACAAATGCTATTTGTTTTCTTTCTTAACAGGGTTAACAGGGGTTGGAGAGTCACAAACACAGTCTATCGAAGAGTGATTCTTAACCATTTATCCATTTAATGGTCAAATTTGGTGAAGAAAATCTAAATATCTGCCCATTGAATGTCGATTTACAGGCCAAGAGAATACAATGTTTGAAGATTTATCACTGGAATGACTGGCTCAGTTATCGAGCCAGTCATTCCAGTGGTAAGATTTCAAAAATTATATTCTCTTGGCCTGTAAATGGACATTCCACAAGACCATAACAGAAGCTGATTTTGGCCTGTATGACCATTAAACGGTTAATAGTCAAGATTGGTGAACAAATTAAGGTTTTTGCCTGGCTAATGCTGATTTGCAGACCCCTGATGTAGTCGACGTTGAGTAGAAACTGGCCCCATCCGTTCATACATCTGCATTTGGTTTCTGTTTGATAGCTTCAGTTAGCCTGTAATGATTCAGGTCAAATTTCAGAAATGCATCGCTCTCCATGAGAACTTCACTTGGATTGAGTTTGGCTGAAATCTGAATGTGATCAACAGAGTGATCGTCTGATTTCTTGAAAACTAGTCAAACATTTGGGTTAAAATAATTGTGGTTGTAATAAAATGACTGGGGTGAGGGGATTGGGGAGCATGTGACCAGAGCTGCGCTTTTATTTAATTAATATGGGTATTTCACAAGGCCTGTGTTGTCCAGCTTGACCATTACAAAGATAAGGCATGTATTACTGGACTTTGATGACTGTAAAATTTCCATCAATTTTAGATAACATTATGTGTGCCAAATGAAGAGTGTCTAGACGTGTATCCATCAACTCAATGGCCAAGTGGAAGCCAATCTGTAGCTGCTGCCATCATTAGCAAACCATTAAATAGGTCAGTGTACACACAACCAATCAGTGACTATCTTAACTATCTATCTAGGAATGGAAATGAATGTACATGGAATTATTAGTATGCCGTTGATAAGAAAAACTGTGGCAATCCTAGATTTCTGTGATCGTTTCTTTGAAAATATAAGATCATTTTAGTGTTAAAATATATTTGCATGTAACTTTTTCTTTCTCAACTGATTAGACATAGTGCCTGACTCAGTACTGGTTGAAGTTCTGGTATTGTCAAACTGAGTCAATTACCTTTAATGCGATGCTTTTGCTTTCAGTGTAAATGTAGAAGTGCAAAGAATTGGTGGAGCATTCGGTGGAAAAGCGATAAGTTCTGGTGTATTAACAACAGCCGCGGCATTGGGCACACATCTCACAGGCAGGTGCGTGAGACATTATTGTATTGTGTATGGAAATGATTCTAAGTTTGGAAACATATTAGTTCAAAGTTAGAGATTAATTATAGGCCTTGCATTTCATCATCTCTTCTGATATAAAAGGCCAATTTAATTTTATGACAAATATGGTAGAACTATGAGAAAACAAATGAATGTTGGCTCAAATATAGATTATATTCATATGTGCGCATCACCGATCAGTGTTTATGATCATATAATGGAGGAACTATGCCCCACCCATCTCAGGCTAAGCTACACCAACACTTCACCCGTGTTGGGATCGATTGATCGATGAGCTCCTTGACTATCAATGTCCAGAAAACTACCCATGGCAGCAACAGGACCCCATCAAATCACTTTCATAATATTCAACAGCATGTTTATTTCACATCAAGAGTATACTTACCTCCCTAATACTTTTGATATTGCTAAATATTGGCTTTCACTCAATAAACACTCAGAATAAAACAGTTAGGTGCCCCTACTGGGCAGGGAGTCAGAGTGTAGTCTGGCGGATGCCAGCCCCACCACCGCGCATGCGCAGACTAGCACTTCCTCTTTGCTAATTTATTGGCAGAGAGTCTACACATGTTTTTGTGCTAGTGCTTTTCTTGGCTCAATTCTTAGTGTTTTTGTGAAAATTTGGAAGTGTTTATCCCTGATAAAGATGGCAGGAAGGATGACTTCGCCAGAGGAGGGCCCAGGACCTTTAAATCAGGTGACTTCTAGTAAAATTAGCGAGTTTTGTCCCCGGTGTAATGTGTTTCCGGGACTCGCGCTTACCGTGATAGGCGCCTTGTTTAGTTGGTTTATTTCAACCAGGTGCTATATCATACTAATCTCTCTTTGTGTTTATGTCCACAGGTTTGTGTAACGACATGTAATGGACATCACATCAGCAGAGAGGTTGTTTCTCTCCACCATGGTTCCATTTCCTACTAATACTGTTAGGTTATCTAACCAAAAATTTTATGTCCAGTGAGTCGGAGGCCTAGTATAAAGGTCTTCTCACTTTGCCCTCTTGATCCAATTCCTACCCCTAGAGGTGGAGAGAGTTAAGAGGCGTTCAGTTGGTGGAGTGCTCCAGTTCATCACGTTGGATGGTTTGTCTATACAAGGTGTCAGGTATCTAATTATTGATATGAGGTGATGTTAATTATTTAGAGGAAAGGGAGATAATTAACAGTATTTGCCATTGTTATCAGTATATATCTGATGGTTGTGTAGTCGAAATGTCCATTCTGCACATGTTCTGGTTAGAGATACAATTCGTCCTTGCACTTGGATGTTTGTTGGGGATCGATTTTTTCCTGTCATAGGATTAATGACGTCATAATCAGCCTTGCTCTTTATTAAAAATTAAAGTTGTCCGAAGCTGGTTTTCTGATTAATATTGATCTTTATGATCATTTCCTTCTCTTGAGTTGGTGAGTTTCTGAGCTTAACTAGATTGCTCATACTCCTCGTCCTTTGCCCTGTTTCAGAGACCTGGTTGTGCGTCCTGTGGACGGTTTTTGAAGGACAAGTTTGTGCCTCATCTCTGTTATCAGTGTAGCCCCTGTGGTCCCTTGCTTAATTGCGAGATATGTAAGCACTGGGGGGGGCCGAGATAATGTCCGAATTCTTGTGCTTGCAGGCGAAGGACAAGGTGGTGGAGGAGGACAAGAAGAAGCAGAAAAGAGAGGTTGTGAGTAAGAAGGGTAAGAGGAAGGCCTCGTCCGCGGTGGACATGGAGGCCTTCCGGACCGAGATGTTGGGAGAGATGAGGAGGACAATAAAGGATTTGGTTCCAGAGTTGCTTCGTGGCATGCTTCCTGGACCAAATCCTTTGCTGGCCTCATCATCTGCTTCGGAGCAGGTAATCCCCGCCTCTGAATCACCTTTCATTAGTACGCTTCCGTTGTTCGAAGATTCAGAGGTGGCCCCATTAGAGGGGGCGTTCCACGACCCTGGCAGCAGGCTTAGTGCCGCGCCGAATAGGGACCGTGGACGGTTGTCGCTGGAACCCGCGGGCTGCTTATCAGTCCAGGGGTATCCGCACGCCGCGGGTGCCAGTACCTCGTATGGCACCTTCCCTGGCCAGTCCGGGTTAGCTCTCTTTGCTGACCCGGAGTCTAATCTGTCTGGCCAGGAGGATGAGGATTACCTGTTGGGGTCGCCGTCTGAGGACGTGGCCATGGATTATGACGCCGGTGCACCCCTCGCGGGGAATACAGGCGACTTATTCCATGGTTCTACTCTCCCAGGGGTAGAATCCACGGTTCAGACTGTGGCCCTGGGTGCTGAGGGCTAGCGTTACCGCATACCTCGGCTTGCCGAGAGTGTCGCTGGTGCTGGCCGGGGCCGTGGTGGGGCGGTATATGCCCCGCGCTCTACCACGGCGCCTGCTCCTGGTCAAGCCAGTGAGATTAGCATGCCGGTGTTATCAGGCCCGCATGCTCTCCCTGGCTTGCCAGGGATATCAGCGTATCCGCCGTCAAGCTCTGTTGCTTGCGCTCAGGAGGAAGACGAAGGCCCCCGTCTTGTAGAGCGCTCGCAGCTAGCCATGGAGGAGGATTGGTCTGATGCTTGCCAGTGGTTGGTGAGTGTTAGACCAGATCTGCCCGTGGAGCAGTCGGCTAGCCAGCGTGATCACAGGCCGTGGTTAGCTGGTAGCAGAGCATGTCGTTGACATGTTCGAGGCGGCGGAGACATCCATTAAGTCGACTGGACGTCTCGCTAAGGCCCCGCGCGAGGTGGCCAGGCGTTGCCGCATCGTGCCACTGGATTACCAGCGGTACGGTGTGGTACCTAAGCCGAGCGTGGATGACCGCGCGGCTTTAGGTGAGGATGCGTGGCCAGGCTCCCGTTCTGACATGGGAGTCTTGTGTTCGAACGCGTTGCGTTCAGCAAATACCGCGTTGCGTGATGCGGAGGAGAGTGGGAGGGCTTCGATTGCCGCTCTGTCCCACGTCTCCCAGCTGTTACAAGGGGTAGTAACAGCATCCGCATTGCGCCAGCCAAGTCCGGTCACAGTCCATCGAGCCATCCAGGATGGTATCAACCTGGCTCTGGACTGTATGACGCGGGCGGTGACCAGGAGTGTCCGGGCAAGGCGCACTTTTGCCTTGGACAATCTGTGCCCGTCCCAGGACCTGTACAATAGGCTACTCCGTACGCCTATGACAGGTCCTGGTCTCTTTGGAGGTGAGGGATGTAGGCACCTCCAGGAGACGGTTACTCTGGTCAATAACCAGAGGGCGCTGCGCGAGCAGTTTGAGGTGCTTCGTCGTGCTAACGTTCGCGCCGCACCCCCTGCGTATCGTCCCCTGCAGGCTCGAGGTGGTGGTGGCCAGGTCAGAGGCCAACCACCATCGCAGCGTCGGCCTCAGGCGCAGTCAGCCAGGCAGCCGCCCGCGCACCGAGGTGCGCGCGGTGCTGGTCGTGGCGCGCGAGGATCTGGGCGGGGTAATCGTTCCTGATGGGACGGTTACCGTGGTGAGAACCGCGCCGGTGTTTCTGGCAAAGGAGACAGTGCCGCTCTTGCACTCCTTATGTCCACCTCTATCCCTAGGTGGACCGGTGGGAGGCCGGCTAGCCGACCACATGCAAGAGTGGGAACGGTTAACTCAGGACCGTTTAGTCTTGCGATGGCTTTCCGTCGGGTATCATCCCGATTGGATGACAGGCCCGCCATCGCGACTGTCTCTAGTGCCGATCTGGACTCCGAATCCAAGAGATCCCTCATACAAAAAGGAGCTATTCAGCCGGCACAGAGGTGTCCGGGCTTCTATTCAACCCTGTTCTTAGTAACAAAAAACACCGGAGGGTGGAGACCAATTCTCAACCTCAAGCCATTGAACAAGTTCATAGAGACGCCCAGTTTCAAGATGGAGACTGTGCGCTCGGTGTTGGCGGGGTTAGAGAGGGGAATGTGGACAGCGTCGATAGATTTGAAGGACGCTTATTTCCACATCCCCATACACAGGAGTTTCCGTCGCTTCCTGAGATTTGCATTCCAGGGCAGACAGTGGGAATTCAGGGTGTTACCCTTCAGAATTTCCACGGCTCCTCGGGTTTTCACCCGTGTGGTTCTTGCGATCACCGCATACCTCCGCAGGAGAAGCATAGCAGTCCACACGTACATAGACGACTGGCTGTTGAAAGCGCACACCCAGGAAAGTTTATCGGCCAGTCTGGAGATTGTTTTAAAGACTCTCACAGACTTGGGCTGGATGATCAATTTCCCAAAATCAGAGTTGACTCCATCCCAGAAGTTTGTTTACCTGGGGATGTTCTTCGATCTAGAGACAGGATATGTTTTTCCTACTCAGGAGAGAGTTCAGAAACTCATCTCATTAATTCAGTCAGTGTGCGACAGTCGTCATGTCCTGGCACGGGTTTACTTGAGAATGCTGGGGTTGATGGTTTCATTGGAACCAGTCATTCCTCAGGCCGCCTTACGCAGGCGGCTGATCCAGTTATTTCTCATGACACAATGGACCCAGAGTACAGGTTCGCTGGACTCGAACGTGTCAGTGTTGGCGCCTATGATTCATCACCTGCAATGGTGGTTGGACACAGAGAATCTCTTGGTGGGGGTTATGCTAACCCCTCCCCACCCTCAGGTGACTGTGTATACAGATGCATCGCTGGAGGGCTGGGGGGCTTGCCTGGAAGAATCTACGATATCAGGGCTGTGGAATCCGGAACAGTCAAAGGAACATATCAATCTACTGGGGTTAAGAGCAGTAGTCCTGGGCCTGGAACATTTCTTACAGATAGTTCAGGGCAAGATTGTTCTTATTCGTTCAGACAACTCAACAGTTGTGACTTACATAAACCGCCAGGGCGGAACGAAGTCGCCCAGTCTCTGTATGATGACATGGAGACTGCTTTGTTGGTGCCTGGATCACCAGGTTACCTTGAAAGCAGTTCATATTCCGGGAAGGTTAAATCTGCTAGCAGACTCATTGAGCCGAAGGATGAGTGTTTTACCCACGGAATGGCAACTAAATCAATGTGTGGCGGATCGTCTGTTCGACGATTGGGGGAAACCCAACATCGATTTGTTCGCAACGAAGAGGAATGCGAAGATGACGACGTACGTCTCTCCGATTCCGGATCCAAGCGCTTTCGCAACAGATGCGTTAGCTATCAGCTGGGGGAGAATGTATGCATACGCATTCCCTCCAGCAATCCTGATTCCAAAAATTCTTCAGAAAATCAGACAAGAGGAATGCCAAGTGCTTCTGATCGCCCCGGATTGGCCAAGCCGATCATGGTATACGGATCTGCTGGACCTTCTGGTCTGCAATCCGGTTCCTCTGCCTCTGATGGACGATATTATCTTCCAGGGCAAGGCCCTTCACAACAATCCGTCAATGTTCAGATTGACTGCGTGGATGTTGTCAAGGAATCTAGAATTAAGGAGGGCTTTTCTGAGCAAGCAGCCATGTTTATGGCCAAAGCCAGGAGGGGGTCAACCTCCAGAGCATATAATTATAAAATCAACAGATTTGCAGAATGGTGCTCAAAAAGATGTATTGATCCAATGGATTCATCTATTCAGGTAGTAGCTGATTTCCTCTGTCACCTGTATGATGCCTATAGCCTCAAGCCTAACTCTATTGCTGGTTATAAGTCAGCTTTAATGTCTGTTATTCCTTGCTTGGCTAAGAGGGGAAGTGATGAAGTAAATACATTAAATGTATTAATTAAAGGCATGGGCAATCTAAGACCAAGGAATCCCCCTGTGATTCCGTCTTGGAGTTTATCGCTAGTGCTTCAAGTACTAGGTGATAAGCCGTTTGAACCACTTAGTTCCATTTCTATGAAACTATTAACACTGAAGACTGTGTTTTTAATTGCTGCGGCCTCGGCTAGGCGTAGAAGTGAAATTCATGCCTTATCAGCCGAGGATGACCGTTTTGTGGTTTCAGGGGAAGGCCTTAAGCTGCTACCTAGGATTAATTTCTTGGCTAAGAATCAGTCGTTGAAATATCCAGGTCAACCTATTGTTTTGCCTGCTTTAACTAGATATGATCCTAATTCTAAAGCATGGTGTCCCGTCCGGGCGCTTCTCCGGTACAAACAACGTACATCGGAGTGGCGCACCGACCAGTCGGCGTTATGGTTGTCATATATTGAACCCCATGGCAGGGCTTCTAAGGACACCATTTCCAGGTGGATTGTAGAATGCATTCAGTTTTGTCATAAATCCGCCACCGGGAAGCAGGTTGACGTGGCCAAGGCTCACAGTGTCCGCGGTGTAGTGACATCCACAGCCCTATTTAATGGGGTCCCTGTGGATGATATTATGTCGGTGGCTCAGTGGCACTGTGAGTCAAGTTTTACAGACCATTATCTCCGTGACACCTCTAATCCTCTCGCCTTGTCGATTTTGAAAAGATAACTCGGCATATATTTTTGATGGGGTTTCCTCATTGCTTATATATTTCACAATTAATTTATGGAAACAACCACTTTTTTGGGACTGCATCGTTCTTCACCAATGGGCAGAGGATGTCAGCAGCCATTTCAACAAGGTCAGTCTTGTGTATGGGTTGTCCATTGTTGATTGTCTTGTCACGTTACCCGTTATTAATATGATGATGGTTTTGTGTATTTATGTGGTTCATTGTTGAGAGTATACGAAAATGGAGTTTTTTCGTCTCTGTCCTGTAGTACATGGCACTTGTACGTAGAGAGCGTATAGGACATTGAGGTCATTCGACTCTTCCTCCCAGGAAGGAGGGGGGGGAGCGCATATGACATTCGGTCATCTCTCATACATCGGTGGTGTTATCCGATGGTTAGTCAAATCCTGACTGTTTTTTCATACACTTTCAGAAGTTTAAGTGCCTTAAACGCAGAAAAGCGTATAGGGATGAGCTGGTCTTTTGACCTCGCCTCCCTCCCGCCTAATTCACTGTCGAATTCTGGCAATATCAAAAGTATTAGGGAGGTAAGTATACTCTTGATGTGAAATAAACGAAATCAAGGATTTCTTTTTTCACGAGAGAGTTGATACTTACCTCCCTAGATACGGACCCGGCCTCTCCACCCCACAGAGGCTCGGTCTTCATGCTCTTAATAGTTGCATGTGTATCAGCCAATAAATTAGTCAGAGGAAGTGCTAGTCTGCGCATGCGCGGTGGTGGGGCTGGCATCCGCCAGACTACGCTCTGACTCCCTGCCCAGTAGGGGCACCTAACTGTTTTAATCTGAGTGTTTATTGAGTGAAAGCCAATATTTAGCAATATCAAAAGTATTAGGGAGGTAAGTATCAACTCTCTCGTGAAAAAAGAAATCCTTGATTTCGTTTATTAAATAGTAAAGACATACAATTCATACAACAATGCTTAGTCCGTCATCAATTAAGCATTCATGACGAACTTAGCTATGTCATTCATGACAATTGATTATGACATCAGCTTACACGTCACATAGTTGATTATGACATCATATGATTGATGGATAAACTGGAATCCTCCATTATCTTCATGTTAGTGTATTTAGCTGAAGCTCTGTTTATTCTCCAGGCCTGTTCGTGTCAATGTCAACTTGAATGACAACATGGAATTCAGTGGTAAAAGGTCTGCCTTCCTTGTCAAATATCAAGTGAGTTATGTATACAGGACCAAATCTTACCATCAACTACAGTGAATCAATGGACCATGTAATTGAATTAACATCTTTTATTTAATTTAAAGACTTTATTAAACTGTAAAATGATCATTATTTTAGCTGGCATAGATTGTGTATGGTTCTCTTTCACTGATTATATTATATACAAAATATGAACAGCAGTGAAAATATGGTATAATTTTTATCTGTCTTGACAAAACAGTGAATGAGGGAGGTAAGATTTATTAGTCTCTGATAACTGAATAACCTCTAAGCGTATTGTTGTAATGTGAAGTATGCCATATCAGAAATATGATGCTATTCCAGTTGCTGATGAAAAATCCATTTGTATTGTATGTTTATTTGTACTTAGAATATAGCTATATGCCTTTACACCTGTAACTTGAATTAGACCATGCACCTGTATGCTTGATGCTGTAGGTGGGCTTTGATGATGAAGGCCGCCTCATGTCTGTCATTGCTGACATCTTTGTAGACTGTGGCTATGTTCCTGCGTTTTCCTTCATATCTATTGAGATAGCGTCTCATTTTGAACAGGGTACGTATGAAGAGATGATGGAGCTTAACTGTCTGAATGATGCAAGCCACCATCTAACACTAATTTCAATGGGCAATAACTCTAGACCTGCTGATTATTTTGAAAACAATTTGACTGCAAGTTGTTGGTGGGTTAGCTATGGTGGCTGTCCATCATCCATCCATCCATCATCCATCCATTGTCTGTCATCACTCTGTCGTCCGTCCATCATCCATCAACCTTTATTTCAAAATGCTACTCCTCAGCAGATTTCAAACTAATTTGGCTGGATGATTCTGTGGGTATAGGATTCAGAGCTTCTATACAGAATATTGATTGGTCAACTTTTTCTGGTGGTCTTTTTGGATTTTCCTAAAATTTTAGAGAAATGTCTTAAAAGACTACTCCTCATTAACTGCTTGTAAATATGATTTCTGCCAAACTTGGTTGTAGAGACACTATTGTAGTAAGCTTCAAAAATACATACAGAATCTCTATGGTGATAGCGCTCAGAACTGGCAAACTAAATTTTGATTATTCTTGCTTTCCGGTGGCCATCTTGGATTTTCCAAACGTTTCTGGCAAATCAGTTAAAAGATTTATATACACCGATCTCACAGACCTAATTTTCCAGGTGAGCAACACAGAATCATTGGACCTCTTTGTAAATTTTGCCGAAGCGAACAAAAGTAAGTAGGATGCGAACCGCAACCTTCCATTTTTGTCAATTTAAAAAAAGATTTGATAAATTCCGGATTTTTAGCTTGTTTTTATGAATAATAATAATAATAATAATAATAATAATAATAATAAAAAACCCTTATTTATTGTGGGTATATCATCGGTAAATTCATCCTCATGAGGCCCTCTCAAACACAATAACCTGTGTACTACTATGTTTCTGTAGCAATGTTTTGTAAAACAAAATGGTGTCAATTTGTGTTTTACTCAACATAGTGGTTCATATTTCATTTTGGGTTAATCATACTGCACCCAACCTTGAACACATGCCTCCATGTAATGTGAGGGCATGACACAAAGAGGCTTAGCTGTCAAAGCGTAAAAAGCCCAAAGTAACTTTTTCCTTTGAATACACTTTTTTCCCAACATTAACATTTAGTTTTTAGCCCAACTGAGGTTTAAATTTCAGGTTTGGTTAATCAAATACTGGACGGAACCTTTGATACGTGTTTCCTCAATGAGAGGGCATGTGGCGGTGCCAAAAGGTTAAAGGTCTGTTACCGTGATAAAAATTGTTTTATTAGCATGAACATTTTGGATTTCTCTCAATTTAGGGGTCTATATCTAATATTTGGTTAATCATACTGGACCCACATTTTGATACATGCCTCCCTATTATGAAAGGGCATGACATAATGACAATGAGGTAAAAAGCTCAAAGGGCAAGGTCACTGTAGCCTTGATAAAACAGTGGGTTTTTTAACAATTCAGTTTTGTTTTTTTAGCTCGGATTAGCGGTTTATATCGCATTGATCATACTGGACACATGCTTCGACTTGTAGTGAGAGGGGATGAGACAATGATACAATGCCATTGGGGTCAAAAGTTCAATGGTTATGATCTCTGATAAGTGTATTAAAGTAGAATTATATTTGAAGTCACAGTCTCCATCCTGAACATTGGAGAAATTATGAATGTGATGAAACACGAAGGCGGGTATTGCCCTGTTCTTTGCCACAGGAAAGGTTATTTAGTAGAATCACGGAGATGAGGTCCAGTCCAGAGGCCTTTGTAATATGGTTTGGTACCTCCATAGACAATGAAGGTCCCATGCGGCCAAAGATATTGTGGACCAAATTTCACACTTTCTGCATCATTGTATTGTCAAAATTATTAGGTGGATGCTCTGTATTTACAATGGTTAGATTGTGGACTTCAGGATTTGTTTGCTTTTTAGGATACTTCATTCCAAATGTGAAGTTAAAGCAAAACATAGTGACAACACACAAACCAGTCTCAGAGCCATATAGAGGACCTGGTAAGCTATATAGTTACTAACATTCTAGTCTTTTGTTCGCCTCCCCCCAACACCCCTCTCCCCTAACACATTTTTTTTGGGATCAAGACCACCGCTGGGAATTACAAGTTTGGCTGAACAATCCATTTCACTTCAAGAGTATACTTACCTCCCTAATACTTTTGATATTGCTAAATATTGGCTTTCATTCAATAAACACTCAGATTTAAAACAGTTAGGTGCCCCTACTGGGCAGGGAGTCAGAGCGTAGTCTGGCGGATGCCAGCCCCACCACCGCGCATGCGCAGACTAGCACTTCCTCTTTGCTAGATTATTGGCAGAGAGTTCACACATGTCTTTTTGTGCTGAAGCTTTTCTTTATCTTAAACTAGTTTAAGTGGTGTTGGTTGGTGTGATAGTCACTTTTTTGGATGGCGGGAGGTTTCAATTCGCCAAAGAAGGACTTAGGACCTTTAAATCAGGTGACTTCTAGTAAAATTAGCGAGTTTTCTTCCCGGTGTATTGTGTTTCCGGGACTCGCGTTTACCGTGATAAGCGCCTTAGTTAGTTGGTTTAGGTCAACTCGGTGCTTCCTAGGACTAATTTCTCTTTCTGTTTATGTCCACAGGTCTGTATGACGCTGGGTGGTGACAATCACAGTTGCTGAGAGTTAGTTTTCTCTCCACCATGGTTCCATTTCCTACTAACACTGTTAGGTTATCTAACCAAATGAAAGATATGTCCAGTGAGTTGGAGGCCTAGTATAAAGGTCTTCTCACTTTGCCCTCTTGATCCAATTCCTTCCCCATGAGGTGGAGAGAGTTAAGAGGCGTGCAGATGGTGGAGTTCTCCGGTTCGTCACGTTGGATGGTTTGTCTATACAAAGTGTCAGGTATCTAGTTATTGATAATGTGGTGATGTTAATTATTGTAAACAAACAAAGGGAGATAATTAACATTTTTGCCAGAAAAGAGTTATCTATATGTATCTGATGGTTGTGTAGTCAACTTATCCATTCAGCATACAATTCGTCCTTGCACTTGGATGTTTTGTTGGGATCGAATTTTTCCTGTCACGGGATTAATGACGTCATAATCAGCCTGGCTATGTGTTTATCAAGCAATTCAAGCGCTATGCTGGTTTCTGATGTATATTGATCTTTATGATCGTTTTCCTTCTCTTTGAGTTGGATTGAGTTTCTAAGCTTAACTAGTTGCTCATACTCCTTGTCCTTTGCCCTGTTTCAGGGACCGGGTTGCGCGTCCTGTGGTCGTTTTCTGCCGGATAAGTTCTGGCCGCATCTGTGCTGTCAATGTAGCCCTTGTGGTCCATTAATTAATTGTGACATATGTAAGCACTGGGGGGGCGAGTTAATGTCCGAATTCTTGTGCTGTTTACAGGCGACGGACAAGGTGGTAGAGGAGGAGAAGAAGAAGAAGCGGAAACGAGAGGTTGTAAGTAGGAAGGGTAAGGGGAAGGTCTCGTCCGCGGTGGATATGGAGGCCTTCCGGACCGAGATGTTGGGAGAGATGAAGAGGACAATAAAGGATTTGGTTCCAGGGTTGCTTCGTGGCATGCTTCCTGGACCAAATCCTTTACTGTCCTCATCATCGGCTTCGGAGCAGGTAATCCCCGCCTCTGGATCGATTTTCCTTAGTCCGCTTCCGTTGTCCGACGATTCAGAGGTGGCCCCATTAGAGGGGGCGTTCCACGACCCTGGCAGCAGGCTTATTGCCGCGCCGATAGGGGACCGTGGACGGTTGTCGCTGGAACCCGCGGGCTGCTTATCAGTCCAGGGGTATCCGCACGCCGCGGTGGCCAGTACCTCCTATGGCACCGTTCCTGGTCAGCCCGGGTTAGCTCTCTTTGCTAACCCGGGGTCTAATCTTTCTGACCAGGGTAATGAGGATTACCTGCTAGGGTCGCCGTCTGACGACGTGGACATGGATGAAGACGTTTGTGCACCCCTCGCGGGGAATACAGGCGCCTTGTTCCACGGTTTTACTCACCCTGGAGTAAAGTCCGCGGCTCAGGTGGTGGCCCAGGGCGCTGCTGATGGCCAGCGGTACCGCATACCTCGGCTTGCCGAGGGTGTTGCTGGTGCTGGCCGGGCCCGTGGTGAGCCTATATATACCCCGCGCTCTGCCACGGTGCCTGCTCCTGGTCAAACCAGTGATATTCTCATGCCGGTGCTGTCAGGCCCGCGTGTTTTCCCTGGCTTGCCAGGTGTATCAGCATACCCGCCGTCAAGCTCTACTGCTTGCGCTCAGGAGGAAGACGAAGGACCCCGTCTTGTAGAGCGCTCGCAGTTAGCCACGGAGGAGGATTGGTATGACGCTTGCCAGTGGTTGGTGAGCGTTAGGCCTGATCTGCCCGTGGAGCAGTCGGCTAGCCAGCGTGTTCACACGCCGTGGTTAGCTGGGAAACCGACTGCTAACGCTATGCCTTCTCTGCCGCTGGCGGAGCATGTCGTTGACATGTTCAAGGCGGCGGAGTCGTCCATTAAGTTGAGTGGACGTCTCGCGAAGGCCCCTCGCGAGGTGGCCAGGCGTTGTCGCATCGTGCCCCTGGATTACCAGCGGTACGGTGTGGTACCCAAGCCCAGCGTGGATGACCGCGCGGCTTTGGGTGAGGATGCGCGGCCAGGCTCCCGTTCTGACACGGGTGTCTTGTGCGCGAACGCGTTGCGTTCGGCGAATGCCGCGTTGCGTGATGCGGAGGAGAGTGGGAGGGCTTCGATTGCCGCTCTGTCCCACGTCTCCCAGCTGTTACAGGGGGTAGTAACGGCATCCGCATCGCGCCAGCCAAGTCCGGTCACTGTCCAGCGAACCATCCAGGATGGTATTAACCTGGCACTGGACTGTGTGACTCGGGCGGTGACCAGGAGTGTCAGGGCAAGACGCACGTTGCCCTGGACAATCTGTGCCCGTCTCAGGACCTGTACAATAGGCTACTGCGTACGCCTATGACGGGCCCTGGTCTTTTTGGAGGTGAGGGATGTCGCCACCTCCAGGAGACGGTCACCCTGGTGAATAACCAGAGGGCGCTGCGCGAGCAGTTTGATGTACTGCGTCGTGCTAACGTTCGCGCCGCGGCCCCGGCGTATCGTCCCCTGCAGGCTCGAGGTGGTGATGGCCAGGTCAGTGGCCAGCCACCGTCGCAGCGTCGGCCTCGGCCGCGTGCGATTCGGCCAGCAGCGAGGGGGGCGCAGGTTCCTCAGGCGCCGTCAGCCAGGCAGCCGCCCGCGCACCGAGGTGCGCGCGGGGCGGGGCGCGCGAGGGTCTGGGCGTGGTTATCGGTCCTGACAGGACGCTTACCGCGGTAAGAACCACTCCGGTGTGTATGGCGACGGAGACAGTGCCGCTCTTGCATGCCTCGTGTCCACCGCGGTCCCTAGGTGGGCCGGTGGGAGGCCGGCTAGCCGGCCACATGCAAGAGTGGGAACGGTTAACTCAGGACCGTTTAGTCTTGCGATGGCTTTCCGTCGGGTATCATCCAGAGTGGGTGACAGGCCCGCCGTCGCGACTGTCTCTGGTGCCAGTCTGGACTCCCATTCCGAGAGATCCAGAGCAAAGGTTGTGTATCGAGGAGGAGATAAATTCCCTCATACAAAAGGGAGCTATTCAGCCGGCACAAAGATGTCCGGGCTTCTATTCAACCCTGTTCTTAGTAACAAAACGCACCGGAGGGTGGAGACCGATTCTCAACCTCAAGCCATTGAACAAGTTCATCGAGACGCCCAGTTTCAAGATGGAAACGGTGCGCTCGGTGTTGGCGGGGTTGGAGAGGGGGATGTGGACGGCGTCGATAGATTTGAAGGACGCTTATTTCCACATCCCCATCCACGGGAGTTTCTGTCGCTTCCTGAGATTTGCATTCCAGGGCAGACAGTGGGAATTCAGGGTGTTGCCCTTCGGAATTTCCACGGCTCCTCGGGTTTTCACCCGTGTGGTTCTTGCGATCACAGCATACCTCCGCAGGAGAAGCATAGCAGTCCACACGTACATAGACGACTGGCTGTTGAAAGCGCACACCCGGGAAAGTTTGTCCGCCAATCTGGAGATTGTTTTGAAAATTCTCACAGACTTGGGCTGGATGATCAATTTCCCAAAATCAGAGCTGACTCCATCCCAGAAGTTTGTTTACCTGGGGATGTTCTTCGATCTAGAGACAGGATATGTTTATCCTACTCAGGAGAGAGTTCAAAAACTCATCTCGTTGATTCAGTCAGTGTGCGACAGTCGTCATGTCCTGGCACGGGTTTACTTGAGAATGCTGGGGTTGATGGTTTCGTTGGAACCAGTCATTCCTCAGGCCGCCTTACGCAGGCGGCCGATCCAGTTGTTTCTCATGACACAATGGACCCAGAGTACAGGTTCGCTGGACTCGAATGTGTCAGTGTTGGCGCCTCTGATTCACCACCTGCAATGGTGGTTGAATACAGAGAATCTCTTGCCGGGGGTTTTGCTAACCCCTCCCCACCCTCAGGTGACTGTGTATACAGATGCATCGATGGAGGGCTGGGGAGCTTGCCTGGAAGAATCCACGATATCAGGGCTTTGGAATCTGGAACAGTCAAAGGAACATATAAATCTACTGGAGCTAAGAGCAGTAGTCCTGGCCCTGGGACATTTCTTACAGAAAGTTCAGGGCAAGATTGTTCTTATTCGTTCAGACAACTCAACAGTTGTGACTTACATAAACCGCCAGGGCGGAACGAAGTCTCCCAGTCTCTGTATGATGACATGGAGACTGCTTTGTTGGTGTCTGGATCACCAGATTACCTTGAAAGCAGTTCATATTCCGGGAAGGTTAAACCTGCTAGCA
This sequence comes from Chaetoderma sp. LZ-2023a, assembly GCA_034401795.1. Lineage (NCBI taxonomy): Eukaryota > Metazoa > Mollusca > Caudofoveata > Chaetodermatida > Chaetodermatidae > Chaetoderma > Chaetoderma sp. LZ-2023a. The sequence goes on from CM067372.1 coordinate 53,638,084, forward strand.
GACTCATTGAGCCGAAGGATGAGTGTTTTACCCACGGAATGGCAACTAAATCAATGTGTGGCGGATCGTCTGTTCGACCATTGGGGGAAACCCAACATCGATTTGTTCGCAACGAAGAAGAATGCGAAGATGGCGACGTACGTCTCTCCGATTCCGGATCCAAGCGCTTTCGCGACAGATGCGTTAGCTATCAGCTGGGGGAGAATGTATGCATACGCATTCCCTCCAGCAATCCTGATTCCAAAAATTCCTTCAGAAAATCAGACAAGAGGAATGCCAAGTGCTTCTGATCGCCCCGGATTGGCCAAGCCGATCATGGTATACGGATCTGCTGGACCTTCTGGTCTGCAATCCGGTTCCTCTGCCTCTGATGGACGATATTATCTTCCAGGGCAAGGCCCTTCACAACAATCCGTCAATGTTCAGATTGACTGCGTGGATGTTGTCAAGGAATCTAGAATTAAGGAGGGCTTTTCTGAGCAAGCAGCCATGTTTATGGCCAAAGCCAGGAGGGGGTCAACCTCCAGAGCATATAATTATAAAATCAACAGATTTGCAGAATGGTGCTCAAAAAGATGTATTGATCCAATGGATTCATCTATTCAAGTAGTAGCTGATTTCCTCTGTCACCTCTATGATGCCTATAGCCTCAAGCCTAACTCTATTGCTGGTTATAAGTCAGCATTAATGTCTGTTATTCCTTGCTTGGCTAAGAGGGGAAGTGATGAAGTAAATACATTGAATGTATTAATTAAAGGCATGGGCAATCTAAGACCAAGGAATCCACCTGTGATTCCGTCTTGGAGTTTATCGCTAGTGCTTCAAGTACTAGGTGATAAGCCTTTTGAACCACTTAGTTCCATTTCTATGAAACTATTAACACTGAAGACTGTGTTTTTAATTGCTGCGGCCTCGGCTAGGCGTAGGAGTGAAATTCATGCCTTATCAGCCGAGGATGACCGTTTTGTGGTTTCAGGGGAAGGCCTTAAGCTGCTACCTAGGATTAATTTCTTGGCTAAAAATCAGTCGTTGAAATATCCAGGTCAACCTATTATTTTGCCTGCTTTAACTAGATATGATCCTAATTCTAAAGCATGGTGTCCCGTCCGGGCGCTGCGCCGGTACAAACAACGTACGGCGGCATGGCGCACCGACCAGTCAGCGTTATGGTTGTCATATATTGAACCCCATGGGAGGGCTTCTAAGGACACCATTTCCAGGTGGATTGTGGAATGCATTCAGTTTTGCCATAAATCCGCCACCGGGAAGCAGGTTGACGTGGCCAAGGCTCACAGTGTCCGCGGCGTAGTGACATCCACGGCCCTATTTAATGGAGTCCCTGTGGATGATATTATGTCGGTGGCTCAGTGGCACTGTGAGTCAAGTTTTACAGACCATTATCTCCGTGACACCTCTAATCCTCTCGCCTTGTCGGTTTTGAAAAAATAAATCGGTTTATATTTTTTGAGGAGGTTTTTCCTCATTACTTATATATTTCACAATTAATTTATGGAAACACCCACTTTTTTGGGCCTGCATCAGTCTTTACCGATGGGAAGATGATGTCAGCAGCCTTTTTCAACAAGGTCACTCTTGTTCATGTGTTGTCCGTTGTTGATTGTATTGTCACGATTACCCGTTATTAATATGGTGATGGTTTGTGTATTTGTGTGGTTCATTGTTGAGAGTTACGAAAATGGAGTTTTTTCGTCTCTGTCCTGTAGTACATGGCACTTGTACGTAGAGAGCGTATAGGACATTGAGGTCAGTCGACTCTTCCTCCCAGGAAGGAGTGGGGGGAGCGCATATGACATTCGGTCATCTCTCATACATCGGTGGTGTTATCCGATGGTTAGTCAAATCCTGACTGTTTTTTCTTACAGTTTCAGAAGTTTAAGTGCCTTAAACGCAGAAAAGCGTATAGGGATGAGCTGGTCTTTTGACCTCGCCTCCCTCCCGCCAGATTCACTTTCGAATTCTGGCAATATCAAAAGTATTAGGGAGGTAAGTATACTCTTGAAGTGAAATAAACGAAATCTAGGATTTCTTTTTTCACGAGAGAGTTGATACTTACCTCCCTAGATACGGACCCGGCCTCTCCACCCCACAGAGGCTCGGTCTTCAGGCTCTTAATAGTTGCATGTGTGTCAGCCAATAATCTAGTCAGAGGAAGTGCTAGTCTGCGCATGCGCGGTGGTGGGGCTGGCATCCGCCAGACTACGCTCTGACTCCCTGCCCAGTAGGGGCACCTAACTGTTTTAAATCTGAGTGTTTATTGAATGAAAGCCAATATTTAGCAATATCAAAAGTATTAGGGAGGTAAGTATCAACTCTCTCGTGAAAAAAGAAATCCTAGATTTCGTTTATTTTTTGTTGTAATTTTAGCAGAATTAAATGATAGTTTGGAGGCTTCAGATATGGATAGACAGACATGCACAGCTATGCTTCCATCTTCACATCATGAGAACATACTTACCTCCCTAAAACTCTTGATATACTAGTATATCGGCTCTAAATTCAATAATATTCAGAATTATAAAAGGTTAGGTGCCCCTACTGGGCAGGTGGAATGTACACAGTCATGCACATGTCAGACCCCCACCTCTGCGCATGCGCATACTGGTACTTCCGTTTTCTAATATATTGGCTTATCAGCAACATTGAAAACAGTTTCTTTCATCCATTTCACTATGGTGGAATCCAAAGCATCAGAGGAATCTGCCTCATCATCCATTAAGGTTATATTGTTCCATATATTATTTAAAGTCTTGTAACTTTTATATGTTACCAGTTTTCATTTGCGGCTGACCTGGCGTTAGCGCATTTTTAGGTGCTGGAAATCCTTGTTAAAGTATCCCAATGCCTAAGTTCTACAGTAGCTCGCGGGGTAGTGTCGGGCCGTTCCGGTGTATCATGTCGACTCGCCGCGCCGCAAGTGCACGACGAATGATGACGCTGGTTAGCATTCGGTCTCGGGGTAACAATAACCGACTCCTAAGGCCGGTGGAACTCAATCATTCCGGTGGGGACATGCGACCATTGTCGCGAACATTAAATACAACTCTCATCCTAAGAATTTGTGTCACCAGTATGCCTGTCCATAGCAATTTCGTGATCTATGGACTTAAAAGATTTCATTTGGTGACCTAAAAATATAAGTCTATACAATGATTTTATCTAAACAAACTATTGATTATGCTAGATAAAAATGAGGAGCATACGAAAATACAAGACCTAAAGACAGCCAGATGAACTTTTAAACATGGGGCTCCCGGAAGTACCACACAGACTCGTAGGTCCGCAGAGGTATCCCAGCAAGGGAGGCTCCCGTACACGAGACTTAACTAATTAACTTAATATAAGTTATTATACCTCTAAGCTGAAAGGAAAGAAGATTATCTCGGACAAAAAATCATGTGCCTCATGCGGGTACTACTCCTAGTGCTAGTTTGGGGTGAGGTGTATTATCCTCGCGTGGACCGTTGTTACTGAATCCTTGCGAGAGGCAAGTGCCTCGCGTGGGCCTCCGTCATGGGAAAATGTCGCCACTGCTTAAAGCGGGTGAAGAGTAGTAGGCAAAAATGGGCCCACTCTAATATTTTAACCAAAATGCTTGAAAAAGAAACGCCCATACCTAGTGAGATTATGACTATAGAGTTGCGTGCTGTTTTATGTGAAGATTCCCACGTCACCGTCTTATGTAATTCTTAGAATGCTGAGTTAGTGGTTGCCGCTTTATTTATGCGGGCCTTCTGCTTTGCTTAACCCTAAGGAACCTACGAGCCATCTAGACGGCGCGCAAAAAGCGTACAAATAAACCTACGAGCCGTCTGGACGGTTTTCAACAAGTTGAACTTGAGAACTACGCGCCGTCCAGACGGCTTTAAGAGCACCAGTTGTCGATCGCTAAATACACAAGCATTACGGGCGTTTTATCCAATCAAACATAGCGTTACATTACGTCAGATGACTGAATTTTATAAATCCACTGTTGATTGGTCAATTCAGTTTATTTACAAATTTCTACGGGAAAATATAAATAGTTTTCTGTGAATGGAATTCCTAGCGTAAAATCGTCAACGATAGCGTGCCGATTCCTTTATTTAACCGAATACTCGATTCCCTGATGGCCGGAATCGCTTAGTGAGAATGTCTCACCTAATTTATAATTGCGTCGGTAAAATATTACATACAGCTGAATAGCTACACTGACGCCTACAAGATTTAAAGTGTACATCCTTACATAGCTTGCCCATTAATACCATTATATCACACCCGTCATTTAGCTTCTAGGGAGATATTGGCGTGCATCTACGGTCTAATATCTGTTCCTCAATCATCTATCATGATACCGCATGTTACGGGGCTGCTACTGGGTCAATACGGGCCCGTAACATGCATTATTAAAGTAATGCGAGTCATGAGACATATTAGCTCTTTGAAATCACCTTTCCTTTGTTGACTGTTCCAGTTTTATTTCCGTTTTCTATTGTTCTTTCATCTTGTAAATGTTTCTCCTCTTTTTTTCTTCAGGATCATATGCGAATAGGACAGTTATCTGGTTGAGATTTCATGAAAATGATGATTCTGTAATTCTATCTATCTTCTGCACTATTTTATTAACCCCTACCATTCTGTCAAAATTTTAAATTTTCAAATTAAATTAAAAGAACTGGTGTTCTTGTCTCAACAGATTTGGTGGAAGATGTTGCTGTCGTAGATAGCAACATCATCTACCAAACTAAAGTTGTTAAAAAATGTACACCAGTTTCTATTAGTAGAAGTAGAACAGTACCATTTTTCCAGGCTATTGGCACATTAAAAGATAGAATATTGACATAAGAGTGGTAAGGGTTAAATCTGATGCGCTTGATGTAAATCTACTGTACCATTTTATTTCGAATCACTTATTGTATAAGCTGCCATTGTAAACTACATGTATGTCAAATACAGTTTCTTCTATGTAAGAGTGTCATATTACTTAGTAGGACTGGTGATTAAATTGTTGAATATTTTGAGATCGATTGGACTGGAAGATGTTGCTGCATTAGGTGACAACATGTTCCAGTGGTAAAGCTTGCGTATTAAAGGGTTGAATACTGTATTATTTGTAAGCTATCAGTGTAAATATCAAATAAAGTTTACTCGAAGTGAGAGGGAGAGAGAGAATCTCATCTTAGGTAATCAGACTGGACTATGTATAGATTTGTTGAATATATCGAGTCCAATTTGATTGGAAACTGGCGTTGTTTTGGACAACAATAGATTCCAATTAAATTTGTCAAAATATACTCAACAGATTGTTTCTTTAGATTGCAGGTACTTTTGATCTTTATTGCTATTCATTCCTGGATTATTACCCTTGCCCTAAGGGGAAAGAGGGTATTATGTGTGTGCATGCGTCCAGTATTGCATCTAAAAAACTACTGATCCGATTCGTTTAAAATTTTAACACAACAAACCAACATAACCTAAACAAGGGTTTCCAGACTTTGTGTGATCATACATAAAGATTTAATAAATTTGGATATGACAAAAACGGTAGGGTGGTCTCGGCGGTGGTTTACAATCTCTGATTACTCCTGTTCATAATGTTATTTATCAAGCATCAAGTCTTCAACAATGATGGTAAGTGAGTGATAACTAGATTGCTTGGTCGATGACGCATTATTGCAAATCCCCATGCTCACCACTTTGACCTCTTTACCCATCCCATCCCTGGGGGAGTCTCCTCTGCACTCCATAATCACATACCAAATTTGTTTGAATTAGTTTCATTACACAGACTGGAGTGGATTGATTTGAAAAATCTGGATGTCATCAGAGGAAGTGATCTGTGAGAGCAGGAGTTAAAATTAACATGAGCCAGAGGCTAGTAGAAATTGACCAGGGTTAATACAATGACCAGCCCAATGGCAACAATTTCATTTGTCAACCCTTTAATGGTCATGGTGGCCAATGAATGCCTCTGCTGTGATCTTAAGAAATGTTGATTAACAGAGCAAGACTTTTTGAAAATTTACCACTAGAATGCTCGGTAATTGACCCAGTCATTCCAGTTGTAAAATTTCAAAAATAGTCTTCCCTTGCTCTGTATAGAAAATTTGAAGGGCTAAAGTAGAATCTAGTAATCACTAGTCCTATCTGAACATAGTGGCTCATTTGGCTTAATTTCAATTCATGGAGAGGGTGTCAACTGGTGTGTGAGAGTGGTCTATGAAAAATCCAGAAATCTAGATAAATCTGGAAGACTCCAATCTCTGCTTACAATAAATTTCTTTTTCAAAACATGGAGATAATGAATGGACTCAAGGAGACAAGGTAGGTATGGGGATAATGAATGGACTCAAAGAGACAAGGTTGGTAGGTATAATTAATTCAGTCATCATACTAAAATGTAATTTTCTTTCGGATTGAGAAATTAGGCTACAACCATCATTTGCCATGCCACATTGTTTTCAGGACTTGTCATGAAAGGGTTAAACATAGTAAAAACTGGAATTGACAAAGGGAAGGACAGAGCAGAAATTTAGATTTTCTAATGGATAATTTTTTTAGCTTTGCCCCGCCCATCTCTACATAAGCTCCATCGATGATTTGCGCGTGTTGGGATCAGTTTATATACTTTGAATCCTGAATTCCACATGGTAACCATAGATACAGCTAACTTGGTGAATATTTTGAAACCAATTTCAAGTACTTTGATTTGACGGAAAGCTGTTGCTGCCCAACTCACCAGGTCAGCAAAGGCAAACTAATTCTAAAATATTCACCAGCTTTCCTTTATAAATTTTAATTTTTTCCCATTAAAATGAGATATGGGCAATTCATCTCTTACCTTTATCTTGTGCACGTTACATTGTGTAGATTTCACTCTGCTGTCGCCGCTACTCACATAACAAATTCAGTTGACGTTTTGCCCCTCCCCCATCAGCCTCTTCCGACCCGAGCAGTGTCACAGCCTAATGTATTAGGTTGTCTCACATTCTACACCCATAGGGCCATGATATGTTAAATCACCAGATTTGGTTATATTCCTTTAACTTTGACAGTCTTCCATCAACCCTACACAACCACCCCCCCCCCCCCCCCCCACACCCCGCTGGGAATGGAGCCTAGTGTAAATGGTGTCTCCCAATCCACAAGCATATCAGTAATTTACACAATAATTTTGATTGAATTCTACCAAAAGCTTTCTGAGGAGATGGATGGACAGACAGACAGATAGAGGCGATTGTAATATCCCTGCAGTTTTTTCAAAACGTGTGGGTATAATTAAGAGATTAAATTTAATTTATTGATATTTGATTCAAATCCCACCCAATCTCAAATGATACATAGAGCTTATGTGAGATGCACATTAGCTGAGCCCTCAGGAATACGGTTGATAACAGTCGGCAGTCAATCCAGAACAGCCGCCGGCATAGCTGTCAGCCATTGATGTGTGTAGTAGCTGATCATGTTTCGAACGTACATCATCATGTTTTAGTTCAAATATACTGTTTCCATACACAAATTAGATTATAGAGTAACACAGGTCATCAAATTTTTATTTTTATAAAATCCATGTTAGTAAATCCATTAGGCGTAGCAGGAAAAACTGAGTCCGTTTAGAGTTTAGAAGCCATCGCCCATCAGTCACCTGCAAAAAATAGGAAGGATAAGTTAGAAATATCCAAATTCTAGAAGTGTTATATTAAGACTTTAACAATCCAATTTTTTCATGAAAATTTAAATTTTCTCATAGACAATGCCCATATGCAGACTCAACCCGTCCCAGTGACTGATATTTAGACAGACTGTCACAGACTGACAGTCTGTCCAAATATCTGTCACAGGGGCAGGTTGAGTCAGAGCAGACTCAGACTAAGGGATATACTGGTAAACATTATGACCCGACAACGGGTGTTATGGTCATACACCACCCTCAGATTGTAGCGCATAAATGAAATGAATAATATAATAAATGGTGGGCATATATCGTCCAAGGAGGGAGTATGACTACTAGTTACTGGATTAACCATTTCAATCGACAAGAGCGAATAATAAATTTGCTACGAATGTTTCAAAATTCTGTTGAATATTTTGAAACTAATTAAATTGGCTAAGGCAGCACCAGCTTCACATTGGATTCCAAATATTCAACATCTGTACATGTTATGATTATGATTATGATTATGATCTTACATTTATAATGACTGTAAATGTGGAGTTCCGGAATTTCAGGTTCAAATGTGACAATTGTTTTTGATTTTGGGCACACAAGTTTATTTCAGGGCCCCGGTTCTCTATATCTTTGATCAGAGGATACTGGCCACACAGTAAATGGTGATAGAATGTTTGTAACCAAGGCAATAGTGAAATATTTGTTTTCTAAGGAATTATTTGTAAGTTCCAGTCATCAATGATTATTAGTAAATGTGCTGTAACTTGTAAGTTTTCAGTTACTCAATGACTAATTTAACCGAGAAAGTTATAGATTGTGTTAAGAGAGTTGCTGAACCAATAATATATAAATCAATTTCGTTTACCTCTGGTCGCGAAATCACAATAAGATTATGGATAAACAATCCGATAATCTCAATCATCGATGCGTGTCTTTGTTTACAATTTCCGAGATAACTTACTCTTCAAATTACTAGCATTAATTAGGCCGAGTTGAGATGCGAAAGTTGTCAAATATATCGGCATCCCACTTCCCGATTGGCAATATCGTTAATCTAGTGATCTGTCTACTTTTTAGTTTGTGGCGTACAAGAAATATGCATAGATTGACATATTTGAACACACAACTATTTCGCAAAACAGCTGATCGTGTCGCCATCTTGCCGGAAAAATTAATATTCATGTATTCCCGACCAATCAGACGCATCAATCTTATAGCACGTGATACGGTGTTGCCAATAACGGGTAATGAGCTTGGTACTCGTATATTATATACGGGTACAATTCTACAAATTCCTGTCGTTCTCTGGCGATCTTTCACGATAGATGACTCCTATTTGGGACGCCGCTACGAAAAAATGTCCGATGCTATAGAATCTTAGTGTAAAACATTCGCGTTCACTTTTTAAACGGCTGAGTGCACCCAGTAACGCTACATAGCATAAAATTTGCCATTTATTCGCTGTCAAGGCTGAGAAACCCTGGTATGTGTTCCATTATGTATAAAGGAATTATTCAACATTGAATGAGGCCTCCCCCCCAAAATCATGAGCGGAATTTCTCGAAATTTTACGGTACCATGACATAATATAATTGTCATTTTCACATCTTATCGGATGAAAACCTTCACGAAACTTTGGTATCTGTTAGTTTTAATACCATGGTGATTAATTTTATCAATGGCATTTGTAAAATTAAAAAAAACTTCGATAAACTTTGCAAAAATAGACCAATGTATTTATCCTTTAAGGTGTGGCCATTTTGAGAGGCACGTTGACTAACTAAAATATATTTTATTCATACAAATTTTATATGTACTTAAAGGTATTTTATTGCCCTTTCTAATGATATATAGTTTTATATATAGTGATCTGTGACTTTGCCAAAAATAGTTAATATAGTTGGCATGGTAGCACTACGCCGCTATCACTCCACTACCGCCAGCAGGCTAGGTTTCTAAGCAAGTTTCTAGCTTTTGGCTGTAGGGTTTCTAGCACTTTTTTGTAAATTCTTGGTAGGGCCCAGAGGGTTAACTAGCTTTTAGGTTTTAGGAACAAGAACTAGTTTAGGCCGCACATGGCTGGTATCTACCTAGCTATTAGACACGGCTGTCATTGAGAACCGATGCCCTAAGACATCAATACTGAAGGCAGCACTCATGCATGTTAATTGGTAAGATCTCCGAACCGGATAAGAATCTGAACATCTCGCTCCGTAACCACATAAAACGTCACAGGACACTGGTTATTTTTCACAAAAGCATTATTAGGCAACTGTTCTATCGTTATGGTGGGGGTAAGAGAGACGAATACCCACCGTAAATGTCCTTCTCGTGAGGGTGTGGCAGATCCAAATATCATGCCAAGACATTTTTATGGAATTCAGTGGGGATACGTATCTCGCCCATCACCGGGTTCTATAAAATTAACCGTTTAACCTGTCATTAGGTTTATATACAAGTTTCCCAGTTTTGTACTGCGGTGCAGAAGGATTGTTCAGCAAATAAAATAATAATTAAGATATGTGTTCGCAGTGCTTTCCTACATTGGCAAGTGTGCTAACTATTAAGTATCCGAAGATACGAGGGGAATGTATGTGACACCACACCATGGCCGTCACCGCTTGGAAATCCCAACAGTTTCCCAGAGTCGGATCAGCCCATGGTACGGATAGGGACATCCAAACAATTAAGAAGCCACAAGGCTGAGTGGAACATGAAGAGAGACAAAATCTTAGAGTTATGAGTCACACCGGAGTGCGGGGCTAGATTATCGCACTACCGGAAGAGAAGAGTATACTACAGATTTCTTAACGAAGAAAGTGTCTCTAATCATATTAAACCTATCCTATCGAGCTGAATGGAAAAGGTTTAGTCAGTAGCATGCCGGGCTAAACAGAGTTATAGAACGGACAGTGACCTCAGTGAAAAATTGTTGGTGGCGGGAGAAAGTGCTGCATATATAAGTGTTGCAGTATAGTGTTTCCTACGTGCACTGCAGCCCTATATTTTCTACAAATAAACAAAACATATGAACTGATGGCTACTGGCCATATATATATATATATATATATATATATAAACTAACCAGAACATCAATACAGTATTACATGATCGGAATTATATATCTTGTTACAGGTTAACGAACCTACTATGGTGCAGTTAGTGAAAACACCTTACAGAAAATGAGAATAACTATGAACATGTACAGAGATTATAACTAGTGGTCCTAAGACCGGTACGGTACCTTTTAGTCATCGGGACCATTTTTACGGATGCAATATAATTAGAAAAGTACATTTAGCGAATAATTAAAATGTTAAGTATGGTTACTTGAATGCTCAGTAGCCATTCTTAAGTTAGGATATCGTGTTACTGAAATTGATACGTCATCCTTTAGTTGACGTGAGTTGATGCATTCTCTTGAAGCCGGAAAGTTCCCGCAGGTTGGTTCCCGCAAACAGGATTCCCGCAAGAAGCTCATGGAGGGAGCACATCGCTCAGGACTGTAAGCACAATGGAATGTCTAACGAGTAGTCAGCAAGAGATACAATAGCATTACTAAGAAAGTTCCCGTACACCGATGACACGGATGGAAGTTGTCAACAACCCGATCGCAAGCGGGGGTTGTTGGATGCAGATGAAGATACAAAACAAAGCGTAACGGTGCTGGGTACGTCAGCCAGCTCTGAAGACGCACTGGGCAAAGTTTACTTGCTGCGGTCGAAAGTTAGAAGAACCTACATGACATTAGTGCGGTGGAAGTTGAAATACCACTTTTTGGCATGGCCGGCAGATCCGGCGAGTCATCCACCAAAGAACATCGCTGCCTCTACATCTGTAGAATCACATATCCAGGCTGTAAAAGCCTTACCACAAGTTCATGTTTTGAAGTAGATCTTAATACTCGTGAACAATAATAGAAACTTCCATATTGCTCCCGCAAGTAGGGAGTTACAAAATTGTTTTAGTGCGGTGGGTTGGGTAACTGCTAGCTCTGGGAGAAAAACCGACAGAAAGCGAAGTAATATGCATATGGTCTGTCGCACTGATAGTAGCTGGTACAGGTCCAACCTATTCGGCCTCTTGGCCGAGGATGCTCTCGATCTCTGGATCGTGTCTCCTTTTATACCACTTGTGATGTCACAGGCGTAAGCTCCAACCAATCATCAGCCGAGCAACAGCTAATCAGCGCGTAGCTAATAATAGCACAGTCGAATGTTCTAGAACATTCTAGAAGTTCTGCGTCCATGTGGTTATGACGCCATGGCAAATTTTTGAAGATAATCAAGAAGAGTTTTCTGTAGATAACTCGGCCATTTCTTAACCGATTTTGAAATGGTTTACAGATTTAAAAAGCCCGTCGAATTCTGGTCTTGATTAATGCCAGATTCGGCGGGAACTGGTAATCAAAAAGGATTACAGGGTACCATCTCGGTACACTAAAAGCGTCATCCTATCTTGGCTGTAAACTATGTGCTCCATAAAAAAAATGGTATTTAAGCGTGCGCATGCGCACTATGCGCTTTAACGAACTTAGTCGTTTTCTTACAACGCGATCTCTCTCATAGGCCCATATACGCTTCATGTTCAGGGAATGAATCCAGGACGGGCGGAGCGTACCCAGCTTAGCTGGTACGGCCGGTACCCGACCAGTCGATCCGAACTACACCACTAATCCCTTGTGTCTTTGTGTCCGCAGGCTCATCTTGGGATGGTAGAGATCCTGTTCTTCACTCAGAAGTTGATCACATCTCTTTTTTCTGACTTATCATCTGATATGTCTACGGGTCGGAGATATAAAACAAAAAATATCTCCCTCCTTTTGTCCCAATGCTTTCATCAGACTCTGCAGACTCGGCGGATGGTATGGATGTGATTTCTGCACGAGAGGATGGTTTACCTGTGCTCAGGATAAGGAAGTTCACTAGTTATGGCACCTAATTATTTGAAATTTTTATCAATTCTTGCTGCCATTATTGCACTGTATTCTCTCTTGTGGTTGTGCATGGGTTCTCAAATATATAATTATAGTATTATATTATTCTTGAGTGATGAATGTATGTAGAGTAAGGTATTTCTTGCATTCATAATCTGATATCTCCTCCTCTTGAAGGCTTTTGCGTTGAGGTTTGATGTCATAATCAGCCAGTTTTTCCCTTTTCTTTGACGTCATAATTTTGTTTTAAAAATAGAGGATCACTTGATGTCATTATCATTATTATATTATGAATGTGTAGAGATAACTGGGTTATAATCAGTCTCTCTTTTTCTACATTCTCATGTTATCCCTGGCTGTGGTTTTTATTCCTTATTTTTTTATGAAGCCATCTATCCCTTCGGGGTTGTCAGTAATAAAAGTGGTTGTCTTCTCTCTCGAGTTTGTTTCTTTATTTAAAAATTTTTAAACAAAATTAACAAACTGAAATACTCATTCTCTTTGTATGTCTTCCTTTGCAGAAGTCATCATGTCCATCTTGTATGAAGCATCTTAAGGCTAGATTCTTCCCCCACCCCTGCCCATCTTGCACCGATCGTAGGCTATCTAACAAATGTCCTATTTGTAAAGAGTGGGGTGGGGGTGGGGTGGGATCTAACCTCTGAATTCTTCTGTTCCCAGGCAAAGTTGATTGCAGAGGACGGAAAGAGGGTGAGGAAGGAGGACAAGGGTAAGAAGGCCTCCTAGAAGGGTGAACTGGAGGCCTTCAAGGTAGAGTTAGTGAGTGATATGCGCAGGACTTTGAAGGACCTGATGCCTGACATGCTTCACGGCATGTTGCCTCAGTACAGGTAGCCCTGGGTTAGAGGCCTGGATCATGCCCTCCTAGTTCGGACAAAGTTAGTGATCCAGGGGCGGCCGACTTGGACCCAGGCTTGGTGTTCGCATCGCCTGGTGATCCAGCGGAGCGAGTAGCGTCAGACGGGACCAGACCAGCATGCCTGACCATGATCACTCGTGGAGTACCCTCATCATCTGCCTACAGGCATTGTCCTGGTTAGTCTGGGTTAGCTTAATTTGCTAACCCGGAATCTAACTTTCCTGACCAGGAAGATGACGAAGACTACCTGCTCGGCCCACGGGACGATCATGAAGCCATGGATGCCAGCATTTATACATCCCTTATGAGGAGTGTGGCCACTCACACCTATGGTACCATTCCCTCGGGGGCGGGTTTCATGATTCAACCTGTGGGCCGATTTGAAGCAGACAGCCGCCCGTATAAGATACCACGCTTAGCCGTGGAATCTTATATGGATGACCCGGAGCGCGCTAGTGGGGCTTATGCCCCTCACATGAGCACGGCCCCGGTGCACGGCCTTCCCATGAAGAATGTCATGGCAGCCCTCACGGGCCCATATGCATTCCCCGGGCAGTCGGGTACGTCTGTAGCCTCCACCATGGCTCCACCAGCGAATGCCATTGAAGATGACGAGAGCCCACTGCTCATCGCCAGTTTGCAGGTGGCCACGGATGAGGACTGGTCTGATGCGTGCGCATGGCTCCTCACTGTCAGACCAGAGCCTCCGTGGATGAAACAGCCGCCAGTAACCCACGGGCGTGGTTACAGGCTAAGCCGTTGGCCACCTTGGCTCAATCGCTGCCATATGCAGAGCATATCGTAGATATGTTCGTTGCGGCAGAGGAGTTAATTAGACCAAAACGTTGCCTTGCGAAGGCCCCCGCGAGGTTACTAGATGTTGCCGAGTTACTGCCAGTCAGTACACTCGGTATTGTCTAGTGCCCAGACCAAGCTCGACACTCTGGGTGAAGACATGTGGCCAGGCTCTCGTGCTGACACGGGAGCGCTGTGCTCGGATGCTGTGCACTCAGCAAACGTCGCACTGCATGATACCGAGGACAGTTCGTGAGCAGCAATCAGTGCGCTGTCTCACGTCTCAACTGCTATCAGGGGTAGTACCAGCCTCCTGTTCACCAGCAGCCTAGTCCAGTGACAGTCCAACGAGCCATCCAGGATGGTATCAACCTGGTGTCGGACTGTTTGACTAGGTCGGTGACCAAGTCACTGAGGATGAGGCGCACGTTTACACTGAACAATTTGGAGGAGCTCAAGTCACGCTTATTGCAAGCACTGATGGCAAGCCCTGGTCTGTTTGGAGGTGAGGGTTGTCGGCACCGCCAAGAGACAGTGAACTTGGTCAACAATCAGAGGGCGCTGCGTGCACAATTTGAAGTGTTGCGTAGAGAATACATGCGTGTTCAGCCTTCGGCTGTTCGACAGCAGTATGCTTGTAGCGGTGCTGGCAGTGTCAGAGGCGAGCAAGCCGGCCGGGTTCAGAAACCTTGCCGGCCACACCAGCAGCAGCATGCTGCTGTAAGTCAGCCAGAGCTCCAAGTGCAGCCAGCCGGGCAGCAGCCCATGCACTGAAGTGTGCGTACAATTTTCGGTTACCACAGGTACCACTCTGGTGTTGTCACACATACCAGAGACACACCCACCTCTAAAATTTATGTGGGCCCCGCTAACCCTAGGTGCACCAGTTGGAGGTCATTTGACTTTCCACATTCAGGAGTGGGAGTGGTTAATTCAGGACCACTTAGTCTTGCAATGGCTTTCGCGTGGATACGGTCCAGAGTGGATAATAGGTCTGCCATTGCATCTGTCTCTGGTACCGGTCTGGACTCAAATTCCAAGAGATCCAGACAAGCGGTTGTGCATAGAAGAGGAGATAGAATCTCTACTTCTAAAAGAAGCAATTCAACTGGCACAAGATTGCGCAGGCTTCTATTCAACCATGTTTCTTGTGACAAAGAACACTGGGGTGGGGGGAGACCAATTCTCAACCTCAAATCTCTAAACAAGTTTATAGATACACCAAGTTTCAAAATGGAAACAATAAAATCAGTGTTGTTGGGTTTAGAGAAGGGGATGTGGACAGCTTTGATAGATCTGAAAGACGCTTATTTCCACATTCCCATTGCAAGAAGATTTCGTCAGTTCCTGAGATTTGCTTTTCAGGGACAGCAATGGGAATTCAAAGTTCTCCCATTTGGAATTTTGAGGGCTCCTGGGGGGGGTTGTGTCTTCACTCGACTGATCCTCGCTATCACAGCTTTCCTCCGCAGGAGAAATGTAGCGGTCCACACTTACATAGACGACTGGTTGCTAAAAGCACACAACCCAGAAAGCTTGACAGCAAATCTGGAGATAGTTTTGAAAACTCTCACAGATTTAGGCTGGATAATCAACTTTCAAAAATCAGAGCTGACTCCATCCCACAAGTTTATTTACCTGGGTATGTTCTTCGATCTGGAGATAGGATATGTTTATCCATCTCAGGAAAGAGTGGAGAATCTCCTCTCGTGCATTCAATTGGTTTGCAACAGTCGTTATATTCTGGTGAGTCTATCTGAGAATGCTAGGTCTGAGGGAAAGTGTGTTGATATGTTCAGACAACTGAACAGTAGTGAGTTACATAAACCACCAGGGCAGAACGAAGTCGCCTAGTCTCTGTATGATGACATGGAAACTACTTTGCTGGTGCATGGATCATATGATCAGCTTGAAAGTTAGCAGACTCATTGAGCCGAAGGATGAGCATTCTGCCTATGGAATGGCAACTAAATCAATCTGTGGCGGATCATCTGTTCAATCATTGGGGGAAACCCAACATAGATTTATTTGCAATGAAGAAGAATGCGAAGATGACAGTGTAGGTTTCTCCGATTCCAGATCCAAGCGCTATTGCAATAAATGCGCTAGCTATCAGTTGAAAGGGAATGTATGCATACGCATACCCTCCAACAATCCTGATTCCAAAGATTCTTCAGGAAATCAAACAGGAGGAATGGTAAGTGCTTCTGATCGCCCTGAACTGGCCAAGCCGATCATGGTTTACGGATCTGTTG
The DNA here is from genome assembly GCA_034401795.1 of Chaetoderma sp. LZ-2023a. Lineage (NCBI taxonomy): Eukaryota > Metazoa > Mollusca > Caudofoveata > Chaetodermatida > Chaetodermatidae > Chaetoderma > Chaetoderma sp. LZ-2023a. The sequence goes on from CM067372.1 coordinate 53,654,616, forward strand.
AAACTTGTGGTCTGCAATCCAGTTCCTCTGCCTCTGATGGACAATATTATCTTCCAGGGCAAGACCCTTCACAACAATCCGTCAATGTTTCAATTGACTGCATGGATGTTGTCAAGAAATCCGCAATTAAGGAGGGCTTTTCTGAGCAAGCAGCCAATTTTATGGCCAGAGCCAGAAGGGGGTCAACCTCCAGAGCATAAATTATAAAATCGGCAGATTTCCAGAATGGTGCTCAAAGAGATCTATCAATCCAATGGATGCATCTATTCAGGTAGTAGCTGATTTTCTCTGTCTCCTGTATGATGCCTATGGTCTCAAGCCTAATTCTATTGCTGGATATAAATCAGCATTAATGACTGTTATCCCTTACTTGACAAAGAGGGGAAGTGATGAAGTATGTGTTCTAAATACTCTTATCAAAGGTATGGGCAACCTTAGACCGAGAAATCCTCCACAAACACCATCATGGAGTCTTTCTCTGGTTCTTCAAGTTTTGAGTGATAAACCTTTTGAACCACTTAGTGCTATTTCTTTAAATTTATTGACACTTAAAACTGTATTTTTAACTGTGGCAGCCTCAGCCAGACGCAGAAGTGAAATTCATGCCTTGTCTGCTGAGCCTGACCTTTTTATAGTTACAGGTGAAGACCGTAAGCTTCTACCGAGATTCAATTTCTTGGCTAAGAAACAATCTTTAAAATATCCAGGTCAACCAATAATTTTACCGGCCTTAGCCAGATATGATCCTGGTGCTAAAGCATGGTGTCCTGTCCATGTATTAAATAAGTACAAGAAAAGGACTCAGGTTTGGCGGACTGGCCCATTCTCCCTATGGTTGTCATATATTGAACCCCATGGTAGGGCGTCAAGAGACTATTTCCATATGGATAGTAGAATGCATTCAATTCTGTCATAAGACAGCCACTGGAAAACAAGTAGATAGAGCCAAGGCTCATAGTGCCCATGGTGTGATAACTTCCACAGCATTATTTAATGGTGTTTCTGTTGAAGACATTATGTCAGTAGCCCAGTGGCACTGTGAATCAAGTTTTACCGACCATAATCTCCGTGACACTTCCAGCCCTCTCGCCATCTCAGTCCTCAGAAAATAATTCAGAGGTATATATTTGTAATTAGTTTTCCTCTGCTATTTGCAAATATCACATTTATTAGTATGGAATCCCTACTATTTCCGGTTACATTCTCTTGTTCCGTATGGGGGAAGAAGTGATTTCCGTGCTGAGGACATTAGAGGTCAGTATACGTGGCCATTTTGTTTTAGTCTTGTTGGTTGTGTCATGTTATTTTTTAATATGGTGATGGTTAATGTCTCTTAATTGTGGTTATTTCAGAGAGTTTTTTTGAAAATGAAGCAATTCTTATTTTTCCAATGTCTAGTAATACTTTTTTCAAGTATTAGAGAACGTGCTAGTCATTTAGAGCAGCGTTTTTTCCTAACCTTCCTCAGAAAGAGGGTGGGGGGGCACATTTGCCTTCTGATCAATCTGTCTTCAGCGGTCGATTATCCGATGCAAAATTCTATTCCTGGTTGTGTTTCAGACACAATTTAAGATGTTTTAAATCTCTTGAAAATTCAAAGAGCTAGTCTCTTCGAGGGTGAACTGGCTTTAGGACCTTTCCTCTCTCCCGCCAAATTTACCTTCAAATTCTGGCTTTTATCAAGAGTGTTAAGGAGGTAAGTATGTTCTCATGATGTGAAATAAAAAAGTTTATCAAATTTCTTTTCCATGAGTGAGATGACATACTTGCCTCCCTAACAGGAGCCCGGCCTCTCCACTCCACGGAGGCCTGGTCCTTGGGTTATTTGAATAGTTGCTTCTATGTCAGCCAATATTTAGTAACGGAAGTACTAGTATGCGCATGTGCAGAGGTGGGGGTCTGACATGTGCATGACTGTGTACATTCGACCTGCCCCAGTAGGGGCACCTAACTTTTTATAATTCTGAATATTATTGAATTTAGAGCCGATATACTAATATGTCAAGAGTGTTAGGGAGGTAAGTGTGTCATCATCTCACTCGTGAAAAAGAAATTTGATAAATTACTGTTTATTTATTATCATTGACAGGTTACACAATGACATATGGGATATGGTAATAATTAACCAATGTATTTATGAGACATAGAATGATACTTTTATCAATGCATAGTTATGAATATCAGAAGTTCGTCAACTGAAAATGTGATACACCCAATAGAGGGATTCAATCTGTCACTCAAGTATCTGACGTCATTGTCCAATATGTTACATATTGGCTGACATCACAATGAAAATGACATGTTTCCCTAATGAACCTCGAAATGTCTGTCAAGTGCACGAATTGTATTTCTTTGATAGATTTACAATTTAATAAACATTCTGTTGAATAGTCTCAAACTAATTTGTCTTAGAGCAGTACCCACTCAAATTAGTTGCAAAATATTCGACAGCTTACCTGAGTGTATAGTTATCTTAAAAATATAGATTTAAAATAATTTTCTCTTGGGCTGCAAATGCATGTTTTCTCTGAGAAAATTTATGTTTCTTTGAATAAATTTAAGGGTTAAAGGGTTAATGTTATAACATTGGAAATCACTTTGTTAACTTTGCATCATGGTATTCTCTACTTTAACTATATTTGAAATGAAGTGTTTACCTTGCATGCTATATGTAGGTCCTTTTCCTGCCTCACTGGTTATTGAGACAATACTGGAGCATGTGGCTAAGTCACTGAACAAAGATCCATTATTGGTGAAGGAACTTAATCTGTACTCAGAAGGACAGGTATGATGCAGAGAGAGAGAGAGAGAGAGAGAGAGAGGGAGAGGGAGAGGGAGAGGGAGAGGGAGAGGGAGAGAGAGAGAGAGAGGTTCAAAGGGATAGTGGATGGAGGGAGGGTCATAGGGAGTGGGGAAGAGGGTGGGGAGAGAGAGAGATGGGTGTATGTCTGGGAGAATGTGTTTCATACCCATGCATGTATCTTGCATCCAATCCGCATGATGGATATGTGCCTTTGCATGCCTGAATGAGTATGAGTGATGGTTTCTTCCTTTAATTCACAAGGGTTAAAGATGTATAGAGGCAGTCATCCTTTGTTCAGTGGATTACTTGTAAACAATTCATCGTATTTTTGGCAGCCAAGCAATTTCAAACAACCTCTAACATAAGTTATAACTATATCATACCACTTGTTTTGAATACTAAAGGTCTTAGTGCTTGGAATTGATTGTACTGGTATTGTTGTGCCAGAGGGAAATGGAATATTATATAGTCTTTATTTTTCCTGGCTTGATCAAACACCCACTCGTTCTTGTGCAGTAGGAATTCCTAGCTATTTATTCACTCTGAATACAAGCATTGGCTTATTATTAATGCATTTTTAGGATATTAACCATTTAACATTCAAATTTATCATGGAAAATATCCATTTCCAGACCAAGAGAAGACTATTTTTGAGAATTTACCATTGGAATGACTGGCTTGGTTATCGATCCAGTCATTCCAGTGGTAAATTTTCAAAAACTGTTCTCTTAGGAGGGAGGGAGGGAGGGAGGGAGGGGGGGGGAGGGAGGGAGGGAGGGAGAGACAGAAAAAGAGAGAGAGCGAGACGGGATGGGACGGGACGGGATGGGACAGGAGCGCTGGGAGAGAGGGATGGGACGGGATGGGATGGAATCGCTGGGAGAGAGAGAGAGAGTGCTGGAAGAGAGCTGAGAGAGAGAGAGAGAGAGAGAGAGAGAGAGAGAAAGAGAGAGAGAGGGGAGGGGAGGGGAGGGCAGGGGAGAGGAGAGGAGAGGAGAGCGAGAGAGAGAGAGAGAGAGGAACGAGAGAAGAAAATATAGCTTTCTTAAAATTAATAATAATAATAATAACAATAATAATAATAATAATAATAAAAAAAAAAAAATTAAAAATGCCTGATTTTCTATAAAAATAACAGAATACGCAATTTCGTAAATTGATTCCTAGTTAGGTTTCCATTACCTCAACTAAGTAGGCCATGAAAAGACAGCAAGACGGTCAATAGGACAGGCTATATCAACCAGTCCTTCGATTGGCTGAAGACGAGGAACAGCCCCGCCCAGTATAATGAAATCAATTTTGAATCCATTAACCATTCGTTCACAATGGATAATGCTTTTAAGAAACCGGTGTGTATGCCCAGATTTTCAAGCCAGTAAAAAGGCGCCAATTTAATTTTAACATTACATAGATTTACTTTTAATTATAAAGATCTCGCTCATCCTTAGTGCCTATCTACTATCTGTTTCCCTATTTTCCAGCATGTTATTGAATATTTTGAAAATCAACTGATTGTGGGTTGTTGCTGCTTTAGGCAGCAGCAGCTTTAAGTCAAATTAGTTCCCAAAAATCGGCAAAATTTATGAAAATTTATATCGAAAATTTTTGAATTTACTGCGAAAAACAGTAAGTGAATTTTGCGCATTTATTCAAGAAATGGCCATATTATTTTGATTTTTATTATGATAAAGATTTCGCCCGTAGTATCAAGGACGTTTCCCTATTTCCCAGCACTATAAAAGTCAAATATTTTGAAAATGATTTGACCGTGAGTTGTTGCTGCCCTTGCCAGCAACAGCTTTAAGTCAAAATAGTTCCAAAACAATTGGCAGAATTTGTGAAAATTTGAATCAAAATTTTGTGAATTGACTATGAAAACAGTAATTAATTTTTTACATTTTCTTCACAAAAATGTTTCTTGTAATAGTTTTTAATGCACCACTCATTTTTAACAATGGCTCAACAAATATCAACAAAATTTTACAGCAGAGTTATATACTATGCAGGGTTACTGTCTGCATCATTACTAGGTTCATTTTGGAAAAAAATTTCAAGATCAGACTATCCACAGTTTGGTCAAATTCTCCATGTTTGATTGGTTACAATTGTTTGTTGGTGCCTTAATGAATATGTGTATTACAAACCATGCCAAGTTTGCTTTGACAATCCACACTATCCATGCCTTTGCAGGTGAGACATTGTACGCTTTAGCGTTCTTGTTTATATTCTGTAGAAAACACCGCGAGGCCATGAGCTGACCTATTGCAGTGCCAGGAGGTTATGGCAGGAGTTGAAAGTCTGGGCTGAGGTTGGCAAGCGACAGAATGAAATCAAAGAATTCAATAAGGTTATTATCGATTACAGAATATGACAGAAAATGACACCATGGTGCACTTGTTCTAGATGAGGTTGGTCAACAAAATAAGAGCTGCTACGATAACCAAGGTTGTTCTTGATTGATTCTGTTCACATAACAGTTAAATACCAACTAATGCCTGATCAAAGTGAATGTTTACAATTGTGGGCAGATTTACCATTCTTGAGTTGAGTGGTAAGTATACTCACCAATACATTTAAAACCAACAGCAGTGAGAATGTGCAATTTTTAAAAATGAGCACCAGTTCATGCCAAAGGAAGATCCCTAAGGTAAACTGACAATATGATAGTGACGGGCTGAACTAATTGTTTTTTTATTAATCTTTATTCCAGAATAATATATGGCGTAAACGTGGCATAGCAATGACAGCAACCAAATATGGGATGCAAGTAGCTGGAATCCCTTTCCAAGCTTTTGTAGCTATTTATGCCAAGGATGGCACAGTTGCAGTTAGTGTTGGTGGTGTGGAGATGGGACAAGGACTCTATACAAAGGTATTTAAAGTTCTCATGTTCCAATAACTAGAGAAATATTTGCACGAGATAGGATATTTGTTGATTTCTTTGCAATTTACCGAGGATGCAATGCCCTGACAACTCTTTTTACATATTGGACACCATATTAGGTGAGTCTTTACTGTGATTTCTCAAACAAAAAGGCCCCCGCCCGCATACAATTGCTCCTTTGTCAGCTATCTCTAGCATATAAAGCAAGCATGTAAGATGTATTCATGACATTAGCTCAATAGTATATATTTTAATGCTGGTCATTGCAAGGGCATTAATTTATATAAGAAAATACAAGAAAGCTGTCCATGTCCATGACAGCAACAACAACATTCAGCCAAATTATTGTCAAAATAATTAGTACGGTATGCTATCCGCTCTACCTAATGTATAGACGCCATACCAGGCAAGAGGGTAGAGTCACCTACAACTTAGCCAAGCTCATCAGTGACACTGACACTCAAATGTCATACAAAAAGGCCCTCGGGGAGCAGATAGCTAACATCGACGTCAGCTCCGATCCAAACGAAGCCCTAACCAAAATACTGATATCTATGGAATCATCAGCTACTAGCACCATAGGTGTTCTAAAAAACAACAGAACTAGGTATACTGACGACCCTCTCGTAGTAAAACTGTCAGCAGAACAGAAAGCATTACGTCTGCGCATCTATCAAAGTGGCCAAAGTGAAGATCGCACCAAACTGTGCCAGGAACGCAATAACATTCTACTTCGAATAATACTTACCAGATGTACTATTATGATAATATCTATTATCTAGTCTAGCTCAAAATAAACAATTAAAACTCCGCACTCTCCTGGTCCTGCCCATACTGTGTCCGGGAATACCATAGCCGCAGGTACCGAGTCAATTCCCAATCACAGTCAGATTCGTCTATTTTGCGCTTTTACAAGTCACGTGCTCAAATTAAGCTAAGTTAAGCAGATTTAGCGTTATTTCTACGAAATCATCGTTGGCTTCATGGAGGAATTAGGAAAATCATCACAGGGGCAGGTTGTATCAATCTAGAATTTATACATTCGTGCCATAATGACTGTTTGAAATTTCCTTAAATTGGCACATTGTTTTAAAATGTTAGCCATTGTTGGAGTCGCTTCTGTACCCGCTATCTTTTAGTTTAATTCGGGTACTCGGTTAATTTTCTCTTGTGACTCGGTTCCTTTAAAGATGGATGCGCCCTTAGCCAAGATGGCGGCGCCCATGAATTATGTCGTTCTTGGCTTGGTGTGTCTATGCACTCTGTTTATCGCCGATATTAGCTTTCGCTTCATTGTCGAGGGTGTTTGTAGCGATCGGCGATGTAGCCTTGGTTATTTAACGTTAGTTAAAGGCTAAGTTGTGTGTTTTAAAAAAAAAAATTTCACTCAAAAAAGTTTCAAATATTTCCTGCCTAAGAACTTGATTATCATTAATTTAAGAGTAAGTTAATGTCTTTAAGAAATCTTAACTATCAAGTCGATTGCGCGTATTGCTCGTCATCAGTTGTCATGTGCAGCGTTTTAATTTTTCTCTGTGTTCGCAGAAACCGAAGAATCCGGATACGTTGTGCCAGAAGTGCAACCGGTTCATGAAACGGAAGTATTTGGGACATCACTGCGTGGCGTGCGCCCAGTGTAAGGTCGGGAGCCCTTGTGATGTGTGTGTGAAGTGGTCGTCGGCAATGGTGGCAGAGTTCGACAAGGATCGGCGTGCGAGACTGGAGAGGATCGCGAAGGATAAGGCAGCGAAGTTGCAGCAGGCGTCTTTGATGGGACTGGAAGGTCGGCTGAATGAGAGGATGGATTCAGCTCTGGGCGTATGGGCAGCCCAGTTCAAGGCAATGTTTGAATCTTTGCAGTCCATGGTCCCGGTGACGCAAGCTGGTGCAGGACAACCATTAGGTGGTCCGGCTAGTTCTGTTGAGGGTCATGCACCTGCCCCTTCTCTGTCCTTGGCTCAAGAGCCAACGATAGAGGAGGAAGATTTGCTGTTAATGGAAGATTCCGGCATGCCAGATCTTTCGAAGACGTCAATGCCCGGTACTTCCCAGGGGTTGCTCTCGGGATTAGTACGGGTTTGCCAGGCGGATGGTGATGTCGACGTTCCGTCGGGCATTTTCCATCCGCTATTTGTGCAACCGGAGGGGTCGGCGGAGCCGTGTTTTGCGGTTCCTGCTGGTATCCCGGCGGCGTTAGGTGCGGCTCCTATCGGAATGCCGTCGCCTGCCACATGAAAAGCGGTCGTGGTCCCGACTCCGGTGCTGGAGCCGATGGACTGCAGTGAATCCGGGTCTGGCGATTCGCTAGACACCGGTGCCGCTGGTAGTCGCGCTATGGATGCGCTCTGTCTTGGCAGAGACGTGTCGCATAGCGTTCAGCATGGATCGTCGGTGGCCCTCTCATCTAAGGGAGAGAGGAAGGATGAAAACGGGAGTTCCTTGATGGACGAGTCCGTTTTTTGCACCGAAGCTGAATGGGTGCAGGTCCTCGGGTGGATGACCAATAGTCTCGGGTTGGCATCTGATCTGGGATCTCAGCGCGATCCGGCGATGGAACGGATGTCAGAGCGAGCGGCTAGCGCTCTGTCAAGTGGCTCTTCTGCCATGCCGACACTCCCGTTGGACACGCAGACTTCCGACATGCTGGAAGTTGCGGCATACCGTCTGGTTCAGCCAGACTATGCGTTGCCAAAGGCCCCGAAGGGGATAAGGAGTAGGGTCCGTTTTCCGGAGCTGGCCTATCATCAGTACGCCCGGGTTCCACGGCTTTCCGTTGCGGAACGAGAGGCGCTGAATAGGCCGTTGGCTGGGAAAGCTAAGGGACGCTCGTGTCCCTTGGTTTCCCAGACCAACAAAGACCCGTTCAATGAGCTCACGCTCATTGAAGATGCGGCGAGGGCAGCCATGGCTGTGCTCTCACACGGGTGTACCGTCCTGCAGGGTATGCTGGACTGCACGGCGGATGGTGGACAGGTGCCAGAGGCTGCTCCCGGCGTTGTTCGGGACACCATGCGCCTGTCTCAGGATTGCCTGGCCAGGGTGATCACTAGGACATTAGCAGAGCGACGGAGAATGGTTCTCGATTGCGTAGAACCAGGACCAGAGATGAGGGCTGCATTATCTTCTGCGCCTTTCATAGGTCCAGGCTTGTTCGGCGGCTCGGCACGACAAGCTCTCTCCAAAGTCGCATCAATGGTTGCAGAGCAGGAGGTAGTCGGCAAGTCATGGAAATCGACTAAGAGGACACAGCCGCAGCAGTCCTACAAGCAACATCGCCAGGAGCAGCAACGACAGCGTCCTAGATCGCCCTTCCGTCCTTCTGGCCGTGATGCCCATAGGCCATCCGGCTCACAAGGACCTGGCCGTTCATCCTCATACAAGTCTTCTAATAAGAGGCCGTATGAGGAAGACCGGAAGGGTGGCGGTTCGGGCCGCGGCGGCTACCGTAAGGATAGCCGTGGCGGCGGTTCCGGACCGTCGTACTACAAGAAACCGAGGGGCGGCTGTGGGGCTCGCTCCTGACGGGTTTCCGGCGGGACCAGTACCGGTGGCTTTGGAGGCGAATGGAGTCGAGAATCTTCACCCAAGCGACTTAGCGTCTTATCGGCCAATCTTGACCGACAGCTGTGTGCAGATTCCGTCCGTCGGAGGCAGACTTCAGTTACTCCTAAGCCAATGGGAACAGGTCGTGCGCGACTGTTTAGTTTGTCAGTGGATAAGAAACGGCTACAATCCGGACTGGCTCATCCATCAATCGTAAGTTCCGTTAACCTCGACTCCAATATGGACTCCTGTTCCAAGGGAATCAGATCGTCTAGACGCCATTCGGTCAGAAATAGAATCTCTTCATCAGAAGAAGGCCATTCATCTAGTCATAGATCAGTCTTCACTGGGCTTCTATTCGATCATGTTCCTCGTTCCGAAGCGTACCGGAGGATGGAGACCAATTCTCAATCTCAAACCGTTGAACAAGTTTATTCTTTCTCCCAAATTTCAGATAGAGACGGTTGCAGCAGTAATGACAGGGCTGAGGAAAGGCATGTGGGGAGTGTCGATAGATCTGAAGGATGCATATTTTCATATTCCAATGTCAATTCCTTTTCAGAAGTACCTTCGCTTTGCATTCCAAGACAATGTTTGGGAATTCAATGCTCTCCCATTCGGCCTGACCACAGCTCCGAGGGTCTTCACCAAGGTGATTCTCGCCATGACTTCTTTACTTCGCAGGAGAAACATAGCTGTTCACACGTACATAGACGACTGGCTGCTAAAGGCGGGGAATCCAGTCACTCTGCGCAGCAATCTGCAGGTAGGCCTAGCCTTATTAAAGGATCTAGGGTGGATTGTGAATCTAGAGAAATCATAACTGACTCCATCCCAGGAGTTTGTTTATCTGGGAATTTTTTTCAATCTTAGGGACGACGTAGCTTTTCCGGCGGAGAGCAGAGTCAAAAGCCTGATTGCAGTTTTGGAGTCGGTTTCTCTAGGAGCCTATCTGACGGCGCGCCAGTTTCTCAGGATACTGGGGTTACTGGTATCTCTGGAGAAGGTGGTTCCATATGCGGCACTCAGGCGCAGGCCAATTCAGATGTATCTAATGTCATTCTGGTCTCAGAAAACGGATCCGTTATCTCTGAGGATACCAGTCAAAGAACCATTAATATTCCACCTTCAGTGGTGGTTATCCGAACAGAATCTCCTGCGAGGTGTTCCTCTACAACCTCCTCAACCTCAGATGTCCATCTTCACGGATGCATCGTTGACGGGTTGGGGAGCGGTATTGGACAATCAGTCAGTGTCAGGGGAATGGGATCGGACCAATGCGCAGAAACATATCAATGTGCTCGAACTATTAGCAGTGGTATTTGCACTTCGAAAGTTCGAGAGTCTAATTCAAGACACGATTGTCCTAATAAGGACAGACAACTCAACAGTGGTGTCTTATTTGAACCGCCAGGGCGGGACGAGATCACCAAAGTTGTGTATGATGGTTTGGAACCTTCTGCTGTGATGCCAAGAGAAGAATATTATTCTTCGGGCAGCACACATTCCAGGAAGATTGAACATCCTAGCGGATGCTCTCAGTCGAAGGACGGTTTGTCGTCCGACGGAATGGCAGCTCAACCAATCGGTAGCGGAGGTTCTATTCAAACAATGGGGCAAGCCAAATGTCGACCTGTTTGCGATGAATCAAAACGCAAAGATGGTCACTTACGTGTCACCGATCCCGGACCCGCTAGCCTTAGCAGTAGATGCACTGGCGATAAGTTGGGAGGGAATGTACACGTATGCGTACCCTCCAACAATTCTCATCCCGAAATTTCTGGCAAAGATAAGAGAGGGGATGTGCCAAGTACTACTGATCGCCCCTTATTGGCCAGGCCGATCATGGTTTACGGATTTGCTGGACCTTCTGGTCTACAATCCAGTCTCTCTGCCAGACGCAAGAGATCTAATCTCTCAGAACAAGGGTCTGTACCTCCACGACAGACCAGAAATGTTCAAATTGACTGCATGGATGTTGTCAAGCAGCGTGCAATTGAGGGTGGCTTTTCTGAGCAAGCAGCGAAGTTTGTTGCTTCAGCCAAAAGAGTTTCAACCACAAAGACATATAATTATAGAATCAACAAATTTGCACAGTGGTGTGAGAGAGGAGATATTGATCCCTTTTCTGCATCTGTTCAACACGTAGCAGATTTTATCTGTCATTTATACGAAGTTGACAAACTTGTACCTTCTACCCTAGCAGCATATAAGTCTGCATTAGCTTCAGTTATTCCCAGTCTCACTGTTCAAGGAGTGGAGAATGACACCTTGAATGAAGTTATCAAAGGAAAGAGCAATCTGCGACCTAGACAGCCAATTCCTATCCCATCATGGAATCTATATCTTGTTCTACAGGTTTTAGGACAGGCTCCTTTTGAACCGATTAGATCTATTGATATTAAACTGTTAACTATTAAATCAGTTTTCTTGGTTGCAGCAGCGTCGGCGAGAAGGAGAAGCGAAATTCATGCGCTTTCTGCCGAACAAGACCATTTTGTCGTCACGGGTGAAGGTTTAAGACTACTTCCGCGTCTTTGTTTCCTGGCAAAGAATCAGTCACTTAAATATCCAGGACAGCCGATCAATTTGCCAAGTTTAACTAGACATGACCCAAACTCTTCTGTTTGGTGTCCTGTCAGATGTCTTAAAATGTATAAGAAACGTACTAATGAGTGGAGAGACGACCCGAAATCTCTGTGGTTATGTCTCAAAGCTCCCCATTTACATGCCTCGAAAGATACTATTTCTCGTTGGATAGTTGACGCTATTAAGATGTCACACAAAATCGCTACAGGAAAGCAAATTGATCATGCGAATGCCCATCAGGTCCGAGCACTAGCAGCAGCATCGGCCCTTTATAAGGGTGTCTTATTAGAGGAGGTGATGTCTGTAGCACAATGGCATGCCGAGTCGTCATTCACTGATTTCTACCTTCGCGACATCTCCAGCTCACTTAATCCGGTAGCCGTCGCCAATCTGTCGAACCTAAACTAAGCCACGTCCGACCACTACTTCGCACACATCACTAAAGTCTTCCGCCTACACTGAACAAATGCTATGCACATGACTGAGTACGACCGTAGATTGGGCCGAGCTCCTGTGATGATCAAGAAAAGATCAAGCACTCAAAATGGTGAGTGTTTACATTAATTAAGTGACTATAAATATGTTTACTTACAGTCGAAATACCAGACTGCTTAGGTAAATAGTCTGGTACAAGAGTATTCTTATCCTATCAACCGGACATTAGACTCATTCCAATTTGAAAATCTAGTCGATATACTGATATTTTTTCAAAGTTAGAAGTTGTAGTAGCTTCTTTGCACTCTACTGGACTGCCCTAGCTGAGACTTGGGGCTGACACGGGTCTGGTGGGTGTTGCATCCCCAGTGACAGCCCTCTGAATTTTGTGCGGACAAAAGAGGGGGGAACGCGGTCTAGACCATGGAAGTTTAGCACTCTATGAGTCAGATAGCAGAACCCAAGCGTATGCCAGGGTTCTAGTCTCTTCACAACCTTCTCTGTTGGATGGTAGTTGAGTGCTGGTTCGAGCCTCACCTCCTCCCACCGGCATTTTCTGGCTGTCGAAATCCGGAGTTTATCATAATGGTATATCTGGTAAGTATTATTCGAAGTAGAATAAAAAAAGCATCCGCTTTTGTTTGTATGAGAATTCTTAATACTTACCAGATGTACTATGGCCCTGCCTCAGCCGCCCCGCTGAGGTGAGGCTGAGCTGCTTTCGCAGTTTGCCAAGGCAAACATAAGACGAATCTGACTGTGATTGGGAATTGACTCGGTACCTGCGGCTATGGTATTCCCGGACACAGTATGGGCAGGACCAGGAGAGTGCGGAGTTTTAATTGTTTATTTTGAGCTAGACTAGATAATAGATATTCATAATAGTACATCTGGTAAGTATTAAGATTCTCGTAGAAACAAAAGCGGATGCTTTTTTGATTCTGCGCCACATTAGTGAATGCTTAAAAGATCTTGCTATCCAACAAGCAGATGCCCTAGCAGATGAAATCACTGCCACGGATGACTGCCACAAAATGTTTCGGGCAGCCCGAGCCCTGAGAGTTGCTGACTACACACCACCACTAACTGTACACAACTCTGAAGGACACTTTATCGGGACTGACCAGGGCAAAGCCGAGGCAATTCGAGAATGGTTCAAGGAACAGTTCACTGACCACGATGATGAGCTCTTGCACCCGTTCTCAGGAGACCCCAGGCCATTACTAACCAATTAATACAGCAGAGGTTGAGAAGGCACTTAAATCCCTGAAAAATGGACATGCATCTGGACCTGATGGCATGAGCAATGAACTATTAAAATATGCAAGGTACATTATCTCAAAACCGATCACGCACCTAATCAATTCAGCTTTTCTGCACCACCTTCCCATCGACGCTGTAGGCCAAGGCATCCTTATTGCGCTACCAAAGCCCAAGAAGCCACCTGCCCCCCCCCCCCCCCCCAAGCCAAGACAGGATACGGAAAATCCTATCCAATATTACATCTATGCCACATCTGAGACAAGATCGACGACTTCACCGGATCATGTAAAACAGGCTTCAAACGTGGATGCAACTGCGCAGACATTGTATGGGCTCAATGCATGTTTGTGTCGGTAGTCATGTTCAAACACTGGGATTTCCACAAAATGGGCATTGACATGTCACGAGCCGTTGACACAATTAAACGCTCAAAGATCCTAGATGTACTGCGCCAGGCCAGATGCAATGAAGATGAGCTATGACTAGTGAGACTACTGCTTGCAGACACCAAGCTGATAGTACAAGTCAAGTCAGTGTAGTCTGTAGAGTTTGAGACATCAATCGGCTCCCCACAGGGAGATGGTCTATCCCTTGTGCTCTTCACCTGTTACCTGGCTGCTGCATTGAAATCCATGCGGGAAAACTCCACAAGACCAAACCCCCGGTGTCAATACTGGGCATACCGCTAGAGATGGAATATGCCCATGATGTGGACTTTATAGATGAGGAAAAGAAACCCCTTGACGAACTTCTCCCAATAGCTGCAAGCAAACTAAAAATTGAGGATCTCTCTTTATGAATGAATCCAAAACAGAGTTCACCCACATATACCTATCTACAAAGTATGGAACTAAAGAAAATGATGGTCCACTCCATGGCGGCAAACCATGGAGGAAAAGTAAAATCCTGGGCTCACTGCTTTGCAGTACTGCTGACATTGCTGCACGCTGCATCATGGGGAACATAGCTTTCCAGTCCTTCTGATCAAAGATTCCCTTGGTAAAAAAACTATGTTTATACAATGCAACCTGCGTATCCTTGATGATGTATAACTGTAACAGCTGGGCAGCTCCAAAGGCAGCTCTAGACAAACTTGATGTCTGCCACCGCAAACATCTACGCACCATCACTGGACACCGATGGCCAGAGAGCATAATTTCTAATGATGCACTATACAAGATGTGTAATACGCCGCCGCTGTCTGTAAAAGTCGGCCAGCAAAGATGGTCCATGTTTGGCCATGTGCTAAGGATGCCAGAAGACACACCAGCACAGGGAGCCTTGGAATTCATCCTACTCGAAGCCAGAAAATACAGAGCCAGGAGAGGATGTCATTGCACAAATTTGCTAAGCATGCTGTGAGGTGACCTCAAGAAAGCAGGATTAGGTACACTCAAGTCAGGAATGGACCTGAGGAAGCTAAGGATTTTGCCTAAGGACAAGACACAGTGGGCAAAAACGAAGAAGGACTGATTGCAGCTGTAGGATATTTCTACTATTACAGCCGCAGAATACAGTAATCATACATACATGCTAGTGTCACTTTCTACCGAGATTTTATGCAAATCTGCATGACCATTCAGACTAAATATTCTAAAATTACTATCATTGCTTTCAGTTGCTGAGGATTTGATGAGCAAATTGAGTGTTACTTTGCCAAATTGTTATCCAAGCAGTCTAACTGTGTAAGGTGTACATGTAAGCATAGGCTTAGATAGGCTCTCAAATATGGAAAGAAACTCAGCAAAGATGTGTGCATATTTCATAGGCAGATCATGCATTGGTTAGAAATTTACACAATGCTAAATATTTCATTCTTGGAGAGAAAGTGCATATAGGCCTATGCTCAGTCTACTTACATAGTTAGGTAATGATATTGAAAGCCAGCTAATTATTTGGATACCAATATGACAAACTTGTTGCTGATGGCAACAGTCTGACAATAATGTGGCGATAAAAAATGAACACTGGTAATAATCTGACTATGAGCTGGCAATAAATGAAAGAGAAATGACAATAAGCTGGCAATAATGTCAACCTATTGTCAGTTATGGTAATAGTCTGACAACAGTTAGATTGGCAAGAAATAGTTGCAGTATTGCAAAAACTTTGCTGTCTTATTTTACAAAGAATATTTCTGACAATTGTCTGGCAAGAAGGGACATAGAAAATGAGTCTGACAACAAGATGGCAAAAAATGACGTTGGGAATTCTATTTCAAGGAATGTATCTGACAATATACTGGTATCACATGCTATTAATCTGACAATCTAACAGTAGACTGGTAATAGGCTGGCAATAAACTGGTAATAGGCTAGCAATAGACTGGTAACACATGCTTTTCACTTCAAGAGTATACTTACCTCCCTAACACTCTTTGATATTTCCATATATCGACTCAATCAATAACACTCAGATTAAAAAAGTAAGCTGCCTCTACTGGGCATGGAGTCAGTTGATAGTCCAGAGGATGCCAGCCCCAACCTCACGCATGGCCAGACTAGCGCTTCCTCTTTTCCAATTTATTGGCTAAAGAGAACACATGCTACAAGATTTTTGCTTGAAAAGTTTCAGCTTGTTCTTCACTTTTCTCTGTTCAAATCTCCTAGATAATGATGTCGGACTGCGCTAAAAGTTATCATGTGATTTCAATTACATTTCTGTCTAATTCATTTTGTTATGTGTTTCCATGACTCGCGATTAGACATGATACGCGCATGATAAGCGCCATTAAAACTGGTTAATTCATAACTGGCACTATGAAATACTAATCTCTCTTTGTGTTTGTATCCACAGGTACATATTTATGGTTAATGGTCACTACAGTCAGCAGAGGGGTTGTGTTTCTCCACCATTGCTCCCTTTTCCCAAAAAATGTTAGGAAAAAAGTCTACGCCCAGAGTGAGTTGGAGTTCTCGGAACAAGAGTTTCTCACTTTGCCCTCTTGGTCCCTTTCCTACCCCAATTAATCATGGAGAGAATTAAGAGGTCATAGTTGGTGGAGTTTCCAGAGTATCAGATCGGGCAGTATGTCTATGCTAAAGATGCAGGTATTCTAGTGTTATGATAATTAGGCACTTCAAACTATTTGAAATCTTTTATGATTTCTTCTGCCAATTTATAACTGTTTATCTGATGGTTTGCATAGCTTGTATCACTATCCATTCCAGTCTTTATGCTCTTGGATTTAGCATACAATTCATGCTTACACCTGGATGTTGGTTTCTAGTCAGATTGTCTTCTTATTTTTTGAAGATATGATATCATAATCAGCCTCACACTTGTTGGTTATTAACAACATGTTTTGTCCACACTGATTTATAACTTTTGTAGTGGTTTTTATGGCCAATAGCTCTCGCTCCATTTATTTTGGTTTGAGTTTACTAATTCATTAACTAAATACTCATTGTCTTTGTCTTGTGGCCTTTTTCAGAAACCTGGTTGTTCTATTTGAAGCCTCGTTTTGCCCCTCACCCATGCTTCAAATGTAGTGCTTGTGAGCCACTGTTAAATTGCGATATTTGTAAACAGTGTGGGGTGGCGGGTGGCGTACTAATGACTGAGTTCTTAATGTTGCAGGCCAAAGATAAGGTGAGCGATGAAGAGAAGCGATCAAAGAAGGATCGTGAGAGTGTAGGTTCCAAGGGTACGAGGAAGGCTTCCACATTCATGGATATGGAAGCCTTCCATCTTGAGATGATGGGAGAGATGAAGAAGACAAAAGATTTGGTACCAGGGTTGCTTCGCAGCATGCTCCCTGGACCAAGTTCTTTATTGTCTCCTTCATCTGCTCCGGAGCAGAAAATCCCCACCTCTGAAACTGGTTTTCCTAGAGCGTTACCAGTTTTGAAGGGGTGGCTCTATGACTCTGACCGCAGACTTGCTGCGCCGGTAGCTCATGATCCGGGCGCGTTGGACCCAGGTTCCCGCTTATCGGGTTCTATGGAGCATCCGCGGCCCACAGGTACCATATCCTCTTATGGTATCTTTCCTGGTCAGTCTGGATTAGCGTTCTTTGCTGGCCCGGACTCTAGCCTTTCTGGCTCCAGGAGCGGCCCTAAATGATCCGGGCTGGAGACTTGCCTCATCAGTAGATCTTGGGGCAGGAGTGATGTACCATGATCCACACTCCCATGGTACCGCTACCTCTTACGGTACCATCCCTGGCCAGCCTGGGTTAGCGCTCTTTGCTGACCTATTATGACCAGGATGAAGAGGATTTTCTGCTGGTTTCATCCGGTGATGCCGTGGACATGGCTATGGACGAATGTGCACCCCTCGCGGGGAGCACAGGAGAACTTTACCATGGAACTACTCCTGCAGCAGTGGGCTTCACAGGTCAAAGGGTGGTCTGTGTTGGAGCAGATGGCTTCCCGTACCACATACCTCGGCCTGCTTATGGTATGAGGGCAGCTGGCCCTAGCCATGGTGTGGTGAATTACACCCTACACGCTTCCATGGCACCAGTTCCTGGTTTGGCCACAGTGCAAAACAGGCCTGCTCTGTCGGGTCCGCATGCTTTCACTGGCTTGCCAGGAGTATCCCCGGCTCCAGCCACATTAACACCAGCTAGTGCTGTAGTGGATGAAGGGAGCCCGCGCCTAGTCGAGCACGCACAGGTGGCAACGGAGGAGGACTGGTCTGACGCGTGCCAATGGCTGTTAAATGTCATGCCAGAGCTCAACGTGGATCAGTCGGCTAGCCAGCAGAATCAGCACTCATGGTTGGCTGGAAAGCCGACACTTACCGCTATACCATCTTTGCTGCTAGCAGAGCATATTGTGGATATGTTCACAACAGCTGAGACGTTTATTAAGCTAAATGGACGGCTTGCAAATGCCCCCCCCCCCGTGAGATGGCTAGGTGATGTCGAATCATCGCCGGTCAATACCAGAAGTATGGTGCAGTGTCTAAGCCGAGCGGGAATGATTGCACAGCACTTGGCATAGACATGTGGCCAGGCTCCCATTCTGACACGGGAACGCTGTGCATGAGCGCGCTGCACTCGGCAAACACTGCACTGTGCGATGCAGAGGAGAGCTCGAGCAAACACTACACTGCGCGATGCAGAGGAGAGCTCGAGAACATCCATAGCGGCACTCTCGCATGTCTCCCAGCTGTTACAGGGGCTAGTAATGGCCTCTGCTTCATGCCAGGCAAGCCCCATTACGTTTCAGAAAGCCATCCAGGATGGTATTAACCTGGCTCTGTTTAATAGGCTGCTGTGGTTGCCTATGAAGTCACCCTAGTTAATAATCAGAGGTGCTCCATAGGGAGCATGTTCGTGCAGCACCGCATGTGTACCATTCACAGCAGGCCCGTGGTGGCACTGATCAAGTCGGAGGCCAGCCACCGGTGCAGCATAGGCCACAGCCACACCAGCAATGGCCTGCAGTGGGGCCACAGTCTCCTCAAGTGCAAGCAGCTAGGCAGCCGCCCATGCACCTCGTGCCCACACACCGAAGCCTCGTGCCCATGCACTGAGGTGCATGCGGCGCGGGCCATGGCGCGCGAGGATCTGGTTATGGTAACCATGCCTGATGGTCTGGTTACCACAGGGACCACTCTAGTGCTTCTAGAACCAGAGACAGTCCCACTCTTGCATTGCTTATGCCCACCTCTCTCCTCTGTCCGGCTGACTGTAGCTCGACTTCAGTCTTCAATTGTCTGTCTTTTTTTGTCTTAGATCAAATTAGTAGAAGTAAGGTACAACCTGCATGGAAAGAAGATCAGATGGAATGGTCTCATAAACCCGGCACTTAAATTATGGCTGGTTATGTTTATTGCCTGGTACTAAGAATGATCAAAGCCATATTCCTGGTCTCTGAAGTGAATGGTTACTTTAAGTTTACGAGTGTAACTCTAATGATTGTATATAAACCTGTGGATGGTATGGTTTGTGAGAGATCAGGAGACTTAATCTCCTGAAGCTACAGCTCCTGTTTAAATCTGTTAGCCATTAAGTCCCCTCCTGTAGTATTTTATACTACCATTTGAGCATTCCAGCCTCCTCATATTGTTGCGATACGTAGGTTGAACCTGCTCTTTCCATTAGAATTTTAGCTGCCATTGCATAGGGCCAGTAGATTGAAGAAAGTCCTCGTTACGATAGAATCTGCGAGTGGTTTGGCAAACTATTATCTCTTGTATGCACCAACTATCAGGTCACTCCATGATTCTCCAGAAAAGTGGCTCCTCACCCTCAGATGGACATCACACACCCAGTCATCGAAATGCAACCAATGAGTGTGGTCATGAAAGACTTCTAGAAATAAGATAATATAGATGTAGTGTTGTGTATGGGCAGATCTCATGTTATTAATAGCAATATGAGAATCTATGATGGAGAATTTGATAAGTAGATACCGTCATTTCTCGACTAAAGGTCGCCCTCAAATATAGGACACTGTCCCAAATTTGACCAAAACCCACCCAAAAAACTTGTATTCAAGTATAAGACGCTGTTAAATTTAGAAAAACGTACCTTTAAAAAATAGGACCGCCTAAATATTGCGTATCTTCAATAAAGATCGTTTATTACATCAAAATCAATCTAATTTTGACATAACATGTCGCCTTGAAAATATAGAAATCATGTGACAGAATCAGAATTTAATGGCTCATTTGGAGGCGCTGTGTGATCTTATGCACTAACAGGGGTTGGTTATCTGGCTCTTTTGCGATTGGAGGCGCTGTGTAATCTTATGCGCTAACGGGAGTTGGTTATCAAACAGGTATGGGAATATTCAGATGGTCACTAGTAGTAATGACTCTTTTGCGTTTGGATGCGCTGTGTGATCTTATGCGCTAACAGGAGTTGGTTGTCTGGATCTTTTGTGATTGGAGGCGCTGTGTAATCAGTGCTAACATGAGTTGGTTGTCAAACGGGCACGGGAACATTCAGTTCCTATCGCGCAATGATGATATATAGCAATTTCCAAGTCCAGAATATTTAGGTCCGAGTGCTCTCTCTAATTAGAATAAAGATCTTTTGCGATTGGAGGCAAATAACGTGATTTATACATGTATCTTTTCTCGACGCCATTTTATGTCAAATTCTGGATTAATTTTAATGTAATAAGTGATATTTATTAAAGAATAAGCAACATTTAGGCGCCCCAATTTAATAATTTCACTTCCGTTTGTTGTTTTTGGAGTATACATTAAGCAGTCGTCAGGCGGCACGAATTGTCTATCGCAACATTTAATTCAATTTCCGCGGTATAATCTTTGACTTTTTAAGAAAAACTTTGACCCAAAAATGTGCTCACGGAATGTTCTCAATTATAGGATGCATGCCCCTTCCTAGAACATGTAATTTGACCAAAAAAAACTGCGTCCTTTAGTCAAATTTATACGGTAGATAGAGAAATGGACAAAATGATCACTATCTGAATTTTATGACTGATAGAATATCATAATGACAGGAAGAGACATGCAGATTGACCCATGACGGGAAGTTATGTGAGGAGTTATGATAGAAGAATAAATGGATGAAGGAATTGACGGATTGTAAGATGGACAGAGAGAACATCAAATGGATATGTAAATGTCTACACATAATACCTACAGACAGACCAGCAGATGGACTAAGATCCCTGGCTATGTTACAACATATGAACATTCCTCATGACAGGTCAAAGGATGGGTGATTTAATCTTACCGTAGTTTGTTTTATCAAGGGTAAAGATATTCTGTTTTTTAATAGATTATGCAACCAATGGTGATCTACTTTTATCATTTATTCACACATTTCTTCAGATTAGTATGTAATATTTCAGACTACTTGTTCATTATTTCTTTATTAGCTCACCTGGCCTAAAAGGCCAAGTTAGCTTATGCCATGGCAACCGTCCGTCCGTCGTCCATCAAGTTTTCTTTTAAACGAGTTCTTCTCAAGAACCACTGGGCCAATTTCAATTCTATTTGGCTAGAAGCATCCTTAGGGCATAGAGATTCAAGTATGTTCAAACGGAGCTGATCGGCCAATTTGGCCAGCGGTCATCTTGGATTTGGGCCGATTTTTAGAAATGTCTTTAAAAACTTCTCCGAAACAGCTTAGGTGATCGATTCACAACTCAGGAAATATAATCTCTGGCAGGAGTGGAAGCAAGTTTGTTCAAGGGAACTGGATTAGCCAAATAATTCATTGGCCATCTTGGATGACCTAGTTTTAATGAAAACAACTTCTCCAGAACTGCTGAACAGATCGGGTTGAAATTTGGTAGGTATGATTAGGGACTAAGGGCCATTAAAGTTCTTCAAGGGAAGTTGATCCGTCAAAAAACATGGCCGCCGTAGGCCAATCAAAAGGGAGCATGTTTGGCGGCCATATTGGACTTTTTTTTAATGGATTTTGAGGACGAAATTGGTTTTATATAGTTTTCTGGGGGTATTCTGATTTCAAATTTGCCATTTTCGAAACTGTCGGATAAACGGTTTGGGGGCCATCTTGAATCATTTTGCCGCCAAAAGCTTCCATACTAAAGCAATCTGAAATTTTGAATATCTTCTTGAGATACACTGAACCGATTTCAATTATATGTGACAGGAAGCATCCTTAGGGCATAGGGACACAGGGTTGTTCAAAGGAAGAGGATCGGCTAATTTGGCCGGGTGCCATCTTGGATCTTGCCCAATTTTTAGAAACATTAAAAAAATATCTTCTACTCTGAAACCATTTGAATGAACGATTCAAAACTCATGTAATATGATCTAGGGTAAGAGCTGAACAAAGTTTGTTCAAGGGAACTTGATTGGCTAAATATATTCTGGACTACCAGAATTGGTGTTTGGGGTTACCAATCTGTGTGATTGATGCCGATGGGATCCATTGTGTGTAGTTGGTGGATCCAATAAGATTCACGGTCCTTACGTGGATTTGTGGCATCAAAGCTTTCAGGATCGTGTCAAAGAACTTCGCTGATTGTGTACTGGATGAAGGTGGCATCGTGTCCAGCAAGATTAAAGTGGTTTGCTGCAGGGCAGTCCTTGTGGTTTTTTACATCTCTGTGGTGCGCCTTTATCCTGATCTGGAATTCGTGTTTGGTCACTCCTACATATTATTTTTTGCATAATGAGCAGGTGAGTCGGTAGACAATATTGACAAGTTGTGCAGTAGGTTTTGATTTCAGATGTGTGTGAGAGCTTTGAAACGTGTGGCTTTTATCTTGTTTTTACAAAAGTCACAGTTTGCTCTCGGGCAGAGATCAATTATGTTGGCTATTGTGCTGCCCTGAAAGCTTTTCTGGTTTGGATAGCTGAATTCTGCTCTGACTAGTTGGTCTTTGAGGGTGCTGCTTTTCCTGAAGCCAAAGATTGGGAATTCAAGGAATGTGTCTCCACATTTTTGGCTAGTGTTCAGTAGACCCCAGTGTCTTTTAATTTTTTTGTGGCTTTTATGCTTTCTGGATGGAAGTCGTTTATGAAAGAAATGCAGTTGTTTTTTTTAGATTTTTTATCTGCTGGTTGTAGAAGATTATCTCTGTTTTGTCTCACAACTTCAGGCGTCAGGCATTTATAGACCCGAGTTGAAGTTTTTCAATATTGATGTTATCTAAATAGTTCGGCAGCCGTCTTGGATGATCTAGTTTTCACAAAAACAACTTCTCCAGAACCGCTAAATGGATCTAGTTGAAATTTGGGAGGTATGATTAGGGACTAAGGGCCATTAAAATTTGTTCAAGGGAAGTTGTTCCTTCAAAAAACATGGCCGCCGTGGGCCAATCAAGATGTGGTGTGTTTGGCGACCATATTGGACTTTTTTATTTGATGGATTTTGAAGCCGAAATCAGTTTTATATATTTTTCTGGGGGTATTTCGATTTCAAATTTGTGAAATAAATGGTTTCACGTCCATCTTGGATCTTTTTCCCACCAAAAACTCCCGTATTTAAGCAATGGGAAATTCCAAATATCTTCTCGAGAACCACTGGGCCGATTTCAAGTATATGTGGCAGGATGCATCGTTATGGCTTATGGATCTGAATTTCTTCAAAGCAACCTGATCGGCCATTTTGGCTGGTGGCCATCTTGGATTTTGATTGATTTTTAGAAAATCTAAAAATGTTCTCCGAAACCACTTGGGGGATTGATTCAAAACTCATGAAATATCATCTAGGACAAGAGCGTAACCAAGTTTGTTCAAGGAAGCTTGATTGGCCACATGGTTTGCAACCATCTTTGATGACCTAGTGTTCGCAAAAAAGACTTCTTTGGAACCGATGAACTGATCCGTTTCTAGTTGAAATGCCTATGTTCCAGGTGAGCGATACCGGCCCCTTGGGCCTCTTGTTATAACCTAAAAATATACAACAGCCCATTTCATATGTTATAGGTTGGCCAAGCAGCCGCCGCAGCGCTTGGAGTGCCCATCGATTTCATCAAGCTGAAGTCAACCAATATCTTAATCGGTGCAAATATGGGCCCTTCTGGAGGAAGTGTTACCAGTGAGATTAATGTCAAGGTGCATTATATTTTGTTGCTTTAAGATTATGTGACGTTTTGTACTGATTAGGCAGGATATAGACAAAAGTTTATTGTATCCATCAGAGAACATTGAGTTTGTATTGTGACAGATGATAACATGTTTTCAGTTTATGTCAGTTCCAGCCAAAATATAAGTTGATGGTAGACCCATATCTGTATATTGCAATAGGTCAGGTGAAAGTAACTGGATTATGTATAGTAACTGGATTATATATATTTTGCCCCGTTACCCAATTGCCATCCCGTCTTTAACAGTCCTGTCTGTGAAAATGATAAATCCAAAACATGCCTCACAGACTTGGAATATAACCTATTCAACCTTAGTTTAAAATGAATATGGTTAACGTGTCGATGATGATATGGAGCATATATCAATGAGAATGTGACTTTCGATAGGTTTCTTCCTCAGACCTAGTCCATTTGCATCAAGCTCCATCAGCCATCAACAGTTGGTTAAAGCTTCATTCAGCCCTACCATGTTCAAAGTCAAGCTGTGATAATCTCTTGTATTTTAGCAGCTAACCAGTTCCACCTAACGGATTTAAAATCCCAGACTATTAATGTGGGCAATGCAAGAAAACCATTACTTTTAAAGTTTGGACACCTGTCATTTAAGGTTTATATAGGAATATATTATAAAAGAATTTCTGCATCCTGTGTGTAATATCTTCATTCATAATATACCTACTGATGATATATCCAAAACTGCAATCATGTATATGTCATCATATTATGCAGACATTATAGTACAAACCCACCCTCATGATATTCATGCAAGAGGCTTTTGTTATTCATTCAAACCTGCTTAACCTTTGAAAGAATAACAGTGATATCTGACACACAAACAAAAGTATTGTGCAGGATTGAGTGAGTGGATGGGTGGGCTGAATGGAGAATGGAATTGATGGTTGGTAGGTGGGTGGGAGGGAGGGTGAATCTGTAGGTGGTTCGGTCGATTGGTGGATGGGTCGGTGGAGGAGGAGAAGGGAGGAGAGACAGGTTGAGTCCGGTGGAGTCTGGTCGAGTCGGTGGGTGAGTGAAAGCGTGAGAGAGAGGGTGGGACATGGTGACATGGGAGTGGTGGCGTGTTGGGATGGGTGTGTGTGTGTGGTGTGTGTGTCTGGTGCTATTAGTTTTATATATGTATTTTGCCTTGTTGAAATAGGCTGTAGTGGAGGCATGTCGAGAACTGCATGAACGTATTGACCCACTTAAAGTGAAGAATCCAGATCTAGACTGGCCTGCTCTCATAAGACTATGCTTTAAACAAGGCATTGAACTCACTTCAAAACATACGTGAGTATGACTATTTGCAGATACGCACATGTACATGTACAACTTATAACATTTCCATATTATGTTTCTAGACACAATTTAAGTTTTACGTTTACCCAGTCTTAGTCCATAAATATTTTGTGTTTAACTCCATTACAGCTAAGCTATCAGGCCCATAATGTGGTCATTAACCATAGTTATAACATTATTATTGCGCCAAAATCAACACGTCAGGGCTTATAAATGATTCTGCAGTCTAATTTCACCATCCAGGGACATTAATCATTTCAGGTTAAGTATTTAGGTTAACTTTGCTACAGTTGAACTATCACAGCCATTATCATCCCGCTTGTATATTGTATTAGTGCTGCACAAACAGAAATACCACAAAGCATTTATATTGTTCTGCTCTATAACTCCACTGTATGGATGTTGTCATTTCAAGCTAGATTTTGTGCAGCATAGGTTGAGTGATGTGCTTATCTGTGTTATCATGTCCATGGTCAGTAAACTGTATTTGAAGCATTATTACTGCATCTATATCAATAGTACAGTGCATTTATGGTGTTTTAATAATTCAACTATTCACTCTTTGACCATACCAGTAAAAGTAACAATTAGCCTTCAGTAGATAACTGGCATATGCAGAATTATACAAGACGATCTTCATGGTTGCATTATAACCAAGCACATTTCTTGCTTAAGTTTGTGATGAATATGCTCCTCATGTATTAAAGACTAGATTGAGCTTGGGCCATCACAATGCACAGAGGAGGATTGTGTGTGGTATGAAGTATGTGTAGTATCATATTATATCATGTCTATAAAACATAACACAGTTTGAACAAAGGTGTGAATGGTTCCACAGAATATTGCAGGAACGTCATTAAAAGGCAGCTTTAAGTTTATTTCAGAGAATTTATCCCTTTAATGGTCGAGATATCTATAAAAAAAAAATGGAAATTTGTTGTTAGTGAATTTCCATTTGCAGGCCAAGAGAAGATTATTTTTGAAGATTGGCTCGGTTATTCCAGTGGTAAAGTAAAAAAATTCACTTTTGTCTTGGAAAAGGGCTTTACTCACGAGGGCTACAGGGGCTGATTTTGGCCAGCTTAACCATTAAAGGCTTTATAGAGAACCTGTAATAAAACCGTAACTAGTCCAGTGGAAATGTAAATACTAAAATGTAAATGTCTGCTTTCCAACTTTAATTTCACTCATTTTCATATATCTAGCAAATTGTGGACTTTCTGTTGTACAAATACATTAGTTTTTCTAGTAGACTTCATGTATGGTTTTACTGATGAGAAATCCACATAGCGGAATCCAAGTCTGAATAGAGAGATCCATATCTAACTATGTCCATACCATTTCTTACGCCTATTAAAATTGATTTGGAACTTTGAAACTTGAAATTCCAGAAGCTAAACTTCAAGGTGACTATACAGGTAAGCTGCTGAATATTTTCTGACTAACTTGACTTGAGGTTGTCGCTGCCTATGAAAGAAACAAGCCCAAGTCAAATTAGTTTCAAAATATTCAACAGAATGTTTGTTAAATTGGAAATTCATCAAGGACATACAATTGAACATTTCCGTTGTAGATTTTGAAATTTTTATGATGGAGCTATGTTATTTTGGTTGTGATGTCAGCTAACATGTGGTGTATTTGATTATAATGTTAGATACTTGAGTGACAGATCAGATCGCTCTATTATGTAGGTTAGTGTGAAATTATCCACACATATATTTTACACTTGCTAAGTTAGACATCTCAACTTTTAAAACTGAAAGCCAAACTAGACAGAGAATCCTGGGGTATTGCCACGCAAAATTGTGAAATCTCGATGCTCTGCCAGCTGATTGAGGAAATATGTAATTGACAAAGCAAGCATTTTAGCTGACAAATTTATCATGGGCACATCCAATTTGATTCAAATTATTAAAATTTTGAATCATTTAAATATTTTGCCATAATTTTACATTGCAATACAAGTGTAAGATGGAAGCCAAATGTGGGCGTCTCACATTGCGTGCATGACAGTTAAGTGGTCTGGCTAAGAATGAAACATACAGAAATTTAGGAAATAGCATGTGAAAAAATGATTACTGCTAAAATTCTGACAGGAACTGCTGTGCGGTATAATTAATTATTCAAGCTGATATTGTTGAATTTACCACAGGGCCCAGGCAGAGAGTAGTGGTCAGCAATTTGACTATTACACATACTGTGCTGGTGTGACAGAGAGTGAAGTAGACGTGTTAACTGGAGAGAGTGTCATCCGGAGAGTGGATATTCTGTTTGATTGTGGAGAAAGGTAAATCATGGGAAGCAGATAAATAGTGATAACAGATGATGATACTAGCCTGGCTTGTTAAGTGATCACACTTCTGACTCCACCTGTATCTTAACAGTTAAACCGCTGAAATGTCAGTCTCACAGTTCTGCAGGATAGCTGTTGAATATTTTGAAACTAAATTGCCTGAGAGCTGTTGCTGTGGTAGGCAGCAACAGCTCCCAGCCAAGTTAGTTTCAGAATTAATCAACAGACTGTTCCTTACATAATAAAGAAGTTGTCATTTCTGGTCTGTAATGGAAAGGGTTAAGCATTTGTTAAATAAAGAAACAATGTTGTAGGTCAACAATAAGTGACGATGCCATAAATTTTTAAAGCTGAGGTGTCATTATGAAATGAAAGTCTTTATCTAAAAAAATAATACGTAAAATATTCATGTTTGCAATTTGTATCAGGTACGCATCTGCCATATTCTTTTCCGGCAGCCATTTTCCATTCCCCACACCTCTGACATAGTAAAGGAGCTTGTGAAAACAAGAAATCATGCAACTTATCGCTGTGATATCAGCTTTAGACACATTTGCGAGTAGCATTTTGGCACTTAATCAGATTACATTGTTTAGAGGGGCATTATCTTTGATATACAAATAAACTAATTGATGTGAACTGAATTGGTCTACACATAGATTGATGATGTCATCGATGTTGATATTTCCAAAATGTCTGACTTCGTGCTAGGTGGAATAGCTGATTTGAGAGAAAATAATTACATGTTTTATATCAGAGTCAAATAAGGTATGCAAATGTGTTGATAATTTTTATTTTGCATATTAGTCACAAGCTCAGATGGAACTAGCTTAAATCATTTAATTCTATGAATTCAATACTATTAGTCTTTAATTTTTCTTGAGCAGTTTCATTAGTAATACAATTCTTATTTATCCTTTCATCAGTTTGAATCCAGAAATAGACATTGGTCAGATAGAAGGAGCCTTTGTTATGGGCCTAGGTAGCTGGCTGCATGAGACACTTATCTTTGATGACAAAACTGGCAGACTCCTAAACAATGGAACATGGGTAAGACATATTTCATGTAATGCTGTGCAATACAGATAAATAATAACATATATATTTGGTAACAGCTCTGTACTACCGTTATAATCCTTTTAATAGCATGTTATGGACTGTTGGTGGAGTGATATAGTCATACATGTTGATATACATGTGCTTGTAGACTTCTTCATAACCACATGAACAATTTCAATGTCATAGACAACAGACAAGAACATCAGAAGAGACCATATTTGACATAATATTTTAGTGATTGTCTCAGCTATATAGTGAGGAAATATCTTAGTGGTAGTCTTAGCTATATAGTGAGGACATATTTTAGTGATTGTCTTAGCTATATAGTGAGGACATGTTATAGTGATTGTCTTAGATATATAGTTAGGACATATTTTAGTGATTGTCTTAGGTATATAGTGAGGACATATTTTAGTAATTGTCTTAGATATATAGTGAGGACATATTTTAGTGATTGTTTTAGATATATAGTGAGGACATATTTTAGTTATTGTCTTAGCTATATAGAGAGGACATATTTTAATGATTGTCTTAGCTATATAGTGAGGACATATTTTAGTGATTGTCTTAACTATATAGAGAGGACATATTTTAGTGATTGTCTTAGATATATAGTGAGGACATATTTCAGTGGTTGTCTTAGCTATATAGTGAGGAAGTATTTTAGTGATTGTCTTAGCTATATAGAGGACATATTTTAGTGCCTGACTTAGATATATAGTGAGGACATATTTATTGCTTGTCTTAGATATATAGTGAGGACATATTTTAGTGATTGTCCTAGATATATAGTGAGGACATTTTAGTGATTGTCTTAGATATATAGAGAGGACATATTTTAGTGATTGTTTTATCTATATAGTGAGGGCATATTGTAGTGGTAGTCTTAGCTATATAGTGAGGTCATATTTTAGTGATTGTCTTAACTATATAGTGTGGACATGTTATAGTTATTGTCTTAGATATATAGTTAGGACATATTTTAGTGGTTGTCTTAGCTATATAGTGAGGAAGTATTTTAGTGATTGTCTTAGATATATAGTGAGGACATATTTTAGTGATTGTCTTAGATATATAGTGAGGACATATTTTGGTGATTGACTTAGGTATATAGTGAGGACATATTTTAGTGATTGTCTTAGCTATATAGTGAAGACATATTTTAGTGATTGTCTTACATATATAGCGGACATATTTTAGTGATTGTCTTAGATATATAGTGATGACATATTTTAATGGTTGTCTTAGCTATATAGTGAGGAAGTATTTTTGTGATTGTCTTCGCTATATAGTGAGGACATATTTTAGTGATTGTCTTAGATATATAGTGAGGACATATTTTAGTGATTGACTTAGCTATATAGTGAAGACATATTTTAGTGATTGTCTTAACTATATAGAGAGGACATATTTTAGTGATCGTCTTAGCTATATAGTGAGGACATATTTTAGTCATTGTCTTAGCTATATAGTGAGAACATATTTTAGTGATTGACTTAGCTTTATAGTGAGGACATATTTGAGTGATTGACTTAGATATATAGTGAGGACATATTTTAGTGATTGACTTAGCTATATAGTGATGACATATTTTAGTGATTGTCTTAACTATATAGAGACGACATATTTTAGTGATTGACTTAGCTTTATAGTGAGGACATATTTGAGTGATTGACTTAGATATATAGTGAGGACATATTTTAGTGATTGACTTAGCTATATAGTGATGACATATTTTAGTGATTGTCTTAACTATATAGAGACGACATATTTTAGTGATTGTCTTAGATCTATAGTGAGGACATATTTTAATGGTTGTCTTAGCTATATAGTGAGGAAGTATTTTAGTGATTGTCTTAGCTATATAGTGAGGACATATTTTAGTGAGTGTCTTAGATATATAGTGAGGACATATTTTAGTGATTGACTTAGCTATATGGTGAAGACATATTTTAGTGATTGTCTTAGCTATATAGTGAGGCCATATTTTAGTGATCGTCTTAGCTATATGGTGAGGACATTTTTTAGTCATTGTCTTAGCTATATAGTGAGAACATATTTTAGTGATTGACTTAAATATATAGTGTGGACATGTTATAGTTATTGTCTTAGATATATAGTTAGGACATATTTTAGTGGTTGTCTTAGCTATATAGTGAGGAAGTATTTTAGTGATTGTCTTAGATATATAGTGAGGACATATTTTAGTGATTGTCTTAGATATATAGTGAGGACATATTTTGGTGATTGACTTAGGTATATAGTGAGGACATATTTTAGTGATTGTCTTAGCTATATAGTGAAGACATATTTTAGTGATTGTCTTAACTATATAGAGACGACATATTTTAGTGATTGTCTTAGATCTATAGTGAGGACATATTTTAATGGTTGTCTTAGCTATATAGTGAGGAAGTATTTTAGTGATTGTCTTCGCTATATAGTGAGGACATATTTTAGTGATTGTCTTAGATATATAGTGAGGACATATTTTAGTGATTGACTTAGCTATATAGTGAAGACATATTTTAGTGATTGTCTTAACTATATAGAGAGGACATATTTTAGTGATCGTCTTAGCTATATAGTGAGGACATATTTTAGTCATTGTCTTAGCTATATAGTGAGAACATATTTTAGTGATTGACTTAGCTTTATAGTGAGGACATATTTGAGTGATTGACTTAGATATATAGTGAGGACATATTTTAGTGATTGACTTAGCTATATAGTGAAGACATATTTTAGTGATTGTCTTAACTATATAGAGAAGACATATTTTAGTGATTGTCTTAGATCTATAGTGAGGACATATTTTAATGGTTGTCTTAGCTATATAGTGAGGAAGTATTTTAGTGATTGTCTTAGCTATTTAGTGAGGACATATTTTAGTGAGTGTCTTAGATATATAGTGAGGACATATTTTAGTGATTGACTTAGCTATATGGTGAAGACATATTTTAGTGATTGTCTTAGCTATATAGTGAGGCCATATTTTGGTGATCGTTTTAGCTATATGGTGAGGACATTTTTTAGTCATTGTCTTAGCTATATAGTGAGAACATATTTTAGTGATTGACTTAGCTTTATAGTGAGGACATATTTGAGTGATTGACTTAGATATATAGTGAGGACATATTTTAGTGATTGACTTAGCTATATAGTGAAGACATATTTTAGTGATTGTCTTAACTATATAGAGAGGACATATTTTAGTGATCGTCTTAGCTATATAGTGAGGACATATTTTAGTCATTGTCTTAGCTATATAGTGAGAACATATTTTAGTGATTGACTTAGCTTTATAGTGAGGACATATTTGAGTGATTGACTTAGATATATAGTGAGGACATATTTTAGTGATTGACTTAGCTATATAGTGATGACATATTTTAGTGATTGTCTTAACTATATAGAGACGACATATTTTAGTGATTGTCTTAGATCTATAGTGAGGACATATTTTAATGGTTGTCTTAGCTATATAGTGAGGAAGTATTTTAGTGATTGTCTTAGCTATATAGTGAGGACATATTTTAGTGAGTGTCTTAGATATATAGTGAGGCCATATTTTAGTGATTGACTTAGCTATATGGTGAAGACATATTTTAGTGATTGTCTTAGCTATATAGTGAGGCCATATTTTAGTGATCGTCTTAGCTATATGGTGAGGACATTTTTTAGTCATTGTCTTAGCTATATAGTGAGAACATATTTTAGTGATTGACTTAACTATATAGTGTGGACATGTTATAGTTATTGTCTTAGATATATAGTTAGGACATATTTTAGTGGTTGTCTTAGCTATATAGTGAGGAAGTATTTTAGTGATTGTCTTAGATATATAGTGAGGACATATTTTAGTGATTGTCTTAGATATATAGTGAGGACATATTTTGGTGATTGACTTAGGTATATAGTGAGGACATATTTTAGTGATTGTCTTAGCTATATAGTGAAGACATATTTTAGTGATTGTCTTAACTATATAGAGACGACATATTTTAGTGATTGTCTTAGATCTATAGTGAGGACATATTTTAATGGTTGTCTTAGCTATATAGTGAGGAAGTATTTTAGTGATTGTCTTCGCTATATAGTGAGGACATATTTTAGTGATTGTCTTAGATATATAGTGAGGACATATTTTAGTGATTGACTTAGCTATATAGTGAAGTCATATTTTAGTGATTGTCTTAACTATATAGAGAGGACATATTTTAGTGATCGTCTTAGCTATATAGTGAGGACATATTTTAGTCATTGTCTTAGCTATATAGTGAGAACATATTTTAGTGATTGACTTGGCTTTATAGTGAGGACATATTTGAGTGATTGACTTAGATATATAGTGAGGACATATTTTAGTGATTGACTTAGCTATATAGTGAAGACATATTTTAGTGATTGTCTTAACTATATAGAGAAGACATATTTTAGTGATTGTCTTAGATCTATAGTGAGGACATATTTTAATGGTTGTCTTAGCTATATAGTGAGGAAGTATTTTAGTGATTGTCTTAGCTATATAGTGAGGACATATTTTAGTGAGTGTCTTAGATATATAGTGAGGACATATTTTAGTGATTGACTTAGCTATATGGTGAAGACATATTTTAGTGATTGTCTTAGCTATATAGTGAGGACATATTTTAGTGATTGTTTTATCTATATAGTGAGGGCATATTGTAGTGGTAGTCTTAGCTATATAGTGAGGTCATATTTTAGTGATTGTCTTAACTATATAGTGTGGACATGTTATAGTTATTGTCTTAGATATATAGTTAGGACATATTTTAGTGGTTGTCTTAGCTATATAGTGAGGAAGTATTTTAGTGATTGTCTTAGATATATAGCGAGGACATATTTTAGTGATTGTCTTAGATATATAGTGAGGACATATTTTGGTGATTGACTTAGGTATATAGTGAGGACATATTTTAGTGATTGTCTTAGCTATATAGTGAAGACATATTTTAGTGATTGTCTTACATATATAGCGGACATATTTTAGTGATTGTCTTAGATATATAGTGATGACATATTTTAGTGATTGACTTAGCTATATAGTGAAGACATATTTTAGTGATTGTCCTAGATATATAGTGAGGACATTTTAGTGATTGTCTTAGATATATAGAGAGGACATATTTTAGTGATTGTTTTATCTATATAGTGAGGGCATATTGTAGTGGTAGTCTTAGCTATATAGTGAGGTCATATTTTAGTGATTGTCTTAACTATATAGTGTGGACATGTTATAGTTATTGTCTTAGATATATAGTTAGGACATATTTTAGTGGTTGTCTTAGCTATATAGTGAGGAAGTATTTTAGTGATTGTCTTAGATATATAGTGAGGACATATTTTAGTGATTGTCTTAGATATATAGTGAGGACATATTTTGGTGATTGACTTAGGTATATAGTGAGGACATATTTTAGTGATTGTCTTAGCTATATAGTGAAGACATATTTTAGTCATTGTCTTACATATATAGCGGACATATTTTAGTGATTGTCTTAGATATATAGTGATGACATATTTTAGTGATTGACTTAGCTATATAGTGAAGACATATTTTAGTGATTGTCTTAACTATATAGAGACGACATATTTTAGTGATTGTCTTAGATCTATAGTGAGGACATATTTTAATGGTTGTCTTAGCTATATAGTGAGGAAGTATTTTTGTGATTGTCTTCGCTATATAGTGAGGACATATTTTAGTGATTGTCTTAGATATATAGTGAGGACATATTTTAGTGATTGACTTAGCTATATAGTGAAGACATATTTTAGTGATTGTCTTAACTATATAGAGAGGACATATTTTAGTGATCGTCTTAGCTATATAGTGAGGACATATTTTAGTCATTGTCTTAGCTATATAGTGAGAACATATTTTAGTGATTGACTTAGCTTTATAGTGAGGACATATTTGAGTGATTGACTTAGATATATAGTGAGGACATATTTTAGTGATTGACTTAGCTATATAGTGATGACATATTTTAGTGATTGTCTTAACTATATAGAGACGACATATTTTAGTGATTGACTTAGCTTTATAGTGAGGACATATTTGAGTGATTGACTTAGATATATAGTGAGGACATATTTTAGTGATTGACTTAGCTATATAGTGATGACATATTTTAGTGATTGTCTTAACTATATAGAGACGACATATTTTAGTGATTGTCTTAGATCTATAGTGAGGACATATTTTAATGGTTGTCTTAGCTATATAGTGAGGAAGTATTTTAGTGATTGTCTTAGCTATATAGTGAGGACATATTTTAGTGAGTGTCTTAGATATATAGTGAGGACATATTTTAGTGATTGACTTAGCTATATGGTGAAGACATATTTTAGTGATTGTCTTAGCTATATAGTGAGGCCATATTTTAGTGATCGTCTTAGCTATATGGTGAGGACATTTTTTAGTCATTGTCTTAGCTATATAGTGAGAACATATTTTAGTGATTGACTTAACTATATAGTGTGGACATGTTATAGTTATTGTCTTAGATATATAGTTAGGACATATTTTAGTGGTTGTCTTAGCTATATAGTGAGGAAGTATTTTAGTGATTGTCTTAGATATATAGTGAGGACATATTTTAGTGATTGTCTTAGATATATAGTGAGGACATATTTTGGTGATTGACTTAGGTATATAGTGAAGACATATTTTAGTGATTGTCTTAGCTATATAGTGAGGCCATATTTTAGTGATCGTTTTAGCTATATGGTGAGGACATTTTTTAGTCATTGTCTTAGCTATATAGTGAGAACATATTTTAGTGATTGACTTAGCTTTATAGTGAGGACATATTTGAGTGATTGACTTAGATATATAGTGAGGACATATTTTAGTGATTGACTTAGCTATATAGTGAAGACATATTTTAGTGATTGTCTTAACTATATAGAGACGACATATTTTAGTGATTGTCTTAGATCTATAGTGAGGACATATTTTAATGGTTGTCTTAGCTATATAGTGAGGAAGTATTTTAGTGATTGTCTTAGCTATATAGTGAGGACATATTTTAGTGAGTGTCTTAGATATATAGTGAGGACATATTTTAGTGATTGACTTAGCTATATGGTGAAGACATATTTTAGTGATTGTCTTAGCTATATAGTGAGGCCATATTTTAGTGATCGTCTTAGCTATATGGTGAGGACATTTTTTAGTCATTGTCTTAGCTATATAGTGAGAACATATTTTAGTGATTGACTTAACTATATAGTGTGGACATGTTATAGTTATTGTCTTAGATATATAGTTAGGACATATTTTAGTGGTTGTCTTAGCTATATAGTGAGGAAGTATTTTAGTGATTGTCTTAGATATATAGTGAGGACATATTTTAGTGATTGTCTTAGATATATAGTGAGGACATATTTTGGTGATTGACTTAGGTATATAGTGAGGACATATTTTAGTGATTGTCTTAGCTATATAGTGAAGACATATTTTAGTGATTGTCTTAACTATATAGAGACGACATATTTTAGTGATTGTCTTAGATCTATAGTGAGGACATATTTTAATGGTTGTCTTAGCTATATAGTGAGGAAGTATTTTAGTGATTGTCTTCGCTATATAGTGAGGACATATTTTAGTGATTGTCTTAGATATATAGTGAGGACATATTTTAGTGATTGACTTAGCTATATAGTGAAGTCATATTTTAGTGATTGTCTTAACTATATAGAGAGGACATATTTTAGTGATCGTCTTAGCTATATAGTGAGGACATATTTTAGTCATTGTCTTAGCTATATAGTGAGAACATATTTTAGTGATTGACTTGGCTTTATAGTGAGGACATATTTGAGTGATTGACTTAGATATATAGTGAGGACATATTTTAGTGATTGACTTAGCTATATAGTGAAGACATATTTTAGTGATTGTCTTAACTATATAGAGAAGACATATTTTAGTGATTGTCTTAGATCTATAGTGAGGACATATTTTAATGGTTGTCTTAGCTATATAGTGAGGAAGTATTTTAGTGATTGTCTTAGCTATATAGTGAGGACATATTTTAGTGAGTGTCTTAGATATATAGTGAGGACATATTTTAGTGATTGACTTAGCTATATGGTGAAGACATATTTTAGTGATTGTCTTAGCTATATAGTGAGGACATATTTTAGTGATTGTTTTATCTATATAGTGAGGGCATATTGTAGTGGTAGTCTTAGCTATATAGTGAGGTCATATTTTAGTGATTGTCTTAACTATATAGTGTGGACATGTTATAGTTATTGTCTTAGATATATAGTTAGGACATATTTTAGTGGTTGTCTTAGCTATATAGTGAGGAAGTATTTTAGTGATTGTCTTAGATATATAGCGAGGACATATTTTAGTGATTGTCTTAGATATATAGTGAGGACATATTTTGGTGATTGACTTAGGTATATAGTGAGGACATATTTTAGTGATTGTCTTAGCTATATAGTGAAGACATATTTTAGTGATTGTCTTACATATATAGCGGACATATTTTAGTGATTGTCTTAGATATATAGTGATGACATATTTTAGTGATTGACTTAGCTATATAGTGAAGACATATTTTAGTGATTGTCCTAGATATATAGTGAGGACATTTTAGTGATTGTCTTAGATATATAGAGAGGACATATTTTAGTGATTGTTTTATCTATATAGTGAGGGCATATTGTAGTGGTAGTCTTAGCTATATAGTGAGGTCATATTTTAGTGATTGTCTTAACTATATAGTGTGGACATGTTATAGTTATTGTCTTAGATATATAGTTAGGACATATTTTAGTGGTTGTCTTAGCTATATAGTGAGGAAGTATTTTAGTGATTGTCTTAGATATATAGTGAGGACATATTTTAGTGATTGTCTTAGATATATAGTGAGGACATATTTTGGTGATTGACTTAGGTATATAGTGAGGACATATTTTAGTGATTGTCTTAGCTATATAGTGAAGACATATTTTAGTCATTGTCTTACATATATAGCGGACATATTTTAGTGATTGTCTTAGATATATAGTGATGACATATTTTAGTGATTGACTTAGCTATATAGTGAAGACATATTTTAGTGATTGTCTTAACTATATAGAGACGACATATTTTAGTGATTGTCTTAGATCTATAGTGAGGACATATTTTAATGGTTGTCTTAGCTATATAGTGAGGAAGTATTTTTGTGATTGTCTTCGCTATATAGTGAGGACATATTTTAGTGATTGTCTTAGATATATAGTGAGGACATATTTTAGTGATTGACTTAGCTATATAGTGAAGACATATTTTAGTGATTGTCTTAACTATATAGAGAGGACATATTTTAGTGATCGTCTTAGCTATATAGTGAGGACATATTTTAGTCATTGTCTTAGCTATATAGTGAGAACATATTTTAGTGATTGACTTAGCTTTATAGTGAGGACATATTTGAGTGATTGACTTAGATATATAGTGAGGACATATTTTAGTGATTGACTTAGCTATATAGTGATGACATATTTTAGTGATTGTCTTAACTATATAGAGACGACATATTTTAGTGATTGACTTAGCTTTATAGTGAGGACATATTTGAGTGATTGACTTAGATATATAGTGAGGACATATTTTAGTGATTGACTTAGCTATATAGTGATGACATATTTTAGTGATTGTCTTAACTATATAGAGACGACATATTTTAGTGATTGTCTTAGATCTATAGTGAGGACATATTTTAATGGTTGTCTTAGCTATATAGTGAGGAAGTATTTTAGTGATTGTCTTAGCTATATAGTGAGGACATATTTTAGTGAGTGTCTTAGATATATAGTGAGGACATATTTTAGTGATTGACTTAGCTATATGGTGAAGACATATTTTAGTGATTGTCTTAGCTATATAGTGAGGCCATATTTTAGTGATCGTCTTAGCTATATGGTGAGGACATTTTTTAGTCATTGTCTTAGCTATATAGTGAGAACATATTTTAGTGATTGACTTAACTATATAGTGTGGACATGTTATAGTTATTGTCTTAGATATATAGTTAGGACATATTTTAGTGGTTGTCTTAGCTATATAGTGAGGAAGTATTTTAGTGATTGTCTTAGATATATAGTGAGGACATATTTTAGTGATTGTCTTAGATATATAGTGAGGACATATTTTGGTGATTGACTTAGGTATATAGTGAAGACATATTTTAGTGATTGTCTTAGCTATATAGTGAGGCCATATTTTAGTGATCGTTTTAGCTATATGGTGAGGACATTTTTTAGTCATTGTCTTAGCTATATAGTGAGAACATATTTTAGTGATTGACTTAGCTTTATAGTGAGGACATATTTGAGTGATTGACTTAGATATATAGTGAGGACATATTTTAGTGATTGACTTAGCTATATAGTGAAGACATATTTTAGTGATTGTCTTAACTATATAGAGACGACATATTTTAGTGATTGTCTTAGATCTATAGTGAGGACATATTTTAATGGTTGTCTTAGCTATATAGTGAGGAAGTATTTTAGTGATTGTCTTAGCTATATAGTGAGGACATATTTTAGTGAGTGTCTTAGATATATAGTGAGGACATATTTTAGTGATTGACTTAGCTATATGGTGAAGACATATTTTAGTGATTGTCTTAGCTATATAGTGAGGCCATATTTTAGTGATCGTCTTAGCTATATGGTGAGGACATTTTTTAGTCATTGTCTTAGCTATATAGTGAGAACATATTTTAGTGATTGACTTAACTATATAGTGTGGACATGTTATAGTTATTGTCTTAGATATATAGTTAGGACATATTTTAGTGGTTGTCTTAGCTATATAGTGAGGAAGTATTTTAGTGATTGTCTTAGATATATAGTGAGGACATATTTTAGTGATTGTCTTAGATATATAGTGAGGACATATTTTGGTGATTGACTTAGGTATATAGTGAGGACATATTTTAGTGATTGTCTTAGCTATATAGTGAAGACATATTTTAGTGATTGTCTTAACTATATAGAGACGACATATTTTAGTGATTGTCTTAGATCTATAGTGAGGACATATTTTAATGGTTGTCTTAGCTATATAGTGAGGAAGTATTTTAGTGATTGTCTTCACTATATAGTGAGGACATATTTTAGTGATTGTCTTAGATATATAGTGAGGACATATTTTAGTGATTGACTTAGCTATATAGTGAAGACATATTTTAGTGATTGTCTTAACTATATAGAGAGGACATATTTTAGTGATCGTCTTAGCTATATAGTGAGGACATATTTTAGTCATTGTCTTAGCTATATAGTGAGAACATATTTTAGTGATTGACTTGGCTTTATAGTGAGGACATATTTGAGTGATTGACTTAGATATATAGTGAGGACATATTTTAGTGATTGACTTAGCTATATAGTGAAGACATATTTTAGTGATTGTCTTAACTATATAGAGAAGACATATTTTAGTGATTGTCTTAGATCTATAGTGAGGACATATTTTAATGGTTGTCTTAGCTATATAGTGAGGAAGTATTTTAGTGATTGTCTTAGCTATATAGTGAGGACATATTTTAGTGAGTGTCTTAGATATATAGTGAGGACATATTTTAGTGATTGACTTAGCTATATGGTGAAGACATATTTTAGTGATTGTCTTAGCTATATAGTGAGGCCATATTTTAGTGATCGTTTTAGCTATATGGTGAGGACATTTTTTAGTCATTGTCTTAGCTATATAGTGAGAACATATTTTAGTGATTGACTTAGCTTTATAGTGAGGACATATTTGAGTGATTGACTTAGATATATAGTGAGGACATATTTTAGTGATTGACTTAGCTATATAGTGAAGACATATTTTAGTGATTGTCTTAACTATATAGAGACGACATATTTTAGTGATTGTCTTAGATCTATAGTGAGGACATATTTTAATGGTTGTCTTAGCTATATAGTGAGGAAGTATTTTAGTGATTGTCTTAGCTATATAGTGAGGACATATTTTAGTGAGTGTCTTAGATATATGGTGAGGACATATTTTAGTGATTGACTTAGCTATATGGTGATGACATATTTTAGTGATTGTCTTAGCTATATAGTGAGGCCATATTTTAGTGATCGTCTTAGCTATATGGTGAGGACATTTTTTAGTCATTGTCTTAGCTATATAGTGAGAACATATTTTAGTGATTGACTTAGATCTATAGTGTGGATATATTTTAGTGATTGACTTAGATATATTTATGAGAATCAAGGCTCATTAATACTATCATAATCATAGCCCCCATATGGAAAAGTGTTACATCTCTGTCTCCTTGTTCGTCAATGTGTTTGTTTTTCCATGGAAGTTTCATGGAAACTGCTTATTTGAATTGATGCTGATTTTAACACAAGAATTGATGGTGTGTTAAACTAGGATTCCCCAAATTTGGTCCTGATTCAAATGAAAATCTGAATCAAAAGTACAAAAAGGAGAGAAAAATTGAAGAGCGATGTTCTGTTAAATTTGGTATTATTATCAACATTTGTCTTTTTCTGACTTTAGGAATACAAGCCCCCTACAACCAAGGACATTCCCATTGATTGGCGTATCAAGCTTCTGTCTGATGCTCCTAATCCTGTTGGTATTCTCAGATCTAAAGGTACGGTATTCACTCTCTGAAATGAATTAAAAATCAGTGTCTGTATTCATTCATGACACTGTCTCCTCCTTCACCATGGTCGAGTTGGAGTCACAGAGCATTGCATCATGCTGATAAAGGTGAAACTAGATTGTCAAATGAAAGAAATTTCTCTTGGTACAATGTGGTGCACTAGATCACATGAATGCACTTTGTACCACCAATCTCTTCACCCTTTCATTAAACCTTTCAGCGACGAATTCTTGAAAATGTACATTCTTTACGATATAAAACTGAGGTTTTTTTTAAATTTTGAAATTGCATGCTTGGAAGCTGTTGTAGCCTTAAGCAGCAATGGCTTCCAGTCAAATTAATTTCAAAATATTTAAGAGTTTTTCTGCATAGTTGCATCAGTGAGAATGTTAACCCCTAATGAATATGTCCAGCGATAATAAATTCTATGAGCACAATTATTTGGATTCAACTCACATAAAATTTTATCTGAGCTTTTATACTAATTTCATACATTTTCTTGTTTGGAACAACTTTGGTTTGCTTAAATATTCAGCTACTGTTACATTTATCTCCAGTGAAGTAACATTACTGAGAATCCATAATGACAGTTGTTAATGTTCTTTATTCAGCCTCTGGTGAGCCGCCAATCTGTTTGTCATGCGGAGCTGTGTTTGCTTTGAAGCACGCCATTGAGGATTTCAGAGAAGACTTCTTGAAGAAGAAAGAATATTTTGAACTGGGTCAGTACCCATTTCCAGATTCTCTTCATTAGTTGAAGTAATATTCTGTTAAAGCTGTCACAGTTCCTTAAAATTAACGCTACAATATTCAATTGATTGAGCCCAAATCATGATGTAAAATTCTACATTTAAATTGCTAAATATTCCTTTGTGATGGACAGATAATAGTTTAACATCAGAACGATAAGGGGTAAATGCTCAGATAGAAAAAGACCTCGCATGCTAAAGTCAAAGTTTGAGTGCTGCACAGTGTGAAATATACATTGTTTCTGAAAACTATTGCTGTCTTAGCCCCTCTTGTGTCAAATGCGCCTCAAAGCGCTCAGAAGATGACTTTTATCAATTAAGCATTTACTTTGTCAAGCGTTTTCAAGCGAATTGAAATATTTGCTCAGCGAATGACTATTTAATGGCCAAGAGAAGACTGTTTTTTTTGTAAGTTTATAACTGGAATTTAGGAAAATTGTTTTGTAAGGTGTTTTTTGACAGGTTTGACGATTGCAGGGTTAATGGTCAAGGAATTCTGAATCTTTGTTTAGTCAGTGTCCATTTGCAGGCCAAGAGAACACTATTTAAAAATATATATCACTGGTAACCGAGCCAGTCATTCCAGTGGTGAATTCTTTTAAATAGTCTTCTCTTAGCCTGCAAATAGACAGTCCTGAAGACAACTGCAGAGGAATTATTGGCCAGTTTTACCATTATAAACCGCAAGTTGACACAAGAGGTGTTAAAGAGCAAGTGCCTACTTCAATACTATATTTCTGAGCACTATAAATGGAACTGCATTCTGTAGTGGATTACATAAAATGATAGAATAGTGCTTTCTTACAGTGCTAATCAATGCATAGGCACCAACAGTCACCAGTCAAATTAGTTTCGAAATATTTTACAAGTCAAATGTATAGTTACCTTGAAATTTAGATGCTGGAAATTCAGGTTTCCAAGTTTCAAAGCGATTCCAACACTCACAAGAAGTGGGTAGTTCTTAGCTAGAAATGAGCTGGGCATGAATAGAAATGAATCCATATTAGCTTTCTTAAAGTTCTCATGTATCAATAAACAGAGAGTAATTAGCATGAGATATGGGATATTTGTTGAATTCTGTGATATTTCCCCAGCATGCCATGTTCGGACACCATAGTTATTATAATTATTAGATGGCATGTTATTTGAATCTATTATTTGTACTGACTGAAACTTCTCAAACAAAATGGTTTTCCTGTCAACTGGAACTGGTCAATTGGTCATTTGAGAGCTGTCTCTTGAGAAGTAAGGTTGTAGGACGGACTCAGTATCTCGACAGCTTGTTGTTTA
Source organism: Chaetoderma sp. LZ-2023a (assembly GCA_034401795.1). Classification (NCBI taxonomy): domain Eukaryota; kingdom Metazoa; phylum Mollusca; class Caudofoveata; order Chaetodermatida; family Chaetodermatidae; genus Chaetoderma; species Chaetoderma sp. LZ-2023a. The sequence goes on from CM067372.1 coordinate 53,697,987, forward strand.
ATACTACTCAATTCAGGTATGACAGTAATTTGCCTAGAGGTCATTAGTGTCTATGGCATAAACACCTGTGATCTTTCAAATCAAATAATTAGCAAAATAATCAGTATGCAATATGAGTGCCATTTTTTACATATTAGAGAAAATTTGAACGAGAATTGTTATTGCTGCATAACTTTCCATTAAATTATTCTGCAAATTATCGTCAGAACTTCTTAGTTGTCACTTGCTTAACATTTGAAGAGCAATTTGACTGCAGGTAGGCAGAAACAACATTGTCAAATGGTTCTTCGAATAATCATCTTGCTTTCCATATCTTTACTTATTTATGTAAGTAGATTGATTCTTCCCGAAAATGAATTACAGTTAGCAAGAGATTTATATTTGCTTGGCTGATCGGCCATGTGTCTCTGACAACATTAACCCTTGCCACTCTGATGTCAATATTCCAAATTTTACTGTGTCAATTATCACAGAAACTGGTGTACATTTTTCAACAATTTTGGTGGAGGATGTTGCTGTCTACGACAGCACCATCTCCCACCAAATTTGTTGAAAAATGAACACCAGTTCATCTTTTGATTTAATTTGAAAATTTAACTTTAACATCACAGTGGTAAGAGTTAATTTCAATGGCATGCTGTATACTCATCTACCAGGAAATGTATCCTCATTCTTTGCTAAATATTTCATTCTTGGACAGGAAGCATACATGTGCAGATATTCATTTTATTTGCATACTAGGTAACAAGAGCAGACCCTTGCCCTTCAGTTTTTGTCAAATTCTAACATGTTTTCAGATTTATATGGGGTTTCCAAATTTTTACAGATTTCCGTATTTCTATGGATCACACACAAAGTTGTGAAATCCCAGGGTATGGTCATAGTCTTTTCTGTGTTAAAATCTGAGCAAATTCAAACTAGAAGTTTCTAAGATATCCATAGATCCAGAATTTAATTCGATCCAGATCCGGGTTCTTTTATCCGGATCATGGACAAAATCTGGAAATCCTCTATTATGGCAAGGTCCTTCCTTGTGTTAATGATTGAGTCAAAATGGATAAGTTATTTTTCAGAACTGGAGATACAGTACCAGATAGATCGACAGTCAGAGAAACCTGATCAGAATACATTCTTTCCCTTAAGGGGTGAGGTAATGATATTGAAAGCCAGATCAGGTTATTGCTGCCTTTCATTCAAATTGTTGAACAGCATTGACCCTATGAGTTGTCGAGCGAGTGACATAAATCCAAAATTGCTACTGGATCATCAGTGTCATCGATGTGAACATTTTATGTTTGAGATTTCACAGTTGGTACAGTCTTCCCTAATAGTTGCACCGAATATGGCATTTGAACATAGCATCCTAGGTACATTGGACAGAAATCAACAAATATCGCACATCTTGTGCAAATTGTCTACCCTCTATTTATCGGTGCTGGAGAACTTTAATTAAATGTTGTCATGCATAACCTGCTTACTGTCTGTTTGTGAATGAGCCAGATAAAGTTGAGTAATTTTTTCACATATGTCATATTCTGTTAGCGATTGCTTAATTACTGCTATATCAGACATTATCAAACTTATTATTTTTCCACAGGTCGTATGCCACTAACAGTTGAGAAGACACAGCTGCTATGTAAAGTTCCTATAAACAGACTCTGCCTTCCATAAGATGTGGCAATTACACTGACTGATTTCTCATTTGATATAATGTGAATCATTTGTTTCATTATGAGTCCTGCCGTATATATCTAGATTACAGAATATGATAACATTTGCCAATTTTAAAGGGATAATAATCAATGCTTGTGATTACATAGCACATTGAGATATGTGAATAGGTAATGGACCTTTTCAGTTTTAGCTATGCTCCACCCATCTAGCTAAGCTCCACACATACAATTCATACAACGTGTCAGACTATTAAGAGTTAAAGATGGGCCATATAGATTCATTTATGACAATGATTATGACATCATCCTATAAGCCGCTTAGCTGATTATGACATCATATGATGTCAGATTGATGGATGGATACTCTGGAAAGGTGAATTTATAAAGCTGTTTGGACTTTGTTCATTTATCTAAGTGTCTGCACATTTTAGATATACATCTAATTACCTATATTATATTTGACAAAGCTAGTTACTAAATAGAAGACTCATTAGGCAGCGCAACATAATTCCCTACAAATTAATGCTAAAATATGCAACATGTAATTTTAGTTATTAGATAATAAATTGCTTGATTTGTAATATTGAGAAGCAGAATAAAATTCATTCTTTCCGCGGTAAGAAGGAAATATACAATAAACATACAGTTTGCTTCAAATTATTCTCCATCTTAAGTATTATTGGTGAAATTTGAATTGATATTGATGCGTTCTTTTACACCTTCTGTCTGTTTTTCTGTTTGTCAGTTAAGTTTTTAGTTTTGCTCAAGATGTGTATGTGCGTGCGCGCTTGTGTGTGTGAGTGGCCAGGGTGTAATCCCCGCTAAATTTGTCAAATCCTACAAAACACCCCACACCTTTTAAAACCAACCCTAACACTTTAACTTGGAAGGAAACTAAGTGTTCTCTTTTACCACTCAGAATTGTGGAAATCAGTTGTTAGTACAGCAGAATTCACAAAATCTCTGTGTGTTACAACGTTAACGTGGCCAAATCTTAGCTAATCTATCCATCCTCCCATCATTTTGGAAGTAGAATTTTCACAACTCAGGGATATGGTCAGCTTACAATTAAGAACAGTGAAAACCCATTTAAATACACCCAAACAGTTGACAGAATAATCTAACTGTACAATATCTTAGTGTATTTAAAAAACATTGTATCTATCAGTGTATAAAGGTTATGCCCACGTAGATTCTTCACTCATCAATATTTCATCATATGTCCATTACCCAATGATGTGAGATGAATATCAGCAACCTACAGATCTGTGATCTATTTTCATAGCGCTCCTATTTTACTTAAGCTCCTTTTCCTCTAAGGTCAAGAATCATTTTGGTGACACAAAAGAAAAGTTTTTGACCAGTTCATGGGCGAAAAGTGTATTGTAAAATTATAATTTTAGATAATTATTCAGATATTTGCCATCAGTGGGTATGTGGTCAGGACCACAGTTATTGCTTTATGGGTACATATATGCCTACATCAGGGCTCCCAAAACAAATCTTTACCAGCCGGACATGGGGTGGGTTGACGACCGGGAGGCGGGGATGTTACGGTAACTGAAATTAATTTATGCCGGTATAAAGCTAACAGGGTGAGGACCCACCCTTTCAGCACGCCTGTCGGGCCCCTTTTTTTTCCCCGACAGCTTTGTATGTAGTTATTATCCCATAGTCATCTAGTAGTCAATGTAATCATCCTAACTTCACAAGGTCCCATTTCACTGACATTTCTAGCTATACCACACCCATTTCAAGCTAAGCTGCATCCGCTTTTTATGTGTGCTTGAATTGTTTTAACACTTTGAAACCTGAATTCCCATAATTAAAATTTCAAGGTAGCTATGCCGGTAAGCTGTTGAATATTTAGAAAATCATTCATATAACCTACTGTTGCATATTTTGAATTTGCCGTTTATAAATGCATTGCCTAAGTCGGCACATGTTTGCGGTTCAGAACCTAGCAGGTGAATGATAGCAGACAGAGACAGGATGGTACACTGTGCTTTCATGCATGGATTTCCAGGCAGCATAGACAATAGACTAACATAAAATGGTGATTGCAATCTAAATCTTAAATGATATTTTGTTTCTAGTTAGTCAAAGTGCCTATGAAGCAACACAGTCTCAGATTTATTTGAAGTCCATGTCTTTTGTCAATCTATCAAACCAGTTAAATCTTTGTTTTATATATATATATATATATATATATATATATATATATATATATATATATATATATATATATATATATATATATATATATATATATATATATATATACATATATACATATATACATACATATATATATATATATATATATATATATATATATATATATATATATATATATATATATATATATATATATATAAAACAAAGATTTGTCTTTTGTCAATCTATCAAAACTTTAACTGGTTTACTGAAAATCTTTGTTTTATATATATAAAACAAAGATTTTCAGTAAACCAGTTAAAGTTTTGATAGATTGACAAAAGACATGGACTTCAAATAAATCTGAGACTGTGTCTTAAACTGTTTTGTACATATGTATTATTGCTAATACTTTTATTAATATTTCTTGTGCTATCACTGTTCAGGGGCCGCTCATTATATATTTCCTCCGAAACCCTGAGATGAGCGGCCCCTGAACAGTGATAGCACAAGAAATATTAATAAAAGTATTAGCAATAATACATATGTACAAAACAGTTTAAGACAATCATTGTTAAAAGACGCTCATGAAGAAATTCCATTGCGGGTCGATGAACCACGAGAAGACGGACCCCATGAAGATGTGTAGCGGGTGAAAGTTGAGGAAAACAAAGCAGTTGGCAGAAGAACTGGTGACAGAAGAATAGAAGTCACGATGCAGAATTACTCAGTCCCTTTAAGGAGAAAGTGCTTGGATGGGCTCATTGTGGTTCTCCCAGAAAGCAATGGACCTGATGATGAGGAGGCAACAACAGCTGGGCTTATCCAATGGTCGCGATATCTGCAGAAACCTTTTACCATCTGGGAAAGCTTGATGGGTATTTGGATGCGAGGGTTCTCTGGAACGGTGGTCGAACTAGCGCTCTCCAGGATGGACGTGAATGCAATACAGGTTCTGTAGTAGAAATGTTCAGAGTTCTGGGTCAGTAATTTGCAAGGCGGCGGTAGGACATGTAAGTAACTGCCGTAGTATAGTATAGGCTGGTGTTGATAGCTGTGGCGTCAGGAGGGTGGAAAACTCGAGGGGTGGAGATCCTCAAAGTGATAACTGTGGTGGTCGCGGGGGTGGCTGTGGTGGCAGCAGCGGACACCGACCAAGGTGGTGGTAGTTGAAGGTGAAGAAGTGATGGTAAGCACATCCAGAGAAGAAGCAGTGGGAGGTTTCTGTTGATGAACTCGGGAACCAGTCATGGTGAAATGGATAACAGTGCCATGACTACCAGTGAGGCAATTGGCGTGATCAGGGAGGAGACACAGGCGTAGACCAGCAGGGTGCGGACGATAGCAGATGTTTCCCTGGTTGGTACATCGGTGGTGACTCGAGTGGTGATAGCCAGTTGCGATTGAGACGTGGAAGCTATAACAATGTATTTTTCTCTCTTAATACACACATAACTCATAGAACGCTTATATGGGTAAGGAGAGGGGCCACCAGGAGCAAGGCAGACCATCGAGAGGAGCCATTTGCCGAACCGTCAGTACTGAGTATGGCAGGAGTCTGGTCATGTTCAGTGCAGAACTGGCTGTTTTTATACCAGCCAGTTCTACATCTCATTATTTTCTAATGACTAGACAGCGTTTTAGATATGGCTTTGGCCAATCAGAGGGCGCCAGCATAAGTGTGCAAGCAGTGGCGTAGCCAGGTTATCACATCAGGGGAGCAAGGTCTAAAAAGGTGCCACCCCACTTGAGTGAGGACTTAAGGCGCCACCCCGCATACCAGTTAGGCATCGGAATCTGCTTAAATTTCTTCTTCTTTTCAATCACTGGTATCACACTTGGAGAGCCGTTCTCAAGATGAAATCTGTGGTTTTCTGCAGTTCTTCCACAGGCCCATACAGCTTTTAAAGAAAAGAGGTTGACAAAGGCCAGATCTCTTCTCTCAGCAGCTGATACGTACTGCAACATTGACGTATGTGCTCTGTGGTCTGTTCTGCTTCTCCACAAGGACAAGCGGGCGATGTCATAAGGTGGAACCGCCTGTACATGTGTTGCTTTGGTCTGTTATGTCCAGTTCTGAGACGAAAAATGGTCACTTGCTCTGGCCTCGAGAGATGATGGTAGGCATCTTCTGATTGAGGTGTTCTATAGAGTGACTTGATGATAATCTTCATCTCTGTATGGGTAACCATGTTTTCTGTCTGATTCTCTTCTGCACCCACCTTTGCCATCTTGTCTGCTTCCTCATTTCCTTGGACTCCACAGTGTGAGGAGATCCACTGAAATGCTATCCGAAAGCATTTAATGGTTTGTAGTGCTTCTTCAAGTTGTGGCGGCTTACCTCTGGTAATAGCCTCAAGGACGGAGCGGGCATCAGAGAAAAAGACAATCTGTGCAATAGGGTCTGCTGTTCTGCTGATGGTATTTGCTGCATGGACCAGTGCTTCGACTTCAGCTCTGTAGTTTGTGTAGTGTTTGCCTGTCGGTATTGCAGCTGACTCATGTTGTCCGTTTGGATACTGTATGTGGAGTCCGGCACCTCCGCTCCTAATTGCATCTTTGGCTGATCCATCTGTGTAGATCCTTATCCATGTCTCCTGAGGGTACATTTCTTCCAGCATGGCTAGGGTCACGGCCACTCTTGCTCACATCACTGTGTTCATCTTTGGTTGTGAGATGAGGTACTGTGGTGCGAATAGCTATGCTCTCTAGTTTGTTTTCCCAGGGTGGAGGATCAAGGGTGTGGTTTGGTTTAAATTTCTTTAATAAAGAGAAAATAGCATCCCAGCATCACCAATTACTTTATTCTACCGAGAACGTAGCATGTATTCTGCTATTCTTTGTCTTGATGTAGCATAATTAAAACAAAAAGTTTCAACATAGCGATGAGCAATCATAACAAGAAGACATTAACAACGTTGTAAATTCAAATAGTTCTAATTTTCAATGTAGATTAACTTGTTAAAGTTGGCTTGGGAGTTGGGACGTCCAGAAACTTGTATGTGTTATGGACATGATTTGGGCGCCACATTTGGGAAGACTGGTTCAGGGGGAGCGAGCGCTCCCCCTGCTCCCCATGGCTACACTACTGTGTGCGATCTCTGGCTGCATCTGGTCAATGGCATGACCAAATTCGTGGTTCTTTAATCATGATAGGTGGTGTTTGTTGCCAGTCCTGAGGTTTCTTTTTTCTAAAATATCCTCGCGGGTATTGTCTTTAGAAAACGGAATCCCAGTGCTTTCCAATGGTACTAAACATACCTGTTGACATTATGATCATAGGTCATTATTCTGAGAAAGAAGCGCAAAAATAGTATGTACATCCTAGAAATTGTCTACCCGGTCATGTGTATGTGGCTATGTCCTGCCCTGTGAGAAAACCTGTCTATTACCGTGCTACCCCCAGTGGCCCGGCACATGCACAGTGTCTTAGACATCTTTTGCCTTGGTCTGTGGGATTGGTTATTGTGCCATCATCAGGGTAGCCGGAATGTACCCCGGGTGGCATTTACTGGTTACGGGTTGGCTAGTCCTTCACGCTACCCGACCACATGCCCCACACCTAGCCATCAATATCTCTCGAAGGCCTAGAGTGTAGCGGGGAGGTGCTGGGTCGTTCAGGTTTTTCATAGGTTGAGGGGTGTGGGGAAGGGCGGCATACTGTTTAGTTTTTTGCCCGAGCTGGTAAGCTTGGGGATTTATATATATATATATATATATATATATATATATATATATATATATATATATATATATTGTTCTATATGTCGGGCAATCATTATATTTTTTTGGTTTCGCCTCTACTTATTCCTTGGTCGGAATGCAAATCTCTGGGGATCCCAAAATGGGAGAATACTTGATTCACAAGTGTGTCCGTGATGGTAGCGTTTTACTGGTTTGGGAGGGCAAAAGCTCCAGATCATTTGTTGAAATAATCTTTGGGGGACAAATATATAAAAAGTTCCCGTCGTCGGAGTAAGTGAGCAGTCCCATTACATCGATGGTGACATGTTCGAATGGTGTGGCCACCATGTAAGTTTGCAGTGTGGCAGTGCGGTTTGGTGGCACATGTTTGGCATGGGATACATCTAGTGGTACATATTTTCACAGAGGCGCCTATGCCAATACAATTGAAATGGGATCGAATTCGTTCCAGAGTTCGACCATGTGCCAAATGTCGGGCACAATCATGTAATTGTTCCAAAATGGCTTCGCGGTAATTTGGGAGTACTACAAGACAGTTGCGCTAGTAAAGGATTCTGTTGTGTAAGCAACATTCCTTAAGACATTGATAGTAATACTTGGTGGTACTGGAATCGGGCGATATCTGTTTGCAAGAGGGGTGTTCGTGCTTGTGTACCCAGTTCATCACTGGCCCATGGTGTGGTTCTGTTCCTGATCGGTACATAAATAGTCAACATCCCATTAGATGGTGAAGACAAGTGGAAATGATGGTGTTTCGCTTTCTAATGTTTTGATGATGTAGTAGTAGTGTCGGAATTAAAATGATACCACCTCCCTCAACTGGCTGCCGTTCGGTGATCTGTGACCATGGAAGGCTGTGGCGAATATAAAACTCCCGGGCGGACCCCACTGTCCGAGAGAACCTCCTCAGGATACCAGCCAGTGGCTGGCCTCTATCTATTCTGACCGGTATCCTGAGGAGGTTTTTCTATCTGTGGGACACTTTTCTACCTATCCTACCTATGTACCTATCCTACCCCACCTATCTCCTACCCCACCCTGTTGCTATTCCAGCTGGCTGGTGTGTGTGTGTGTGTGTGTGTGGTGCTTGACCCCGCACTGGGGAGTGTCACGGTGGGTCTTTATCTAACCGGGTCATATTAACCCGGCCCTAGTGTCTTACCTAGTTTTGAAATTTCAGGTAACTTCTAGCGATGTCTTTTGAGCGGATTTGAACCCAGTCTGCACCCTGCGAATCCTATGCAATTCAATACTCTATTGATTGACCCACCGCAACACCACTAAAATCTCGCCTCTTAGTAATCTTATCTCTGAGCGTGAGTTGTAAAATTGCAGTTACTGCGTTATCTCGAAGTGACGTCAAGATCTAGAGGGACTGATAAGCGCAGCAATGCAGCAATGAGAACACATAACTTATCAGCTATAATTACGAATGCATACATGGCCGAGGTAGTTAATGCGGTGGATCCTTGTTTTGTGTTTATTAGCAAACTTAAAATCACAGGTTGAAATCTCACTATTCGCATTTGTGGATAACTCAGCCATTTCTGGTCTGATTTTAAAATGGTAAACAGTTTTGAAATTCTCGCTTCATTCCGGTCCTAATCGGTGCCAAGAACTACGAGAATGAAGTGATTTCTCGGTACAATATAAGCATACACTCACAATACTGACACATGGATCTGATGCGTGCGCATGCGTGCTACGCGTTCTTACGGACTTACCCAGACCTCTCTCATAGGGCTTTATACACGCGCATGTACTATCCTATCCAGGGGGCATGCATGCGCACTGCCCATTTAGAGACAGGCACCCACAGGCATATACACCCCACAGGTACTGATCGCCAGCACCACACATAATAGGGTCTGAACGCCCATTTAGAGAAGGCATCCACAGGGATATACACCACCTACGGGCACTGATCGTCACACATGATAGGGTCTGAACACCCAGACAAGCATCTTCAGGGTTACACACCACCCATGGTACTGATCGCCACACATAATAGGGTCTAAACACCCATTTAGAGACGCATCCACAGGGATATACACCACCCATAATAGGGTCTGAACGCCCAGACAGGCATCCACCCACAGGTACTGATCGCCACACATAATAGGATCTGAACGCCCATTTAAATACTGGCATCCAACCACAGGTACTGATCGCCACCACCACCACACAATAGGTCTGAACGCCCAGACTGGCATCCACAGGTACTGATCGTCACAGATAATAGGGTCTGAACACCCATTTAGAGACAGGCATCCACAGGGATATACACCATGAGTACTATTGCACAGATTCGCGCTATTGCAAAGCAATTCGGCCTTAGAGGCTACTCTAAGGCCAAGAACGCCGACCTGCTCCAGATGATCGAGCAGATCCGTGCTGAGGAGTGGCAGAAGCGACTTTCCCGAGCAATGAATATGGGAAGGTTTCGAGCGCTTACCGAGGATCCTTGGAATCCTCACAAGAAAGCGCAGTGGATACGTGAGTTTAGTCAGTTGGACGAGGAGGCGACTGCTAGCTTGCGAGCCAAGGCTGTAGCGAGGCGGATGGAGGCCCATTCACTGGAACGATTAACTCTCCAACGCAGGGGGCCCCCGCACCCTATGCAGGCATCCACAGGGATATACACCATGAGTACTGTTTCACGGTTTCGCGTTATTGCAAAGCAATTCAACCTTAGAGTCTCCTCGAAGGCCAAGAAAGCTGACCTGCTCCAGATGATCGGAAAGGTCCGTGTCGGGGAGTGGCAGAAGCGACTCTCCTGAGCAATGAATACGGGAAGGTTTCCAGCGCTTACTAAAGAGGATCCTTGGAATCCCCACAGGAAAGCGCAGAGGATACGTGAGCGTCATCAAGATCGGGATTCACGTGTATGAACCAACCGAAGAGGGCACCTGGCACATGATCAGGCAAGCGGTTCACAATCGTGACACCATGACCATTGGAGTGTGGAACCACCACACCTTCTACATCAAGAACATCTCCAAGCTGGCACATACACTAGTCTGCAGTCACTGTCAGCAAAGGTTTACACAGGCATGCAATCTTCAACGCCACGCTGATCACTGTACAGGCAGCAAAACAAAAACTGTGTGTCCTGGCGAGAAGGTTGAGGTGCCACAGTCTGCGTATGAGAAAGCCTTCTATCCGCCCCCAACCATCCAGTTCAGCGGCTACTCATTGGATCGAGTATGAGTTGAGAAACAGAAGCGTACACATACACCATGTAGAGTGTGGGCACGGTGACGAGCGTTGGATAGAGGGTGCTCCCATAGATGGTTATGATCTGACCACCAACACCATTTAACAGTTCCATGGCTGTCACTGGCACGGGTGTCCACAACACCAGCGAGGTGAGGATGCCGAACAAGGATACCACAAGACAGTACTTTGTCGTTGAGCTGACTGACAGTACAGGTACAGTGAAAGTCGCCAAGAAGGCTAGTCAGACCATGTTCCTCATAACACCTGAGCTACGGTTTCTCGATGTGCTGAACTACCTTGGCCCAGGAGTCTCATACGAGGTATGGGTCAAAGCTTACAGGTGTACACAGCAGAAGAGCTAGCTCCTGTATGAATTGTTTGACACACATGAGAAGCTCAAATATTCAGGGCTTCCTGACTACTCAGCATGGACATCTAAGCTCAAGGGTGGCTACCTCTTGACGCTAACAGAGTGGGAACAGTGTAACCAGACATTCAGCGAGCATGGAATGCGGACATTCGCCAACTGGCTGCGATACTACAACAACCTGGACATCAATCCATTCATTGAAGCCCTGGAGCAGATGTGGGAGTTCTACACAGAACGAGAAATAGACATCCTCAAAGACGCAGTGTCTCTCCCAGGTGTGTCACTGCAGTACCTCCTACGTGGAACCGCTCAGCACATGCCGGATGTTAGACTCTATTCACCAGACAAGGAAGCCTACGAGATGCTGAAGGGTGCTGTTGTTGGCGGTCCCTGCATCGTGTTCACCAGATACCACGAGGCCGATGTGACTCGAATCCGCCAGAGTGAGCGTGTCTGCCAGCGTCTACTCGGCTATGACGCAAATGCTCTGTACCTGTCAACGATGGCCAAAGAAATGCCATGTGGTAAGGAGAAAGTGCGCCAATTGTCCGGTGCCGGTGGGGTAGCTAGCTTTAAGGAGGCTCTCCTAGCAGACAGATGGTTTGGGATTGCTGAGGTGGATATAGATGCCCCCAAGGCTCTGTCGGCAAATTCGAGGAAATGCCTCCTCTCTTCTATAACCGCGAGATCCCGGTTGAGGCAATCTCGTCTGAGATGCTGGCATATCTAGGGCGAACATGAAGGAAGCGGCCCACCACCCAGAAGCTGGTCAGTGCCCTCTCTGGCAAGAAGCAGCTGCTGTACGCCCCGACCCTCAAGTGGTATATAACCTATGGCCTGGAGATCACTGCTGTATACCGCACCATAGACTATGAGGCCAAGCGCCCATTCGAGTGGTTCGTGGAGAATGTTACGGAGGCCCGCCACTCAGGAGATGTAGATAAGAGCAAAGCGCTCTTGGCAGATCTCTTCAAACTCCTCAGCAACAGTGCCTACGGGAAGCTCATCGACGCCCTAGAACATCATAGCAACACCAGCTTCATGAAGGATGAACGGGTGGTAGACAAGGCCCTGCGTAGTGCATGGTTCGAAGATCTCGAGGAGATTGGTTGGTCATACGAGCTCCAGAGTCGCAAGCCGAGAATCACAACTCGAAAGCCCTCCCAGGTGGGGATAGCCGATTATGAGATCGCGAAGCTGCGAATGCTGGAGTTCTACTACGACTTACTTGATCACTACATAGCTCATGACAGCTTTGAGTACCTGCGGATGGACACTGACTCAGCATATATCGCTATAGCAGGCCATTTCGGCTTATAACACCTGGACGATGTCATTCACCCTGAGATGCCAGCAGAGTACCAGGCTCATAAGACGGACTGGCTAGCTTGGGACAAATGGTCTGGATGGACTCCAGGACTGTTCATGCGTGAGTTCGAAGGCTTTCCTGGCATCGCTCTCTGCTCCAAATACTACTACGTGGAGAGTGCAGCTGCAAGAAAGTGCTCAGCTAAGGGAATGTCAAAGCGGCAGAATGAGGTCTCTTGGCAGAGGTTCTACAGCACCCTATATGGTGGTGTGGACAGAGCTAAAAACCGAGGCACACACATGCGCAACCAGGGTATGGTGACGTATGCGCAGGAAAAACTCCGACTCTGCTTACTATGATAAGAGCCATGTGCTGCCAGATGGGGTCCATACCGAGCCCATCGAGTATCATTTTAGCACCCTAGGGCATGGTAGCTGTGTGTCTTCCGGGACTAGCTGAAGCTCTTCTACGACAAATGGTCGCCTAGGCACTCCATGCTGGCGTGACAGGTAGTACAGTGTAGGCCACCCCTCCGCCTCCACATACCTGTCAAACTTGTGAACATCTATCGACCAGGTAGGATCTGTTGCAGGCCATCGACCACGTTCCAGCTCACCAGGCTCATACAGGTACTGAACCAGAGCGATATGCACTCCTCTCCCTTGTTTGCTCCTCTAGAGCTGTGACCAGCAGAGTGTCTGATAGCCTCTACCCGCTTCTTCCCGATTAGCCTAGTAACCTCAGCATTGGATCTCTCCACCACAGCAAGCAGCCCTCTCACCCATACTCTAGAACGTTCACTCGGCGTGGCCATTTCCTGGGCGTATTGGTGTGGAAACAGTCTCTCTGCCAGTGTCCGATTCCACTGCTGAATGATAGCCTGGGCATGGTGATGCCCTACCTCGCCTTGCCTAACTGCCACACCGTGTTTCTGCATGAGGGCTGCAGTCTCCCCTCTGAACTCCTTACCCTCATCCATCTGCAACAATTCCAACCACCGGAGGGGATTTTCCGAAGCCTCATAGACACCCTGGAATGCCTGGGCCACCTGGCCAGCTGACCTGTCTGTGAGCGGTACTGCCGCCTTGTACCTGCCGGCGACATCGACGATGGTGAGGGCATACTTGTAGGTCTTACGACCAACTGAGTTATGTGGAAGGAAGAGAACATCTGCCTGGGGAAATCTCTTCGGGACAGTTTCCTCGAAATGGGCATGCCTGATGTGCTGTGGACGAGGTCTGTATATATCTGTGACATCGCCTGGTGGCTGAGCCACTTGCTAACTGTCGCCAATGTAAAGTTGTGGCCCTTGCGACGTGCAGCCTCGAGTAGTTGAGGTGGCTCACGGTAATATCCACCAGGCTGATAGTAGAGTTCCTCAAGAAAGACGGTTGATAAACTCCCAGGATTTCATCACTGACGTCCACTCTTGTCCTGTCATGCACTGCCTGTGTAAACTCTAAGCAGATGAACAGATGGCCGTCATTCATTCGACCATCACTGAAGACCCCGTCAAACACCTCCATACACTGGCGCCTAATTTCTGCTGGATCCTCACTGAACAGTAGTTTATCAAGCAACCCTCGGAAGTTAAGGGACTTGACCAGGTCGTACAGAGACGTCATCCGTATATAGTATGGCTTAAATGTTCCCAGCTATGAGGTTTCCGATGTTGAAGCTGAGCCAGCTGCCCTGATTAAGTGGGATGTCCCTGCCCCCGAGGTGGTGACGGCCCTCGAGTGCCGACTCGAGGTCGTCGCTTCCACTGGTTAGGCGCAGAAGTGCATATGACTTAGGTTTCTGTCTGTAGAGTTGGCAATCAGCCAGCTCGCGTACCTCACCAAGAACATTGGTCCCAGCAACGACAAGCTTGAAGTCGTCTAGCTTATCCACCTGCTGGATGGCTCCTCCCTTCTGAACCAGGACCACAACAGTGACACAGTCCGAGGCACCACGATGCAATGTCAGCTCTACCCGTTGGTTAGCTGTGGCTTGGATCTGCTGGTGTTCTCGCTCCACATGCACGATCCACTGTTTGGAACCCGTTTGCTTCAGCTCATGGTCATTCTCGTCATGCCAGACATGAAGTCTTGGAGCATTTATCATCGCATCTGCGAGCTGCTCAGTGTACACCCAGAGGAACAGCCTATCCTGCATGGCAGCCAGATTCATGTGTGTGTTCTCGAGGAGGATTAAGAGTGGAACTGCCACAGGCTTCTCGACACCTGCCCGTAGTTCGAATTCTGTGAACCCCTCATTGCACCCCACGGCGTAATACCCCTTTCCCTTCGCATAGAGGGTTGGGCCACGAGCCAGCGGACCTAGGAATCAGTACTCATCATTCACATAGGTGGTGTCCATGGTGCTGTTGCTCTGCATGATCTCCCACCTGTTCAGAACCTGCGGGAGCTCTACCGTCTGTTCTATTGTGCTCTCAAGCTTTGACTCGAGTGTCATGCTCTTGATCTCATGGATTTGTGCCGAGATTGCAGTCAATGCACTTCCCAGCAGCAGACAACGGGTTCTCATCGTGTATACTGGGTTGAATGACCATCAGGCAGTCCTTCCGAGGATCAGTGCGGTGCGATGTCGCAGGTTCAATGGCCCCGTCTGGATGTTGCACACACTGCAGCATGTTTAAGGTCTGGATATATAGAGGGGTTAAACGGCTGCCATGTTTGGTAAAGTTCTCCAGCAGATTGTCTATAGGCAGCAGGACAAGTTGGCATGACAGCCAGCATGACAGCCATGGTGTGCACTGTTCCACTGTGACAGGGTCCGAGGACTGCTTCGTGACATCAACATTATCCACGAAAGAGCCAAGGTCACATCTCCATCTGATCTGGAGATACTGGCCACCATAGAGGAAGGAGCACCAGAATGTAGTACAAAAGAACTCCTGACTCAGATACTCTACCGGAGGTTTGACAGCACCCAAGGCAGGGCGCTCAACCTATCTCCTGTGGCCCAAACCAACAGTCGTGTTCTTCTAGATCTCCAAATCTATATAAGGATGGCGTCTCTGTACGACCTGGTCAAGTCCCTTAACTTCCGAGGGTTGCTTGATAAACTACTGTTCAGTGAGGATCCAGCAGAAATTAGGCGCCAGTGGATGGAGATCGAACCCAAAGATCAACTAATGGTCGGGAAGTGGGCTGCCATATTTGGCCTCCATAGCCAGGAGGAGCGAGATATACTGGATAGCCTTCAGTCTGGAGCAAATAACTACTTCAGGGAGGAGGTCAGTGCCACTGTAGCGGAGAGCCACGGCACCGGTCATGCAGAAGGTACTCAGGAGGGGCTCACTGTTGGCCACAAGGAGGCTGTTGAGGACATCTTCAACGAAAGTGGGCGCAGGAGATTGGACAATAATCTGCCAGCATTTCTGAAATTCCCAGATAACTACCAGGAATACCTCATCAAATCCACTCACAAGTCAGATGCTAGTCGCGCATGGAAAACGTGAATCTTCCATGAGAAGTTCCAGAAGAAGAGAGCCATAGACTCTGACCCTCAGTCGGTAGAGTCTAAGCGACCGGCTTCTGACGAAACTGACGAAGTTCCTCAAGCTTCTGACGAAGTTCCTCAAGCTTCTGACGAAGGAAAAAAAGTTGCGGCAGTTGCGACAGTCTGTCAGCGATGACACACAGAGCAGGCTAGTTTCCTGGCTGGATTCAGCTTGTAGGTGAAGGTCTGCGCCTTTTCCAGAGATGGCTTGAAGTGTGACAGCTCACCTGTCTCCTTGTTGCTGAAGATGAAGTGGTACAGATCAGCTGCCCTCTGTACACCTGCGATAAATTCGCCTTTGGGCCCCTTGAGGGTTAGGCTGTCGTATATGGTCTCGAGCAGGCCACGTCCACACTTGGAGCTGAAGTATAGCAACCGGGCATTGTTACAGATGTCCGGCGAGATCTTGCGGGTGTACTTCTGAAAGAGGATGAAGACAGTTATCTTTGTGTGCCGGATGCGCCTGGTGATGTTGCTGAGAAGGTGACGGTCTTCTGGTCCATTGCAGGGTCATGGATAACTAGAACATGTGGTTCTGTCAGTCGGGCTGCCAGCAGCTTCTCCATCAGTGCTTGCAGGTACTGCGTCTTGGTGATTGGGCCATTGTACCATTGATCATTACTGTCAACCACCTCAGCGGCGGAGTCAGACACCAGAAGGATGTATTGAGAGTGTAGATGTTCAGCCAGGAGAGCACGCAGCAAGATGTTTTCCCCATGTCCTGACAGGGCAATGATCAGTACCACCTTGCCAATATCGGCTGGCCTACTGTCGAATGGTACAGATATGCGTGCGGAGGATGGTTAGCACTTGGTCGGCTGTAGCCTCGTCCATATCAGGGAGACTAAGCGGCAGTACTTCCTGCACCAGCTCTTTTGCCTGCAGAGCGGGGATTCCTGCACCTCCAGCAGATACGAAGGATGTGATGGAGGCATCAAGCATGAAATCTCAGCAGCAGCTGAGAAGATAGCGTAGAGGGCCTGTGTCAGCACCCACAGTGTCTAGTACATCCAGTATCTGTATGATCCATGCACGGGAAGCCATGACTATCCTGTGGTCTTCAACGGCAAACCAAAGAACCCTGAATTAGTCACCTCTGGGAGCCGCAGGCTGGCGGTAGCACCTGTTTGGCCATCGACAGTGATATGGCTCAGGCCGAGGGTGCCTATCTTGAGATTCTTTCCATCCTGTCGGAATGGGCTCCGTCATTTCAGAGAAGATCCTTAACCAGGTCCTGTGCATAGGACTCAGCCATAACCTTGATGGCTCCAGCCTCATCGACTCCGAGCATACCGAGCATCGTCACCCTCTCCTTGATGCCCATCCCCTTGTATACTGTCTTGGCCTTGTTAATGGCCGATTGTCCTACCATATCAGTGTTCCCGATGAGATCTCAGACTGGGATGGTACCTCGGATCTCCCGCGGTTCTCCCTTCTCATCGAAGTCTAGGAGGGAGATAGGGGCAACAGTGTCCTCCAAACCGAGGCGTGCCTCGCCCAAGTGAGCAAGATCGCCTAGCTCTTTGATTTCTAGGTCTGTGAGTGACAGAGTCATATATATATATATATATATATATATATATATATATATATATATATATATATATCCCCAGTGAAATAGTTGGGCATAGGAGGACCACGCAGTCGGCCAAGGGAATAGGTAGCAGTGCTCAGGGTACTGTCCCTCTCTGCAGGGGCACGCCTTGTGGGTGGTCCACCTTTCCTGGGCCTCATATGCTGCAGGGGTCTCGTGATCCATCTCTCACTATTCAGAGGGGTTAAACGCAGGCGACGATCATCTCAGCCATTGCACTCGTTGCTAGCCCTAGAACTGCAGCCTCCATTAGTGTAACACATTCACCCATGATCTTGGCGGCAACAGTGTAGGAGGCACCACTGAGGGCGATCTTTGGGATGGGTGAGTTATTCCGAGACAGTGCGATAGGGGAATCCTGAGTGGTCACATCTCGGGTCACCGAACATAACCCCTAGACCACTGTTGTCACCACCATGCCACCAATAGTCTGTGTGAGCGCTGAACTCTCTCTGTCGTCTGCTGGCCACTGAGACGCCATGGCTGTTGAGCAGTGGGTCGAAGGCGTTTGTATCAGAGAGGCTTGCACCCAGCTCATGGAGGATTCGTCATACCGTGAAGTACACGTGGAATCTGAGACAGCTGGCGATTAGCACAGCTTCAGGAGTACAAAAATAGGAGTGAAGCAGGGTGGAACTTCCTCCACATCCTGCCGTGGCACACCACACGGCAAAGTTCAGCTGCTGATTCCAGTATGAGAGGTTTGGAGCAGCCATCCAAGTATGAGCTAGCTTCGCATCCTTGATGGTGATGGGTCAGTTGGCCAGCGGTCGTGGGTTGACGGAGAAGCTGGTTCAGGACCGTCCATCCACTGTGATGGCGAATGGTGTTAGCTCTGGTATATCATCCAGTAGAGCTCAGGCCACTCAAGGGTGTACCCAGGAGGGGCGGTTGGCTCCGGATGACTGTCGTGATGTTCAGTGGGAAGGCCATCTATAGTGGTGTTCTTAAAGCTACCATACAGGCAGCACACTATTTGTAGTCATCTCGACTCCAAAGACCAGCGAGGTGACCGCGCCGTAACATTTTCTTTTCTAACTCCTCCATATCAACCCACCCGCTGGAGCCTTTGAGGTATTGCTGTCGCACTTTAGGTTTCTCCGACTGCCACTTACTTAGCATGCTTCTTCACCCTCCTTGTGATCTGCCGCTGCCCCGCCCCCAAGCCTGTGACCAAGACAGTGGCAGCTAGTGTCACGCCACCCAGCGGGATGGCGACGATGGCCCCCACCCCTGTATCGAGAGTGGCCACAGCTGCCACCCCAGCACTGGCTCCAACCACACCCGCAGCAGTGGTCGTACGCGAGAGGACGTTGTAGGCTGTCTTATATCACTTGCACGTTCTGCTGTACTTTTCTGCCTCATGGGCGAGATTCTGTCTGATGGTTTCTATCTGCTGGAGTCGCCAGCCATGGATTGTACTGCCCTCGTCAGCCGTCAGGGAGGGGTATAGTTCTGGTTGCTTCCACTACTCTGATTTTGCCATAGTATACCTGGAGATTAAACCTGCATCAACTGCAGAATCTGCTCATGAGTCCTAGAAGGGTACATTTTGGAGAGCCTGGCGAACCATGCCAGCTTGCTAGTGTCGAGACAGACGTCTCTTAGATAGAGGTCATCCAGCACTATATCGGGGGCCAGTAGCTTTCTGAGACCTGACATCTGGAACTTCACCTTATGATCAAGATAGTTGGTCCGCCGCTGGATGGCTTTCTTGGTCTTACACTTCTGCACCATCTCCTCTTCCCACTGTATGACATCTGGCTCATCCTTGTCTGTGAAGACACCTGGCTCATCGTCGTATGTGCAGACATCTGGCTCATCGTCGGATGTGAAGACATCGTCCCACTGACTCTCTGGCTCATCCTCGTCCGTGGTCTCCGCTGCATCGTCAGTGGTCTCTGCTACATCTGCCTCATCGTCGTATGTGAAGACATCGTCCCGCTTACTCTCTGGCTCATCCTCATCCGCAGTCTCCGCTGCATCGTATGTGGTCTCCGTTACATCTGGCTCATCATCGTATGTGAAGACATCGTCCCGCTTACTCTCTGGCTCATCCTCGTCCACGGTCTCAGCTGCATCGTCCATGGTCTCCGTTACATCTGGCTCATCGTCCTGCTTACTCTCCTCCGGGAGGGCCTGCCAGTATCGGGAACCTTCACTGTTCCTTTGCCTCCTTGCAATGCTCGCGTTCTGTTGATACCAGCTCTCCTGCTGTAGTTGCTCTCCTTCTTGTTAACAGATCTGTTGTGCGAGCTTCTGTGCAGGGGTCATGAAGGGGCAACCCTGTAGCGGGCTCTTAATCATCTCGGCAAAGGTAAGATATTTCTGTTGTGATATCATGTCGGGTCAATGAATAATAAGAGGGTAAACTCTAAATGGGCGTCCGATACGCCATCTGTGCTGGCATATATGTTAATGGAGGGGCTGTCAAACAGGTGATTTACAGGTGTGAACAGGCTAGGACTGATAGCTTTCCATAGGTTGCTGTTGGCACCTGGGAGAAAATCTATCACGTCCCGGCCGACTTTTACCAGTGAGCTGCAGTGTGCACTGCCCAGAGTTTGATGTAGCACATCAGCTTGTATATATGTTGTGCCCCGCTGGGACACCTTAAAGAGAACCCATTCTACACGGTACTGTACCACCCGTCACCCCTCTAGAGAGGGTGAGATTACGTTCTCACCACCAGAGAGCAGCAGTCGGACAATTGGCATGGTTATATGTCTTGTTTAAACCCCTCCTGTAGCGTGCTATGGAATGCATATTTGCTCACTCGACTGGTCTTGTAGACCTGGCAGATGTGTACACAGTTGATGCTGCCAAGGTAGAAGAGAGCGATGGCAAGTCATTCGCCCTACAGTACGAAGCAAACTCAAAGGTATTCTCCCTCCACCCCATTGGTGGTGATGGGGTGGAGCTGCTCACAGACCTCAAGGATGTGTCGAAGGAGCGCCTGGGGTGCAACATAGATTGCCACAAGATCGTGTTTCAGTACGATATCCTGAAGAGGAAGTACATCCTCGAGCCGTTGATTGAGCTCTTGGATACAGAGGTGGCAGACATCAACGCCCTAAATAACGGCCTCAGCTTTCATCTGGTCAAACCCTATTCGAGCGGTGCCCCGCCGATGGCCCATGATGGCCTGCTATTGACCCTGGCAAAAAACCTGCAGTTCATATTTGAGAAGAATGAAGTGTGGTACTGCGCTGGACCGGGGGGTGACTGGCAAACATGGTTGCCCCTATATAGACCTCCCGCAGTCATTGACATAGAGGTTACTCCCCTCTCCACTGTTGTGAAAAAGGATGGGAAAGTTCGAAAGCTCTACAATTGGGGATCATCCTTCCTCATCTACATAGGTGAAGGTATCTCCCTGATGCGTGTGGGTCACCGGATCAGGGTTACAGGTGGAACACTCCTGCTGCGTCGTCCATTCGATGGACCAGATGAAGCTGTTAACCTCCAGGGTGCCTTTACAGGTAGGTGGTGTGTCACATGTCTCCAAAGTCAAGGGTGCTGTTAAACTGCTTCAGCAAGTTGGACTCACTAGCCCGCAAATGACTCATATAGTCCTAGAGCTATGTTTCTTAGCCGGCGGCAGAGTGAAGCAGCTAGCCCCTGCCCCTGAGAGGATGAAGATCACTATCGATCCAGATGGAACAGAGCTAGATCTGGCACATATATTTCTTGAGGGGTTCACTCTGTTCAGTTTAACTCTTCATATATGGCCATGATTCTCATCATGCTGCTCATGCTGGCGTCCACAGCAGTGGCACAGAGCGCTGAGACTGCCATGATGTTGGATGCCAAGTGGGCCCACTTACGGGATGACCTCCCCCCCCCCCCCCCCCCCCCCCCCCAGTACAATCCTTGGGTCGACCCCTTGCGGAGAAACATTTACGACCGCTTCACCCATGTGAAGAGTTCAAGTCTGTCTGCCACTTCTATGGGGTGGAGTGGGTAGGCCATGGTTGTCTGCTGGAGACCCCTGCTCAGCACCAGATTCTCTGCGTAACATGTGAACATGCCAGAGTCTGCCGTGGTTCACATGCTAATCACTTTAGCCTCCTCCCAGCTGAGCGTTGTCAAGGTAGATGGAAGCCCGCCCCTATGGGTGGTCCCATCATGCCAATGCGATTCGGAGCCTACACAGAATAGAGAGAGAGAGAGGCCGGCCCTGTGGTTGATGGCGATCAGTGGTGTATATCGCTGTGGAGCCTTGTCCCTAAATGGGCGTTCAGACGCTGGTAGTAGTAGTAGTGTGATACTACCTCCCTGGCAGCTGTTCAGTGATCCGTGGTGGCCCCCGCAACCTATGCACCAGGGGTTGAGAGGGCAGTGGTATCATTTGTCTAGTAGCAGTGTCGGAATTAAAATGACACAACCTCCCTCAACTGGCCGCCGTTCGACGATCCATGGCTCACACCGCCCTCTCAATCACTGGGGTCTCCATCTAGAGGCATACCAACCACCTGCCTCAACAACCCTGGGCCTCCATCTAGAGGCATACACCAACCTCATGTCTCACCAACCTATGCCCCAGGGATTGAGAGTGCGGTGGGGGCCACGGATCGCCGAATGGCGGCCAGTTGAGGGAGGTGGTATCATTTTCCTTCCGACAATACTACTAGATGTTGGAATTGTTCGTAACTGTGCAAGGTCCAGGGTGTTTTCGGGACCAAGCATCAGCATTGCCAGGTAATTTCCGAGGGGGTTGTGTCATGTCAAATTGGAAACGCTGTAGGTTTTTTCTGCCAGCGGGCGATCTGTCCTCTTTCAGGATTTTGCAGTTTCTGAAGCCAACGCACGGGAGCATGGTCGATCTGCAGTGTAAGAGTTTCCCATAAATAAAATCTTTGAAGTACTTGATGAAATGGATAGCGACAAGGAGCTCGCATTTGGTGGTGGCATAGCAGTGTTCTGTGCATGAAGGGGGGGGGGCGTGATACCCATAACACAGCACTTGTTCGTATACATCATGGTCAATCTGATTTAGGACAGCACCGATTCCGGTGTCCAGTGCATCAGGAGGAGGAATGGGCACAAAGGGTCCAGGTGCACCAGTATCAGAACAGTAAGTAATTTTTCTTTAGAGTCCGAGAGGGGCTTCACATTCGGTGGGCCACAGGAATGGGCAGTCCTTTTCCGTAAGTTGGAAGAGGAATGCAGCAATTTTGCTGAATCCGGATACGTAGGTATGGTAATATTGGCAAAGCCCCACGAAACTGCGAATCTCCATGAGGGGGGGGGGGGGGGGGGGTTTGGGTTTTCCAGGCGACTACAGCAGCTATTCTTGCAGGTTGGGTAGAGATGCCTTGAGCGAATATGACATGGCCAAGGAAATCTACTTCCTCACGGAACAGATGACACTTTTTTAGTTTCATTATCAAGTTGGCGGCAGAAATACTGTCGAGTAGTTCGCAGAGATTATTCACCGCATCGGTGAAGCGAATTCCAAACACTATGACATCGTCTAGGTAACAAAGACAAGTTTTCCATTGTAATTTACAGAGTACTCGTTCAATCAGTTGGTTCAAAATTTCAGGGACATGTCAGAGGCTATATGGCATTTTTCTAATTTGAAAAAGGCTGTCATGACAAATGAAGGCAGTTTGTCATGGCCATTCCTTTCGACTTGCCAGTATCCACTGGTATATGTATACAGAACCGCTCACCACCGGCGAGGGAGTCTAGGGCATGGTTTATCTGGGCAGAGGGTAGCCATCCTTGAGACTTCAGTGGTTTAGGCGTCTATAGCGGAAAGTAATGTCCTTTTTGCTGGCCAAGACGATGGGACTGGCCCAAGGTGAAGTCGATGGTTCTATGACACCATATTGCAACATCTCCATCACTTGCCGGTGCGCTTCCTGTTCTTTATGGGTGGGAAGGCAGCGGACAGGTTCCTTAACAGGGCAGTAAAATCCAGTGTCGATGCTATGTCATACCAGGTTGGTTTCTCCAAGGTCTAGATCACCGTTGAAAAATGTGTTCATCTGTTAGCTCAGCAGCGGGTATACTTGGCAACTTTATTCGTTGTTCAAAACTGTAGTACACAAATACAGGTAAGTGGGGAGGCAGCGGCGGGTACGAACTGGCCTTTTCTGGGCAGAAGAACTGCTCTCGACAATGACATTCATCATGTATCGCGGCTATCTGGAAACTTCAGCCACCATTTTGTCCAGCTTCTAAGGTAATTGCGTGACAACCCAGTAGGAAATGCGGTCAAGATCATGGAGGTTGACTATCTCTCTTGGGCAGTCGATTTCGGTGATCTGTGTGAAGTCTCTGTCAGGTTCCAAAATGTCGTCAGGGATGCAGAGGTGGGGATTCACTGCCGAGACCCAAAGAATTTCTTCTTTGCCATGATCAATCATGGTGGTACTGGAGAGGACGAGCGTGCAAGTATGGTGAATGGTGGAAGGTTCACCCAGGGCTATACGACATCCATCAAGTTACAGTTCTTGGTGGGCACAGTGTACTATAGCTCCGTAATTTTTTAGAAAATCAATGCCGAGTAGGGCATCATTCACGATGTTGGCTATGATGCTGGATGAATCGAAGGTGGTCGATTTGGATCGTGATGTTGGCAGTTCTAGCAACTTCCAGTGGGATACCAACAGCACCGCAAAGTTGAGTGTGGGATTCTATCAGTGGTGGACATACACTTTCAGGCATGGTGGCATAAGGCGGGAGCTGAGGATGTTGACAGTAACTCCAGTATCAATAGCTGCAACGGCTTGGGTAATTTGGATCGTACAATGGCACCTAAGAGAGCTAGAGAGTCGAAGGCGGGCAGTTTCAAAGGTGGGAAGGGGTTTAGATGATCCAATCTGCACTTCTTGGATATATTTGACCACGGTGGAAAGTTTGAGATTTTCGCCGGTAGAAGCATGGTCAAAATAGGCTCGCTGAAGTGCAGTGTCGAAGCTAGCGGACGAAACTTTCATCGAGGGTACTAGCTTCTTGCACGGAATCTCTTGATCTTTATCTGGAATTGGGGAAGTTGGTGGTTTCATGGGGTTGGGGAGGGATGGGTGTGGTTGGGGGTAGGGGGTGGTTGGTGGCTGGAGACAGTGGACATTCTCCTGGTGGTTGATTCATCGCTAGCAGTCACTATCATCTTTTTCATCTATAAGGTGTTAATCACTAATAGAAAAAGTTGTTAGTATAGGTGTCCTAAGTCAGCTAACTTCCATTTAAGGCAGAAATGGGTCTTATACGTCTACTTTAATGTTCAGTTCTGGTAGATGTCTTTGCTTAATGTTTGGTGGTTGCTGCCTGGTTGATCCGATGTTCTCTGGAGTCATCATGAGGCGGTTCTTCTGTGTGTGTATAACTTAGCATTTTAGGGATCCTGCAAGAGGCAGTAGTTTAGGGCAAAATGTTTTGTGGTTAGGGCTTCTGACGGCCGCAGAAGGATGCTAACAGTTAGATTATGTGAGAATCTCTACCTTCACTAAATCAGGTGAGTCTCCCTCTCGGAGCTGAAGGCCACCTTGAGTGGCAACAAGAAAGAATTGTTGTAGTCCAAGGATCACCATACTGAGTTTCAGACACTACTACGGACTCACAATATTAAGAGGAAAGAGTTTAGGAAATCTCAGAATCTGGGTGCTTCAGCGGTCTAATGCAATGGCTGTCTGAAAATGGCACAGTAAATTCGAAAATGATTCAGGATGACCAGATGGTTATCTGTATCGGTCACCAAATTGAAGGGTGATAACTGCAGGATCGAGTAATTAAGTCATTTTAGCCTGATCACTGGCTAAGTTGTCGAAAAGAAAAAGGAGTCGCTAGTCGACGGAGAAGATCATGCCATGATGAAATTTCCTCCAGGTGTGCTTAAAGTGAGCTAGTGGCTGTTGCAATGTTTTAAATGGCAATGTCTTTTCCAAGACAAAGAGGGGGGGGGGAAGGGGGGGGGGCCTTAGACCCGCGAAAAGCTAATTGCCTGAAGAGAATACGTCTGCGGGGAGTGGTCTTAGTGGCATAAATGAGTCGCAGTGTTAAGGTTGTTCACAGTGGGCATGAGGAAGCGGCAGTAAAGAAGGAGTGAGAAGAAGTGAGCTGAGGAATGCGGCAGACTGGAGACTTCACTCGGTGAAGAGCACCGTGCAGAAAATAACTATGGCATTAGATCTGCAAAGAACAGAAAACTGGATGTTAGTGCATGCAAGATTTAATACTCACAAAGTTCGAGTAGAGAAAGCAAAATGTTTGTCATAGTCTTCTGGACGTTTTGCTATTGCGGACGCTGCTGACTTAAACCAGCCTTGATAGGTATATTCCCAATGTGGAATGTCTCATGTTGACTTGTTCTTGGCTGTCAGAGATCACAATTCCGTGCAGATAATTACGGTATTCCTAACGGAATAGTTTGTACAATCCATCGAAACAGGCGCAGATGAGTCATTGGTGGTCGTTCAGAGAGTTTTGGAGGCAGGAGGAAGTGCTGAACATGTTTCGAGTGCAGGAATTCTCAGTTCTAGTGGTAAAAGGGCAGTTCCACGAAATGCTCCATCACAAGATCCTTCAGGCGACAGTGCGGAGCGAGCATGAGGGAAACAAGAGGCGGAACTCAGTCGAAGATGAGTACCGAATTCAAGAGTTTGTTCTCCTCCTGCAGGTGGTTTATGGCGAGAGTTCGAAAAGCGGTCACAAGTGTTCGTGGAAGGCAGGAGTATGCAGGTTCATATGCAAAGATCACATAGTCTTTTCTTCCACGACGAGCAGAAGCATGAAGTTCCATGCACAAAATATTAACCAGCACAGGGAGAGGTGAAGAGTTCACAGAGGAGGAGGCAGAATAATATGAGTTGTTAATTTGGCTGCTTTCTATAGCGGGCGTCCAAAAATTGCAGATGATTGAGCACTGGCGGATCTGTAGATGTTGATCTCGCTGAGCGGTTGATCAAAAGTTTTGCAGTGCGTTCTCACTGGCAGTACCAGGGTGGAGTGGGAACAAGAAGACCATCGACTGGAGTCATTGGCGAACCGTCAGCGCTAAAATCTAAAGGCGGGTCTTCTCTTTGTGTTGTTTCAGGCGGAGTCGGCTCATTTTTTACAAGTCGGCTCTACATCTCATTATCTCTTGACAGAAGTTGGCAGCACGAGAGTGTGAGCGCCAGCAGCAGCTAAGCAAGAGAGGATAGAATTTCTTAGGAAAATAGTTTGCGCTCGTGGGCAGATTCCTCGGTTGTCCTTTCCAAAATAATTGTATAAATGCTTCCTCTCGACTTTATAAAGCGGGGAAATTCCAGTTATAAACAGTACCAGTTGAGGTTTTGAGGGTGGGCTTGCATGTGTTAGTCATGCTATCGCGACCTTTTCTAGTTGGGAACTGCCTTCCATATACTATTAATAATGTATATGAATATAACCTTTAATTAAGACATTAGCGGGTAAATTTCCCCATGTTTTAGTAACCGGACCTTTGGTTGCACATGATTGTGCAGGTGAGGGATGTGCCAGGCAGCAGACACATACATGTAGCTGTATCAACAATCAGTGCACTGTTTTGATAACATACCCAGACTTTCGTGGACGATTTCGTCTAAAATGATGATGACCAGCAGAATTGCTGGGGTTCGTAATCCTCAGTTAAGCATATCCAGGGTTATCCGATGTGGTGGAAAAAAAAAGATTCTGAAACTCCCCATCTCTCCAATTATCCTATGTAGACTTGTGGCGGAGCCACACTGTGCACACTTAGAGAACGTCGTCGATTGCATTCACAAAGGGCGGATCATCCTGACATGGTTGTATGGGAATTCCGGGCCTAGGCTGGTGAGGCGATGTCTCAGAAAGCCAAATCCAAATCCAAATGGGATTGCTGAATGATGTGGCGGTAAAAAGCTTCCAGTGTAATTAAATTACTCTCAGTCTTGGAGGTATGTAATGTCTGTTCCATCATTCCTCCAGTTATTACAGTGTTCTAAATTCCTTCATCCGGCAGAACTCTTCCCATTCGGCATCCAGCATCGATGCTTCATAATGTTCGCAATGATGGGATTCTATTTTACTCTCTCCAATATAACATACAATGCAATTCATATGATATTCACATATATACCAAAAATACAACTGTATAAAATCTGCTTCTCAAAAAGGGAGCAGGGCCACAGGGCACGCGTGCCTGGTGGGGTGGGGGTGATATGGGTGGGGGTGGGGGGACCGAGTAGAAAAGGATCATCATAGAGCAGCAGTAGGGGAATGGGGACAGCTGCTGAGCGTAATGTTCAGCCTCGAAACATAGATGGGGTTACAATATGTGGGTCTTTGTGGCACATCGTTGACACAGGACACATTGAGCGGTCCAAATGGTCATATACAAAATGTCCCGCACAATCATATAGTCGTAGGTAGTAAAGTAGCCCATCATGTAAATAACATTTTTCACGTCGTTGGTGGTAGTACTTGATATGGATGATGTCTGCTCACGAGAGAGGCGTTCATGTTTGTGTAGTCATCTTATTACTGGATCAAGGTGGGGATCTTGTTCTTGTGCAGTATGCAGAGGGTCGATGTCCCAGCGTTCAGCGGGAAGTTGCAGAAAAGGTGTTGTTTCAGTTCATATTGTTTCCATCAGGCTGGATGTATTGGCGGATGTAGGAATAGGAGGATCTTTGAAATCATCTGATGTTCTGTGAAACCCAGGATATTTTCGAGATAGGGCGTCGGCAATTTGTCCCTCAGAGATCTGTAAATTTCGGAGCCAACTCAAAGATGCGTGGTCAGTCCGTAATGTTAAAGGCTTGCCTTAAAGCAAATGTTTGAAGTGCTTGATGGAATGCATGGTGGCAAGGAGCTCATGCTTGGTGGGTGTGTACTCAGTGCGGGAGAGACGTAGTGATCCATAGCTGATTACTTGTTCATATCCATCACTATCAACATGAGATAGCATGCCACTGATGCCAGTGTCTGATGCATCAGCATCAGGAATTAATGGGCATAATGCACAAAAAACGGTGCAGTGACTAGCTTTTCTGTCAAAAGTCGAAAGGCCTCGCATTCGATGGTCCATTGGAAAGGACAGTCATTTCTGTGTGGGAGGTAGGTGTTATCGAATCAGCTACATTGGCGATCTTAGTGGGATGAGTAGAGACGCCATGTGAGGAAACAACATAACCGAGGAATTCCTCTTCCTCACAAAATGGATCCCACATCTTTGGCTTCAATTGTAGATTGACGGCAACAAAACGGTCAAGTACTTTGTGGAGGGTCTTTACTGTAGTGCTGAAAACAGTTCCGAAAACGATTACGTCATTTAAATAGCAGAGACAAGTTTTTCATTGTAATTTGCAGAGTACTCATTCCATCAAAGATCCAGGAGCATTACAGAGCCCAGAGGACATTTTTCAAAATTCAATAAGGCCATCGCGGCAGACAAAGGCAGTCTTCTCTTTGTCACAGTCATCCATTCTTCCTGCCAGTATCCAGGGTGTTGAACCAAGTGGCACCGGCAATGGACTCTATGATGTGGTCTATTTGCAGTTCGAAAATAGGCGTCCTTGACGCTGCAGTCATTCAGGTGTCTATAGTCAATACAAAAGTGGAGAGTATCATCTTTCTTTCTTGCTAACACAATGGGTCTGGCCCAAGGCGAGGTGGATGGTTCTATAATGCCGGATTGCAGCATTTCTGTCACCTGCTGGTGTGCTTCTTGTTCTTTATGTATAGGAAAGTGGCAGATGGGTTCTTTAACATTGCGGTAGTCTCCAGTGTCAATATTATTGCATGCTAAATAGGTCTCGCCCAGGTCTAAATAACTGCTGGAGAAAGTTGTTATATGATCACTCAGCAGTGCATACACCTGAGAAGTTCAGTCCTTCTGTTGTACACAAATAACGATCCTATAGGTGTGAGGTCAGTCGAAGAGGAGGGCTGTTTTTTCTTGGCGGATACACTCTGTTTGGAGATGACAATCATCATGAATGGTGTCAGCCCAAAAAATGCAGTCACAGATTCTAAAGTGGTGACAGTCTGAGCGGAAGCATTGAAGACTATAATGGATGCAGTTGGGGTCACGAAGGCTGATTACTTCTTGGGATCTCAGCAGTCTGCATACAATTTCTGTCACGTTCCAAAAGGGCATCGGACATTCGAAGCTGATTTTCTTCTCTGCCAGGGTCAGGGGTGGCAGTGCTAGAGAGAAACAGTGCACATGTGCTACGGAGTGTGGAATGTTTGAGAATTTCATAGATGACACAAAGGCACCTAAGTGAACTAGAGCACGGAAGGCGGATAGTCTCCAAGATAGACTGGGGTGAAGATTGTGCTGTTTGTGCCTCTAGGGTGTATTAATTATGGTGGCGAGTTCAAGGTTCTCAAATCCGGTCAAAAAATGGTCGATTGGTCTGTTTCTGCTGAAAAAGCGTGCAGGGATTAGCAGGTATAGCTTCATTAAAGGACCATGCGTCCCAGGAGGGATTTCTTGATTTTGAGACGAGGGGTGTACATAGATCATAAAATTGTGGCACTCGTGTCTCGTCTGCTGGCAATTGGGGCAGGAACATTGCGGACATCGCTGTACTATTTTCCATTCACTGGTTGGAGATGGGCTTACAATGGCACTTGCATGTACTGCGCTGATAGGGGAGGCAGGGCTTCTAGGAAGCTCGGGATAGAGACCCGAATGGGTTTAAATCATTCAGTGGGCAATCTGGCATTATTTTGGGGTTAATATTTTCCATGGTTTCTATGCTGTCGATAGTTTTGGCGGCATAAGGGGCCTCTTGTCTATATCTGGTACGAGGGTCATTTTAGGCCCAGTGGCCAACGTGTTGCAGTGGTTGCACATGTTAAATATTAGTTGCTAGGATGTTTGTCCACTAGGTGGGTGAAGAGGTGGACAGAAATTATGCTGCGGTTGGCGGGAGCTGGAAGGTAGCTGATTTAGGCCAGGTGGTGGCTGAGTTGGCGTAGGGGTCCATGTAGCAAAAGTCATCATGGTGTTTTGGATGGAGGTGATGCAGGCATTTGGGTCCGCAGTCTGCTTAATCATTTGGTGGATGTATTCTTCTAAAGGTAACCTGTTTGGTTCATGGATCAGTAGTCCAGTGGTGATATGCTGGATGGCTTACAAAATTGCTTCCATCTGCGTGGAACCAATATGAGGCACTGCGGTGATTGGAGATGCAGTCTATGGGGGTAGAATCAGTTGATTGGGTGGAATCAGTTGACTGTTGTATGGCCGAATTAGTGGCTTGACATGGCTGGTTCTTCCTCTTCCCTGGTCCATGCGGTCAGGATATTCTGCTTAATAGGGCAGTGGTTTCCAGCCTTCCTGTCCATCTTCTACATTTTCAGCAGGGTGGATTGTACTGTGCTGAATGGCTTCATGGTTGAGGAAATTATTTATGCGAGTTCCATGATATTCCAAAGATCATCTTGGCACAAACAGTCTTTTATGTCAGGGTGGCCGCTTATGGCTTCAATGAAACTGTCGATCGATATCGAGTTTTGTGCTTCTCCATGCAAGGGACCATATGCTTGGGTCACGAGTCAGTGGATGCGACCTGCTAGTTCTACCAAGATCTTCTTCGGTTCCCATCATATGGTGCATAATAATATGTGGCTGGTTTCTGCTTCGGCACTATCGCCGAATCTTTCTTGCAAGGTGGCACTAAGGCAGTTGAAAGTGGGTGGGCCATCTGTTCATCATGTCAGTGAGGACTTGGCGTTCTTTTCCTTTCAGCTGGGTGGGGAGGCGTATGCCTTTGGCGGCATTATCCCATCCATAAATATCCGCAATTAGGTGGAATTGGTAAAGATAATTCTCCCACGGGGATTCGCCCTCATATTCGAGTTGTGTTAATGTCTTTGCTCCGCGGTATCAGTGAGGCATCTCAGGTTGCCGAATCGTGGCTGATATGTTCAATGGTCTGTACAGGTGTTCTTTGCTGTCATCAGATGGTAATCTATACATGGGTTTGGCTTCTTTCCAGTGGTGTGTGTGTGTGGAGTGGTGGAGGTGGGGATGGGGTGTGGTGTGGTGTGGTTTGTGTTTGTGTGTGGGTGTGGGTGTGGGTGGGTGGGTGGGTGGGTGGGGTGGGTGTGTGTGTAGAAAGGTCGTGAGGTTTTTTAGTATAGTTTAAGGGGCCTCATGTGCAGTATTTTCAGTCAGCCGAAAACGAGCGAGAGACGGTGAGAGGAGCAATTCGCGTCCTCGTCATCAGGGAAATCGTCGTCCATAATCTAATCTTCGCTCTGGCTGCAGAAGGGCCTGTTTCAACAGTACGTAGCTGTCTTTTGGGCACTAACGTGGCAAGGTCGGGACAGGGGGGGGGGATGGGTGGGGAGGGAAAGACTAGGCTTGTGGTTGGGTGGGTGATGGGGCGTGGTGGTGGAGACAACGGAAATTCTCCTGGCAGTTGATTCATTGCTAGCTAGTATCCTTTTCGTCTATAAGGTGTCAATCAGTCATGAAAAAGTCATTGGTATAGGTTTCCTAAGATGACAAACTTCTGCTTAAGGTGGAAACTGGTCTTACGCTTCTACTTTAATGTACGGTCATGGGGGAGTCTTCAGGAGCGGGAACAAGAAGACAGTCAACTGGGGTCATTAGCGAACCCTCAACGCTGAAGCTAGCAGTGTGTCATCTCCTCATGTTGTTTCAGGCAGTATCGACTCCTTTTATACAAGTCATCTCTGCATGTCATTATTTCTTGACGAATGGACTGGTCAGTGTCTTAGAAGCCCCCTCAGCAAATCAGAAGTTCTTGCTTCTTAGGAAAATTGGTTTCGCTCGTGGGCAGATTCCTCGGTTGTCCTTTCCAAAATAATCTTATAAATGCAATCCTCCAAGGGTGGGCGTCCTGAGCTTTCTAACGGTATCAAACACTCTTGGTGGCATTATGATCATTGGCCGCAATACGAGGAAGACGTCGTGCACAGATAGTATGTACAACTAAAAAGGTCCACCCAGCCAATGGCATAATCCGAACGTGGCCACGTCTTGCCTTATGAGACAACCTATCTACTACGAGGGTACTCCCAGTGGTCCGGCCCATGCACAGAAAAAGCAAATGGTCCCTTTAACTTTTCTCCGATTGCACGCTCGTATTACCATCTATCGGGGTAAAATTATTTGCGTACTCCGTCTCTAGTGGTATACCAGTCATTGGGATTTGAGGGTTTGATCTTGTAGTATTCTCGAACAGATGAAAGAGATCTGGGGAGGTAGCAAGAGCACTGGGGATAAACACCACTTGTGGCAATCCTTTTGATGTTTAAAACTATGCAGAATACGTTGATTTAACGAGAACATTTAGTCTTGTCTTTGCCAATAAGAGTCTCACCAGGCTTAGTTCGTAATTTTGAAGCCAGTTTGGCTGAACCAGCCGCCATTAGTCGTGTTTTTTAGTCTAGATGCAATGAATTCTCAACAGAAAAGATTTGTTATGACGTAATAATGTGATACCCACAGGCCTCTGTTTCACCAATGTTAGCCTGCTAGCCAGGAGGGTGAACCTAGAAATCTTGAATACTGTAAAGTTTTATGTTTGAAATGCAATCTCTAAGTCCTAAGACACTGCCGAATGCTAATCTTCATATATGTAACATTTGGCATGATTGACCTAATTAGCATATTAATTAGGTCAACTCACTAAATCAACAATATCTTTCTTAGCAAGCCACATAGAGACTTCGTTTTGGACGTTACACCCATGTTTTCCAGCACAAGGAATCTATCCAAAATAGTTTCAGGTTCATACTACCATCCAATTGTCTGAAATCAAATATGGCCGCCGTGCCTAATGAGACCAATCGTAAAATCGTCATAACTCAGAAACCATTCATGATAGAAACTTCGGATTGGTGTCTAGACTCATGTTTTCAACCTTATATGTGGGTAGCATATCATTTAACGCCAAATTTTCAAGACGCCAATAGAATACTAAGTCATATTGTGATAATTGATATAATGACATCAATCAATTATAATGAAACCTGTCTATGGCGAACATCATATGCGTCTTCAAATTACGGCTACAGAAGATGGTCACTTCATAGAACTGATTTCACCTGATAAATAGATTTTGGGGCGAAAGGATAGCGGTTCCTTAAGACGGGCAGTTTAACAAACACAAGTTTTAAATCTTTTGGCACAAAAAAGCATGTGGTCACTATAGACAGGTTTGACTCTCTCTCTCTCTCTCTCTCTCTCTCTCTCTCTCTCTCTCTCTCTCTCTCTCTCTCTCTCTCTCTCTCTCTCTCTCTCGATATGTCTGCTTCATCATGCCTCTCAATACTGTCAGTTAGGCTCACAAGTTAGATATTGTTACCAAGATAATGTGTGCAGAGTAGTTGTGTGAGTTACCACCTTTTGTCCTTGCTTTTCATTATGGCACCACGGACAGGTAGTGATTGATATCCAGTCGAAGCCATCCCCAGCTCTTTCCTGCCTCTCGTGATCCTTTGCACTGACACAATCATACCAATCAACGATGCCATATGTTTCTGCTCCTCTGTATTTTGTGAGATGATATCTCATTCCGTTAGCAACATTGCCCACTGTACCTGAGGATGGTCAGACAATGTTGTAGAGCAGCTGAGAGACATCTAACAGCAGAGTGTCAGGAGGAGGATTCTTCATGATGATGATCAGCACCGACTTGTTCCCCTTTTGGAGGCAGCCATACTCGTCGATAAATAATTCAGCCACGTGGTTCAGCACATGCTGGAACAGGCAACTCGAGGTTCCGCTTCTGTCCAACGACCAGAAGACGACGAATATGGCTCCCAGCCCATAGAGAGTTTTGTTTCTCACTTTCACACAACGCTTCAGTACCTGCATCGTCTTCACGTTTCTCTTGATCGGATTGTGGAAGTCATCATCGAGGGATTCAGCAAAAGCTTTCTGTATAACCTGTCCAATCTCGACGGTATTCTGTACGTTGTCATCTCGTGCAGACACCCCGTGTCTATTGCCGATGTTCTAATATGATGTTGACTGTTCAGTGAGTCGATAAGAATGCATCTGGAGATCACCCAGTTTCTTCTGTCGGTCCTCTCTCTCCAGCTCCCATCTTTTCCCATTCTTTTCCCCCTTCTTTGTGTTTGGTAGGTGCAGATATAGTTTCTCTACCAGGGCTGTAATGTCCTCCATGGAGATGGACAAATGAGAAGAGACACGGAGTGACTCAATGCGGACAGCGACTTGTTCAGCGTTAGTGGGGGATACTCTTCATGCCTCCAGCTTGCTGGCCTTGCTTGACCAAAGTGGTCATTAGATATTGCGGCAGCAACTACAAAGTCAGGACAAACATTTGCTCCATCGAGAATATCCTTCTTGGTATCGGGTAGTATGTGCCAGCTGAATAATGATGATGCTCAGCTGCAAAGAAATACGGGAGCACCATCTCCAGGCTGTGCTGCTGTAGTAGCCAGTCACTCTCACGTTCAGCGCTCTGGCATTGGTGTGCAAGTATGGTCATGTGATAAAGCAGGGCACCCAGGCTTTGCCAATGGGGTGCACACCCTGCCTTCTAGAGGTATTCAACACTATCTTCATGACCTTTCTCTCCCTCCTGCAAGAAATCATGAAGAAGTGTAACGACAACCATACGAAAGGCTTGCATTGCCATTGGCCATGCTTTTCAATTGAAGCTACTGCCGATACCTCTGTACGAAGCACCGACGAGCTCCTCAGCACCCATATCTTCCATGTTGTATCCGATTGTACCAATGAAAGACATCAAGGTGTGCATCATTCATGGTCTAAGAACTACACTTTTCCATCGTACAGGATCACTGCACGTGATGAGGCAGGAGATGATGTAGAGCTGTATGTCCAATGTCATGTAGATATCGAGCATGCCAAGGCTTTTGAATATCTAGTCGAGGTAGGCCATTATAGTCTGTGTCCGAATGAGACCGAAAGGAGTCGATGAGTGGACAGAAGAAACAGAGAGTTGTGGGCTTGGACATGCCAACCTGAGCACAGTCCTGGAGAGCATTTAATCAAGACCATTCAATTGGGTTCTCAGAGTGAATTTGAGGGAAATATACCTCATCATTGTTGTGGGCATTGTGGCTAAGTTGACTGACAGACTGGAAGTTGTTTGCTCTCAGTCTGGGGCTTAAGAACCGTTGGTTGATTCATCTTCTTTGGCCCGGTGTAATGTTCAATCCGGAGCGATCTTTGAGTGATGCAGGGTTTGGCTGTTCTGGCCCTTTCAGACAAAGAATCTTTCAGCAGCACCACACCAGAAATAGCACTGCCATAGTTTATGATTCCTGCCAGATGCTGTGTGAACTCTATTACTATAACGTGAGTGGCGCGATTCTCATTCAGAGTGTAAACGATTACGTCATAGTTGTCGCACCACCAGCAAAGAATACGGCATGCGACTCATCTGATTGATAGATTGATCGTGATTGGTTCGAAATAACGTCAGTGGACAGGGATCTATGTTACTACTGGAATGGCAGCATCGTCCAAATAAAAAAGGAGTGAATAAGTAATTCCATCGTTACGTGAAGGATGCAAAGGATTCCAACGAACGTGGCATTGGGTGTATGGACCGGTAGTCTACTAGGCATTCTTATATATTATTCAGTCAAATTAGAAATGTTGAGTCCTGCATGATTTTATGGTGCAAATGGAATGTATATGTCATAAGGATACATAAAATGCTGGATGTTTCTAGATGGATGCATTGTGGTTGAAATTATTGCTGTAGACATCGACATGAATATCTTTAGTGGCTGTCAAGTTATCACAACTTTATTATTTACCTTATCGTGAATGTGGCCAAATGGATTTCCGGCATTTGAATGAGTGGCGTGAACCTGAGACTACATTAGATAGATTCCTTTAGGTCAGAAATATGGGTCTGGACATAAAACTAAAGTCTCTATCTTCAACGGTTGCTGAGTTAAGATGATTTTATGATTGGCCCCATTATGCACGGTGGCAATATTGAAATTTAAACAATTGGATTGGTGGTATAAGCCTGGAACTATGTTTGATAGATTCCTCGGCCTTGCTAACAGGGGTCTAGACACCAAAACGAAGTCTCTATCGCCAATGGTTTCTGAGTTATGATAGTTTTATGATTGACCTCATTATGCACGGCGGCCATATTTGATTTATGAGCCTGAACTATGTTAGATAGATTCCTTGTTGTTGAAAAAATGGGTGTAGATACCAAAACGATGTTTCCAGGTGGCTTACTAAGGAAGATATTCCTGATCTAATGATTTGACCTAATTAATATGCTAATTAGGTCACTTATGCAAAATGCTACACATATAGAGATTAGCATCCAACGGTTTTGGAGTTCATAGGACCTATATATTGCATTTCCAATATAAAACCTACCGGGTTCATTACAGAACACACACGGCTGGCTCGTAGACTACTAGGCCCTCTCCAATACACACACACACACACACACACACACGCACGCACGCACGCACGCACGCACGCACGCACGCACGCACGCACGCATGCACGCACGCACGCACAGCGTTCCCAGAAGGTGACAGGTAACTTTTGCAAGACGTTTAAAGCAATGTAAGCACACATATAGACACTGTTGCTGTCCCCTCGAATGACATGCTATTAATTGTCCGCTCCCTATATTTCCAGCAGTATAACAGTAATTCGAAATGATTTTTATTTATTTATTAAAATAGCGAGTCTTCTTACAAAATACTGACGATATATCGATAATTAAGGGCATATTGCTCAGTAAAAGATTATAATTGGAACATTTTTTTCTAATAACATGCAATATTTTATTTGACAGAATATTCGTAGCTTTCGTGGCTGAATTTAATAGTTTGACGCCAGCCACCCATAGAAATCTTTTGTTAATTATATAGTAAGATTTCTATGTAGCTACCATGACCATGTCACAATATCAAATATTGTTGTTATAGAAACCTCTTGTCTACGAAACTAAAATATCATTCATCCGCCCGTCACACACGCGTACACACGCACAAACACACACATATTATATATAAACGGATGGGATATTGCAACAGCCTCCACCCGTCTATCCGTTCGTCCGTCCGTCTGAGCGTCCGTTAGACCGTACGTCCGTCTGTCCATCCGCCAATCTCTTCCGAAACCGTTTGGTGGAATTCAATCAAATTTTTTATGTGAGGTACCCTTGTGATTGCGGACTGCAAGACGACATTTACATTAGGCTTGGGCCCCAGGGAGGTGGTGGGTGGTGATGGTGGGGTGGGGGAGGGCATGGCTGAATGTCAAATTTGGCAGAGTTCAACCGGCTTTGGTATGTTGGTTTCCCATTTGATTGCATATTGCGAGACAATGTTCAGGCATACATTAGGCCCTGGCACGGGGGTGGGTATTGGGGTAGGGTGAGATGTGGACAGAACGTCAAAGTTGACGAAAGCGTAGAGATTTGCGTGCCATCGACTGAGCATGCTAGTTAACCTTAGTATACGCGACTAACTAGGTTTGCGTGTACTCCGTCCGTTTCAATTTATAGCTGTTTGGAATTAACCAACCGTAACTTAGCCTAGATACTTAATTTAGACGCAGCATACACGATTAGCTATCTGTAATTTGCTCGCCACTTGACTCTAACTATCTCGTAGTACAGTATTGCTTTTAGTAACACAAAATAGACTGTGACCTATTAGCAAACAATCTAATGCTTCCAATGACGAGGTATTTTTAGAATGGTAGGAAATCAGGAATAACGCTCGTTCTCAAAAAATGGATATGAGCGGAAATCGTTGTTTTCACGCTCAGTGAGTAGCGCCAGCATAGTAGTCAGATAGTAGGACGAATTGTGATATTTGAGCTATATAACTGACGGGTCCCCGCAAAACACGCAGAACAACAAACAAGCTAAGCTAGACGATACGAGCATAAGTCAACAAGTTCGACAAACACGTTGCAGGTCTTCTAACGGTAGGGATAAATAATCAGCTTGATTTTGTGTTGGTGTAAATATGTATAAACATACGCGAGCGCACGAGTAGTAGTAGTAGTAGTAGTAGTAGTAGTAGTAGTAGTAGTAGTAGTAGTAGTAGTAGCAGTAGTAGTAGTAGTAGTAGTAGTAGTAGTAGTAGTAGTAGTAGTAGTAGTAGTAGTAGTAGTAGTAGTAGTAGTAGTAGTAGTAGTTACAGCAGCAGCAGCAGCAGCAGCAGCAGCAGCAGCAGCAGCAGCAGCAGCAGCAGTGGTGTAGCATGGATCGCCAGGATGGGTACCGGCTATCCCAGCTAAGCTGGGTACGGAACAGCCATTCCGGATTCGCTCCAAGCACGCCCCTCTGAGTAGGATAGTACACGTGTATGGGCCCTACGAGAGCGGTTTTCGTTAAAAACGGCCAATCCCGTTAGAA
Source organism: Chaetoderma sp. LZ-2023a (assembly GCA_034401795.1). NCBI lineage: Eukaryota > Metazoa > Mollusca > Caudofoveata > Chaetodermatida > Chaetodermatidae > Chaetoderma > Chaetoderma sp. LZ-2023a. The sequence goes on from CM067372.1 coordinate 53,736,856, forward strand.
CGGGTGGCGCTCACGCTCGCACGCACCAGAGCTTCCCCAAGTTCCCTGACAACACATATCGGAATTAGGAGAGAGCGCATGCCAATAGTGTACCGAGTTGGTACTTGTGCTTTTCCTAAACTATACCTTCTCGTTCGTCTTGGTACCGATCAGGACCGGAATAAAACGAGGATTACAGAACATTTTTACTATTTTAAAATCGGACCAGAAATGGCTGAGTTATCAGCAAAACTCCCGTGAAATTATTTTCGAAATATTGCTTTTGACGTTGTAATCGCGTGTATGCATTATAGATAAAGAATGTGCCCCTGATAGCCACGTCACCACTTCTAGCCGCACGCTGATTGGCGACTGCTCCGTCGCTGATTGGCTGAGGCGCCTATCTCTGACCTCACGAGGAGTATAAAAGTGGTGAAAAATCGAGAATCCAGAGCACCACCTGTTGAAAGCCGACCCGTCTGGAGGACTGTTGGACCTGCGTGGACTAGACGTGTGCAACTGCTAACCTACGGTGATTCCGCCATCACTGCGGTGCCATTCGGATTTCAGTTCACCCGCGCCCGTAAGCAGTTCTTGACTTTCCGCGATACACGTTTTTGGATGCTCCCTGACAGCCATCCGGGGGCAAAATAATTAAAGTAATAACGCCCTCATCCGAACTTTCCTAGGGGAGTTGTTCCGCGGATGGGCCGTGCGGGCCCAAATGTAATTCTACGGAATGTAGAGCTGATGGTGATTCTTGGTGGATGACTCACCGGATTTGCCGATCCACGCTGAAAAGTGAATTCAAACGTCCATGCTCCATGTCGCGTGTGATTATTCACTTTTAGACCACAGGCTGGTGGGACTTTGCTCAGTGCTCCACAAGAGCTATGCGACGTATTCACCACCGTGTGCCACTTATTGTACAATATAAATATATAAAGTAAATATATATTAGCCCTCTCTGTTAACGGGCAACTCCAAACTTTCATACCGCCGTCGCCGGACGGAAACTTTACAACCAACTGTTTAAATTATGTAGCAGCTAAAAGACTATCTAATGGACATCTCGTGAACAATTCTATTACACTGTCCAGAGAATGTGCCATATCCAGCCTGCCTGTGGAAGCTTGCTTGCGGATACCTTCCTGCGGGAGCCTGCTTGCTGATACCTGCCTGCGGAAATCTTTCCAGCATCAGAGACCGTGCCATCTCGCGCTATTTATATATTAGTGCCTCAATTTAAGTGACTCTTGAACTTTTTCCGTACCGATGACCAATAGGTACTCAAGTAGCTATACTATTGAACATTTAATTATTTCCGTATATGGTACTGATGACTAATAGGTGCCTTACCGATCTTACGATCGCATTCTTATAATTTCTGTTTTACTATGAATATTATCCTTGTTTACTGTGGGTGGTCTCAACGAACAGCACCGTAATGTCTAATGACCTGTGATACTTTATTCTATTCATCATGTGTATTATTTAGTTGTGCATATGGCAAGTGGCCATCTAGTAAATATGTTTTGTTTATTTAAAAAAACTCTAGACCGCAGTATGCTAGGAAATACTCTACAGCAACACATATATCCGCATCACCATATTCCCGCCAGCATCAATTTTACACTGAGGTCGCTGATCATGCTCTAATTACTCGAACCTGACATGTTACTGAATAAACCTGACTATTTAGCTCGATAGGATAGGTTTAAAGTGGTTAGGGACAATTTCTCCATAAGAGATGCTTAGTGTACACCTCTTTTCCGGTTGTTGTGGTAATGTAGTCCCACGCATCGACAAGGTTGTGTAAAATTGGCCAGTTACCTTTAGGGCCTCTAGTACATATTGAGTTATTGTTTCTTTCCACGATCCACCAGCCGCAACGCTTATTAATTGTCTGGACTCCCTATCGACACGTTGGCCGGATCCGACCCTGGGAAACTATCGGAGGTTTCCGAGCAGTGATGGTTAAAGTGTCGATTTACATACATCCCCCCCCCCCATATATTCGGATACTTGTTAGTTAGATACCCCCGCCAATGTAGGAAGCACTGCGAAAACAAATAGTTTAATATGTGAGTTAGTTACTTAGATACCGACCCACAATGCAATTCTGGGCACTCTGGAACTTTACTCTAATGACAGGTCAAATGTTAAATCCATAGGACGCGGTGATGGACGAGATGCTCCATTCAACTCATTGGAATGTCTGGGTGAGATCTTGGAATATGCCACGCCCTCATGGGAAGGACACTTGCGATGGATATCCGTCTCTCTATCCCCACCATAAACGACATGGCACTATCCAAACTTGCTTGTGGAAACTGTAACCTTTGTCCTGGTGATGTTATCTGTGGTTGCAGGACAGGGCGGCCGGATTATTAACTGATTCGGGAGCCTTGCTTCGTAACATGTACGCACGCTGTCCTTCGGAGGTCAATGCTATGCAGAGCGATCTACGGGAAACTGAGCATCTACGCCCTTTGGATAAATCTATCTAAAGTTAGGTAGGAATCCCTGCCACTTGCGGCCAAAGCTTGTATTCGTTTCAAATAACTAATTGTTAGGTTAGAATGTAGCAGAAGGTCCGCATAAATAAAGCGGCAACCACCAATGCAGTAACTTTGGAACTACATAAGACGGTGACCTGGGAATTCCTCGGAAATCGTTCGTCCCGTCTTCACATAAACCAGTGTGCATCACATTAATTATGGCTTCACTAAGATTTTCAGCACTTAGCATTTTCTGTTTGAACAAAAGAGTGGCCCCATTTTTGCCAGCTCTTTTCCTCTGCTTCAGCGTTGAAGGCATTTTCCTGTGATGGAGGTCGCACGAGGTACTTTCCTCTCACATCAACAATATTTTTATTTATATATTATGTGTGTGCTAGGGGTATATTAGTTTATATTAAACTACCGAGTGACTTCGTTGCGGTGCTCTCTTGCGGGGATACCTCTGCGGATTCAAGGATCTGTGTGGTACCATCGGTGAAACCATGTGGAAAGAACACCCGATGGCTCTATGTTTTGTATTTTTGTGCTCATTACTGTCAAACGAGTAATATTGTTTGTATGGTATATAAATTTGTGACTATTTACTTATTAACATCTTGTCCGTTATTCTAAATTAGAATGGACTGACATACCGGTGCCATGAACAGTCGGGATGAGACCGTGTGGTTCAATCTCGGCGGCAATGGTCGCACGGCCCCACTGGAACATCAGTGTTCCACCAGCTCTAGAAGCCTGTCTTTGTACTTTCCGGAGAGATGCGATACAGGATCCGCAGCCCCAAGAACTACAGCTAACCAGCCCTCCCGCACATCATGCATTTGCAGTGCAATAGAGCAGAGCGACATAGCGGACCAGCGTGTACCCCCGCGAGCTACAGCAGCAGCAGCAGCAGCAGCAGCAGCAGCAGCAGCAGCAGCAGCTGCAGCAGCAGCAGCAGCAGCAGATGCAGCAGCAGCAGCAGCAGCAGCAGCAGCAGCACTGCAGTAGCAGTAGCGCTAGCAGTAGTGGATCCATTTCGACACGACATAAACTGTATCGTTCAATCTGCACAAAAATAAACAGTCATTTTGTCCCAGCCACAAAAGCAATGCGCACGAATAAGCCTAGTTCAGTTCAAGTTCATCTCTTCTCATGTTTGTATATGATTTAGGTGGTATACACACTAGAGGGAAAATCTGAAGTAAGTCCGTACGTCGTCAGGCTGCTGTTTAAGACCCCTTGATAGTCATGACCTCCAGTGCTTGCATTACACAGATACTCCATGCCCTAGACACTGCGGGTCCCTGCTACAGACACGGGCCCTCTGCGTTACCTTCCCAGTTGTTGCTGGGATTTCATGCCGCATGAGCAACGGCCCTCACTGCATTGGCCACCGACCACGCCACCAGCAGTGTCTCATTGGACCTCTCTGCATCGACAAGCACCGCATCAGTCATGGCCCTCGTCGCATCAGCGGGGGGGGGGGAGGTGGGGGGGGGTGGCGGGGGATGGGGGTGGGGTGGGGGTGGTGCATGTGAGGGGAGACTGACTTTGTTTTACAACCACATCTTTAGCAGGTGTAAGGTGCCGATGCGAGGTCGAGGGCCTCTCCCAGCCATCCCTGACAGCCCGCCTGCTTTGTGCTAGATACAATTCTGGGGGACCTCTGTGGACACTACATGGAGGGGGCGCCTGGGAGAACCACTCGATCTCATACCCGCATTTTAGAACTACTCTCTCTCTCTCTCTCTCTCTCTCTCTCTCTCTCTCTCTGTGCTTTCGCATAATCCACAGCGATATCAGCATTGTCACGACAGTACCAAGATCTATCATAATCAAGCAGCGATGGCAGCATTGTCATGATAGTACCAAGATCTATCATAATCCAGAGGCGATGACAACATTCTCACGACAGTACCAAGATCTATCATAATCAAGCAGCGATTCCAGCATTGCCACGATAGTACAAAGATCTATCATAATCCAGTAGCGATGCCGGCATTGCCACGACAGTACCGAGATCTATTGATTCTGTTTCTAATCTGCAACTGTTCAAATTAAAATGTTCCATGACATTCTTCAACAATACATTCGGAAAGGCGGCTTCCAGTAGGATCATGGTGGTCATCATGGTGGTCATGAGGACATTTGCTTCTTTATTGGGCTTCAAATTCTTATCTGGACATGTGCTGACATTGGCTTCAGGTGGCTCGGTCGATGACGTGCCCGCACGTTCACCACTGTGACCGTTTGACCCACACGCCCACAACTTCCATACCTAATTTGGTTGAATCCCTTCCAACGGTTTCGGAGAAGTTGTGTTACAATCAATTTCTACTTGCATGTACGCACGCACGGTACGGCAGAATCTCCACTTTTCTTCTTCTAAGAACGTGGGGATAATCATATTAAGAATCGCTTTATAATTTACATACACATGGTTGGAACACTCAACTCGTGCGTGCGGCGCTAATGTTCTGTGAGGCCAGTGGCTTTCCTCCCCTGCTGTTCGAGCCATCACACAATGGTACCCATCTCTGGGTCGATGACGAAGAATTTCTACATTTAGAGACTACGCAGCGCATGGATTTGAAGAGTTTAACCCTTAGCACTCCGATGTCAAAATTCTATCTTTTGTTGTTTAAATAACAAAGAAACTGGTGTACACTTTTCAACAGTTTGGTTGATGATGTTGCTGTCTACGACAGCAACATTCTCCGCCAAATTTGCCGAAAAATGAACATCAGATCATCTTTTAATTTAATTTGAAAATTTAAAATTCCCACATCTGAGTGGCAAGGATTAACACTGATTTGTGAAAATGCTGTGGTGCAGATGGGTGTTCCCCGCGTCAGCTGCGCTGTTATCCGAATCGCCGTCTCTACGCTGGTGTCTCGTCATGCTACGACAAAATGCGGATGTGGAAAGCTGAGACATATCTACTAATAATTGAAATCACTACAGAGCCTGCTTTTTTCGATACGCAGGCTACTCCAAGATCAGTCCACTGTCTTAGAATATTTGCAGCATGCCTGTTCAGTCGAATTCAAATGTTCTTTCTTTGAAGTAGATATCTGGGTTGCTCTTGAATAATTCAGCTGTTGTAGCTTCGACTATTGTACCTGGCGGCGAATTCCACCGTGGTCACTCTATTAGCGAAAAAGTGCTTGCGAATATCTTTGTTGCTGCGTAATGGTATTTGCATTTCCTTGTTTTAGCACGATCTTCTCTGAACACTGACTGGTGATAACTTGTGAGTTATTAAGAGGAAGTCGTTGCTGCCTGCAGGCAGGGAAAGTATCCACGCAAACTGTTTTCAAACTAGAATTAACTCTTAAGATCGCAAGATTAAAGAATGAAAGGGTCTAATATTATATCTGGACAATTACTACGTAGACCTATTCAACAATATGTGATAATATTAACGTGACCTGGCACGAATGTGCATGCCGTGCACACGTCGTGAAGGTTAAGTAGCTATTGCCCATGTCTTTGATCACGGTCATGGTCGACTGTAGAAACTCACAGAAGCAAGTTCACTACGTATTGGAGATAATCTCTCCACAATACTTATAGCCAACCGTGGTTGTATTTGAAATGTAAACACAGGTAGGTTTTATATCTGAGCAGTAAATACTCTTGTGATATGCTCTGAGAATTGCGTGCAAATTAGACCTAGATGTCTAAATGAATTGGATAGATCTGTAGTCTTTTACACAGGTAATTTAGCTTTCGAAAGTATTGAAATTTTACTGTCGTTTCATTATTACTCTGGTCTGGCAGAATTATTTACTCTCAGCCGCCATTTTGAACTAACTGATTACGTCAGTTTCCGCTATATCAAGACGGCACTTGATTCTTCTTCTTCTTCTTTTCGTTCGCTGATCATACCGCCAGTCCTGAAAGTGACTATCGACATGATCATAAGCGTTAAGTGCGTGGATCCATGGTTTATTAGAGTGCGCCGTGCGGCCTGGAACCCCCGTCTTCAGCACTCGAGGTTTCTGTCAGGGTTACCTCACCCTAACCTCCTTTAGTCGCCTCTTACGACACGCAGAGGATACGGAAGGTGTATTCTAAGCCCCACCTACAGGGCAACTTGATTCTTAAACATCATATCGTCGGGATTCAGGACATAGATACACCGCTTGATCAGTGATGATTGATTGGTTTGGATGGCGTATAGCTCGACTATAGACCTATAGTTAAACACGTCCTATTCACGCCAGGTTCAAAACGGTATTAAGTTTTTTGTTGGGCTGAATTTGTTGTTGTTGAAATTTTGGTTATTTGCGGTTTTATTTTTCTTGACACCAGCGGCCCTATATCCAAGAGTCAGAAAAGCGGAGGGATCGGGGTCGACTTCTCCGTGTGAAATGAAGAAAGCGAGCTTGGTGTGGTAAGATCACCATTATTCGAATCACGATATCAAGGCTTAATCTAACTTAAATTAGTGATCGTCGATTCACCACATTTTTCAGCTGCTAGGCGTACTTTGTACTAACCTAACACTCCAGACATTTCAATGGCCTACGGGCCATCTCAAAGATATGGGCCACTGAGTACATCCAAGGCACAGTATCCTTGACTCTAAAGCTTCCCCAGTCATACATCTAATCACCTATTCTATTGGGATCTCTGTTGCCAATAATTTAACATTTGAACTCTTGATCGTGTACATTTATCAGCTGGTATAGTTTATAAGTAAATAGAAAAAGAAAATAATAGATTAAATGGTGGTTTGTTTAGTATGGGAATGGTATGGTGGGGGTGGGGTCGCATATGGGTGTCTAAATTGATGTGAGGACAAACCATGATCTGTTATCATTCTGTGTGATATTGTCGTTTTCCTAGTTTCCCGGTATCCTATTGTCACTTCATGGAATCCGCTAAAATGCGGCCGCGGAACACTACTTGATTAACCAGGACTGATGTTTTTGTGGTTTTTTTTTTTAGGATGGAGTACATCAGCGAGTTACTTATATTTGTGGTGACGTTTCTGCTTGTCTGGATGCTTATGGCACGATGCCAATCCTGCAATTCTCTCCCACCGGGACCGTGCCCATTACCGATTATTGGCAATCTGTATAGCTTTATGAGAAGCAGAAGCCTGTATCGAACGCTACTTGAACTTCGTGATGTATATGGGGATATTTATAGCATTCGGCTCGGCGCTTTCCAGGCAGTGGTTATAACTGGATTTGATAATATACACGAGGCTTTTGTGACGAATTCAGCCGCGACAATTGGCAGGCCAAAGGCGCTTTTTAATATTCAACGATTCGTTAGAGGCAAAGGTATGAATGCACCAGTGTATTAATTAGACTCTGATGTTGTCAGAGAGTCATATCGCTGTGATATTTTGTCAAAAAATTAATTTTTTCAAATATATATCTTTTCCTTATTATCCATTATCTAAAAAGAATTAGCACTAACTGAAAGAAACTGAAATTTATAACACTACAGTGCAGATAATAAATAAGTTAATACGTTTCCAAGACAAAAATAGAAACATTTTAGTTAGTACAATTTTGAACACAATGTAAGAAATGTTTTGTTGAATATTTCGGACTTAATTTGATTAGACGTGTAGGCAGCAATGGGTTCCAATCAAATTGCGTCTAAAATAGTCTTTAGGCAAGGCATAAAAAAACCCAAAACATAAATACATTAGGTATAATAAAACAGCAGCTTGTAGGCACCTCTTAACTCTTTCAACCCTGAATTCCCAAAATTCCAATTTCAAGATAAGCTGTTGAATTATTTTGAAACGAATTTGGCAGGAACCTGTTTCCGCCATAAGCACCAACAGCTCCCAGTTAAATTAGTTGTCAAAAAATTCAACATAAAATTTATTAAATTGTAAATGAGTTTTCACATTTGGTATTGTGGGTTCGATGTGTTAAAGGTGCATATTCAAACCAAAATACTGGAAAATACAATTATTCAAATTGTATACTTTTAGAGTGTGTACTTAAATGTAATGAAACGAAACAAACCATAATATGGTGATTTCATCGTCTATACCTTTTTAGTTGTGAAGTTGAATTATGGAATCGTGTCTCTAATTCAGTTTCACAACTTAAAAAGTTGTATTAATTTGTATGCAACGAAATCATCATATGTATGATGTATGAGTATTGCATTCTTCAGCTGTAGTAGTAGAAACATCCTACAGATACATAAACATCCTACAGATGCAATCAGTCCTTCTTCGCCTTTGCCCACTGGGTGTTGTCCTTAGCTTCCTCAGGTCCATTCTTCATTTGACTGTACAGAGTCATGCTTTCTTGACGTCACCTCTTAGCACGCTTAACATATTTACGCAATGACGTCTTCTCCTGGCTTTGTATTTGCTGGCTTCCAGTAGGGAAAATTCCAAGCTGCTTTGTGCTGGTGTGCCCCCTGGCATCCTTATCACATGGCCAAACGTGGACCATGTTTGCTGGGCGACCATTACGGACAGCTGCGATGTATTACACATCTTGTATAGTGCATCATTGGAAATTATGCTGTCTGGCCATCGATGTCCAGTGATGGCCCATACGTGCTTGCGGTGGCGGGCATCAAGTTTGTCTAGAGCTGCATTTGGAGCTGCCAAGCTGTAAACAGTTACACAGCATCAAGGATACGCAGGTTGCATTGTATAAACGTAGTCCTTTTGTCAAAGGCTTCCGTGATCTACGAATTCATAGACTCCAGAAGGATTGGAAAGCTATATTCCCCTTGACGCAGCGTGCAGCAATGTCAGCAGTACTACAAAAAGTGCGGCCATGATTTTTACCTTTTCTCCATGGTTCGCCGTCACGAAGTGAATCGCAATTTTTTTAAATCTTCATGCTTTTTAGATAGGTATATGTGGGTGAACTCTATTTTGGATTCATTGATAAAGAGACTCAATTTTTAGTTGCTTGCAGCTATTTGGAGAAATTCGTCAAAGGGTTTCTTTTCTTCGTCTATGAAGTTCACGTCGTCGGCATATTCCAGCATAGCGGCATGCCCAGTATGGATTTCAATGCAGCAGCAAGGTAACCGGTGATAAACACAGGGGATAGACCATCTATTTATGGGGAGCCGATTCATGTCTCAAACTCTGCAGGCTTCACTGACTCGACTTATACTCTCAGCGTGGTGTCTGCAAGTAGTAGTCTCACTAGTCGTCGCGTATCTTCATTGCAACTGGCCTGGCGTGGTAAGTGATCTAGGATCTTCGAGCGTTTAATTGTATCAAAGGCTTGTGACATGTCAAGGTCCATTTTGTGGAAATTCCATGCTTGGACATCACTACTGACACAAGCATGCGTTGATCCCATACAATGTCTGCGCAGCTGCGTCCATGTTTAAAGCCACTTTGACATGATCCGTTGAAGTAATCAATCTTGACTCTTATGCAGCATAGAGTAACTGTGGATAGGACTTTTAGTATGCTGTTGAGGAGCATGATGGGCCACAGATTGGGGTGGGGTGGGTTGGGGGAGGGGCGATGGGCAGGCGGCTTCTTGGGCTTAGGTAGCGCGATAAGGGTGCCTTGACCTATATCATTAGTGGGAAGGGACTGCATAAACGCTGAATTGATTAGGTGCTTGATCGGTTTTGAGATAATGCCACTTGCGTATCTGAATAGTTAATTGCTCACGTTTTCATCAGGTCCGGATACACGTCCATTTTCAACGCTTTGAGTGTCTTCTCAACTTCTGCTGTTTTAGTTGGTGTTAGTACTGGCCTGGTGTCTCTTTGGAACGCGTGCAAGGGCTCATCATCGTGGCCAATGAACTGTTCTTTGAACCATTCTCAAATTTCCTCGGATTTGCACTGATCAGTCCCGATAAAATCAGAGTTGTGTACAGTGGTTGTTGGTGTCCATGGCAAGGATTTCATATGCCAAGGAGTCTGCTTGTTGACTAGCAACCTCTTTTACGCGTTTGCTGATGTGTGGCGCAGAATATTATTGTGTTCCTCGCGTAGTTTGCTGCGGTCTTTATTTTTGCCACTTTGATAGATGCGCAGCCGATAGTTTACTACTACAGGGTCATCAGTATACCTGGTTCGCCTTTGTTTTTTAGAACTACTATGGTGCTGGTAGCTGATGAGTCCATACATTTCAGTATTTTTTTAGGGCTTCGTTTGAATCAGACCTGACACCGATGTTGGCTATTTGCTCCCCAAGGGCTTTTTTGTATGACATTTGAGTCTCAGTGTCGCTGATTAGTTTGAGTCAGTTGTATGTGACTCTACCCTCTTGACTGGTATGGCGCTTATACATTAGCTAGAAATAGCTTATCTGAAGACGTGTACCAACATGCATATGATCAGACTTGAGGTCTGCACCTCCATAGAAACGACCATCCCGAAATAGAGATTTTGGATTTTGCCTCTGTTTTGCATAGTATACAGCTTATTTGGCTAAAGACTGCTGTTGTAACCTTAGAGCCGTGTGGGGGCTTTGCGTTCACCATTGTGTCCTGTCCATGCTGCCCGCTAACGGCCTGGCCGTTTGAGAGCCGTAGTTGCAGCAAATACGCCATTGGAACTAAAGAATGCCACCAGTGCATCTCAATTGCTGTTGCATGTGCCCTCTCCGTGTGATCACATGCATGAATCAAGTCCTGAATTTTTATCCGCATTGCCGAGTTTAACCAGCTTGTAGCTGAAATCTCCACACACGAACAGTTGCCATCTGGCTGGGATTGTAATGGCGGAGCACAGTTCTGCCTAGAAGTGATCTAATATTGCTGGATTATCTTTGACATTTTCGGTAGTTGGGCCATATGCGTTGAATATGCAACACTTAGCGATGACGCGTTTTTGCATTGGTATAGTCCTCATGTGTTAAGATTTATTTAGTTCATTACATTTAGGCACACAATTTAACACTATAAAGTATATAATTTTACCAATTAAATTTTGCGAACTTTTGGTGTGGATATGTACCTTTAAGCTATCCCTTTATCGACTGAGGCAAGGGTATGCTATACAGAGTGCGACAATTACTCGATCTTGATATCACAGATTGCACATACTCGCCATACAATGATCCATCAGGACCAAACCAAATACGAACCTCACATGGCGGGTTATTTCCACTGCAACACTTTAACCCACAACATACCAGAAACGACAAATTCTTTATGCTGTAAGGAATAGTCTGTTAATTGGTTAAAACTAATTTGACTGTGATATTTTGCCGAAAATGCGTTTTTGTTACAAGCGATCTAACTATTTCTCCAAGACAATTCGCGAGTTCGAAAATCGCTGTTACCAAAATATCGTTTACCATTAAGGACCCAGAAATGACGTATAAAAATGGCTACCAAATACTTGGCCTTAGAGATCCGTTTCTCAAGGTAAATGAAATTGGTACTGGCATCACTTCATGTTGCATGATAGTGGATGGGTCAAATTATCTACCAACTGCATATGCAGCGATAAGATGCTGTGGGATGTTTTGATCGAGCTTCATGATAATATGTTTGTCTCCGTGCTTAACATCATTCCGGACATCATATAGGTTGTTGAATGTTGGCGCATCATGGACGGGTTTCTTTGCAGGGCATCCTTTGACTGCTGTCTCTTTGATTAGCCTCCGCTTGATGAATGTGTCCAACTGCTAATCCCCTAAGTCCATGGAGTATGTGATACGTATTCAGATTCGTTTAATTTCTGCTGCAATTAGAGTAGAATAACAAACAAATAAAATAATACCTAAAACGTAAGATTTTATGTGTTTATATAACAAAATTATCCATATCTGGCATTAGATATGGGCAGACAAACTGGCTCAAGATGACGGTGATATGAAATCCCACGAACGCACACACATCCTTATTGTCTAGTTAAGTGTCTGCTCTACACATCACTGTCCATGCCAATTCCACCAAAAATACTGAACAGCCACATTTATTTACGATACTGTTAACGAGAACCGTTCAGTTCACAGCCAGTGTCATTGAGAGGTACCCGCTGACGGCTGGAAATGCTGTGAGGTGACTTAATGACCATGTGACGCAGATCATTGAGATTTTGACATCAGCTACTACTGTAAAGAATTATAGTAATTCACAAGATGAACATCCAGTTAAACATATTTATAATTGACACATACGTTTGTGGCCACATAATGATGTTCCTTAAAATCGGCGGTCATAAGACCACACGTATACCACCTGTCTTAAAGAGCCGCCGATATTTGGCCCCATAAGCTATTTGCTAAAGTAAATGAGCTATATTAAGTGACTGCCTGCTGTCTGCAAACAATTTATTTTTATGGTAATAATGACATGGTCTAGATACTCATTCAGCAGAATGAATTATTGGCAATTGCCAAATGTACAATGCATCGCCATCCAAGACCTCTATATGAGTACCACCGCTTCACTACTAACTGCTATGAGCATAGAAGATGTGACTTTTCAGTATCTTGTGTTTTCAATTAAGCCAGCCTCTACAGAAATGACATACACTATAGGAACATATAAGTCCTATCTCCAGATACATCAGATTCAGACACAAACATGTGGAGAAAGCAACAGAATGCCACGGGATCTACAAACCCCACACGGTGGAAATAGATGGGAATCTTCCTAGTGGTATAAACATCCTTTCGGATATCCCACCCGTCTATTGTGACACATTACGTCGTTATTACAGGATTTTTTATTTTTACCTTGCAGCCATATTAGGATGGTACTGAATCGTGTCTCAATTGAAATATGTTTGGCCCACATTGTCCACAGTGCATCCACTGTTCACAGGCAGAGAACGTTTGGATTTGGACAGTTTTCTATCTTTCCAAACCAAATTCTGGTAGTCTTTGCATTATGTGGTACATCACGTCATTACTCGTTGGTGGCAATGATTCGGGTTTCTTCTATTTGGACATCGCGTTAGGTTGGCTGCTTCTACAACATTTGGCACATTGTAGGCATTGCACAGACATTTCTTCAAGATGCGCAATTAACTGTAAGAGGACGTAGGTCAATGTTTACAATGGCATCTGGATTGTGAAGGTCACAGGGACGCACAACCAAAAATCTGGGGATCTAAAACTAAATCTTGGTGTCCCAAACTGAAATTTTGGTTTCCCATCCAAATTTTCTCATGCACACTGAAATTAAAGGCTAACATGTACTCACACCTATGAATTGTGTTGTCCCGTGCTGATATAGCAGTGAAGTTTGCTCAGCTAGCTGGTAGTGGTCAATCGTGGCTTTCAATAATGTGCCGGGTTGGAGGAGGAGTTGTCTTGGCCCTCCTTTGACGTGTTGAAGCCTTGATCAAATCGACGCTATCTATATCTATCAAACACAATGAACAGCGTTATTTATACCTAGCAGTTGCAGAGTTAATTCTATCAATGAAATCATCAGTCAAGTTTCAAAAATCTTGCATTCCAGTAGTTTTACCACTGCGATTACTAGTGCTTACCATCTATGAGGAGACAGGATGTACCATGCAGATTGATTGCTGCTACACAGTCATTTGTCAGCTCCTAAAAAGTCTGCGAGAAGGACCTTGGAACTTGACCTTAGGGATCCATTTGTCCAGGTAAGTGAAATTGGTACTGGCATCACTTCACGTTGCATGACAGTGGATGGGTCAAATTCTTTACCAACTGCATATGCAGCGATCAGGTGCTGTAGGATGTTCTGATCGACCTTCATGATAATTTGTTTGTCTCCGTGCTTAGCATCATTCCGGAAATCATATAGGTTGTTAAATGTTGGCGGATCATGGAAGGGTTTCTTTGCAGAACACCCTTTAACGGCTGCCTCTTTGATTAGCCTCTGCTTAATGAATGTGTCCAACTGTTGATGCCATACATCATCTGCTTTCAGGAGAGATTCTTGGATTGCATCTGTGGACAGGTTATTCGTTGCTATGCTTTGTCCAAAGTCCAGAATGTTATCTTTGGCTGAGAATACATGAACTCGCTGAAAGATTAAGAGAAGGTTGTCTTCCAGTTCTACCTACTGTCTTTTGTCTGGCTACCTGCTGTCACTTCCTTTATGGATAAGACTGTATTCTCTAAATCCAAGCATTACTTTGTATCAGCACATTCCACAGCGCCAAATATGTCAGAGTTTGTCATAGATATGATCTCTGTGTGAAGCCCTATGTCATGTTCCTCCATATACTCGAGTGAATTTACTAACAACACTCGCCACAGAGCATGATATGTCACCTTATGAGCGTGCATGGCTTTAGTGTAAAATCTGCACATCATGTCCTTCTTTGTAGAGAGTGATCACTGCAAACTAGCCTCTACCCAAACCACGACCAGTCTGCCACCCTTCAGATGATCACTGACGATACGCATGGAATCCATGGACATATTAAGACCACATAGCTGTGGTGACACTCTGTCAGTATTCAGACACAAACAATTTTAGGTCCATAATCTTGCAATAGAGCACCTAATTTACTGTGATGACAGTGTATTGTTGATCCAAACATGGTGATGTGGGCATAAAGCGCTGAACGACTGTGCTCAAAGTATTCAATTCGTGAGCTTGTATAACTGGGAAATATCCTACTGATGTTATTTCGTCACCATTCAATCTCAGATCTTTGTGGAATACTATCCATCGAGGATTTATACCAGAATTATGCCTTTTGACGATGACCCCACGATCAATTAATGTGGCAGCCTTTGCATACACACTTACATTGAGGTGTGATGAACCAAATAGGGTCCAGATTTTCGTACTTGGCTTCAGCCTTCCCTTTGACCATGACAGTAGAAATGAGTATTTTCATAACTGACTAAACATCCAGCTGACGTCTTTTACTTAGTTTCAGGGTTTCGAGGACATGAATAGAGGCAGGTCCTCTCTCCCATGCAGTCACTTGAGTAGCATGAAAGGTATTGTTTCATCGCTGATACCAATGTTGTCGGCAGTGAAGTGAACACGCTTTCCACGCAAGTGGTTAGGAGGGATCACTACACCATTCCTTGTGCTAATTGTGCCCAGTGTTTTCAGCTAATGTTGTGTCGATCTGATGTCTTTGACCAGAGTTGGTATGTCCCGTTTTAGAGAAGAATAGCCCCATGACCTAGATGTTTGACCTCGAACTTATTTTGCCAACCATTTACAATATGGATAGATATGCCAAATTTAGTGATTCTGCCTTCTTTGATTCCAAAGATATCGTGCGTGAAAACAGACAAATAGACAGACGTACACACAGACAAACGGGTAGGCAGACTGACAGGCAGAGAGCCAAACACACAAACAGACGTCACCAACTGTAATATTCAAACAGGCCATTGGCGGCGTGAGTAATTAGATTTAAGTACTATGACTTTTAATAGATTAAGTTAATATGGCGCTCTATTGGCATTGCTGGTTAAAGCCCACATAAAACAATAAAAAACCCACAATGGCCCACTAATTACACGAATTTTTATTAGTTTTTATTCTTCATAAAAATTATGGCAATGTTATATCCTGATTATTGGCAATGGGGAACTGTTTTTCCGCCTTAGAGATGATCAGCAATGCATATGTGTGTTAATTATTACATTTTGTGGACTATGACCTCGTGTATTAGTTAACGATTTTGAGCATTTTACCGTGAAACGATATTTTTGTAAGGAGCAAATTCGAATTAAGCACCATTGAAATATCATAAAACCACTTGATACCAGCTTCAGGATCCCTTTCTAGAGGCTTTTCCTGAAGTTCCTACGTGTCTAATACCTTTGCTTTCACTTGTTTCTTTTGCAGGGATCGTGTTCCAGGATGGAGAGCCATGGCGCGCGATGAGGCGATTCACTCTATCAACTCTTCGAGATCTTGGTCTCGGCAAACAATCTATAGAAGAGAAAATTCTCGAAGAGAGTACCGCTTTAAATAACGAAATAGATAAATACATAGGAAAAGAATGGACCGATAGCAAAGATTTGCTAAACATGGTTACGTCAAATATTATATGTAGCCTCATATTCGGATCGAGGTAATAGTCTTTTGAGACGCTTCATCCGCATAGAAATGTTCCATTCACCAAACAACACATGCCATCCCGCATCCACAATTCGTCATTCACCAACCCACGTGATGCAACATCCACAGTGCGTCATCCACCAACCCATGCCATGCAGCACCCACAATGCCTCATTCACCAACCCATGCCATGCAGCATCCACAATGCCCCATTCACCAACCCATGTCATACAGCACCCACAATGCCTCATTCACTAACCCATGCCATGCAGCATCCACAATGCCCCATTCACCAACTCATGCCATGCAGCATCCACAATGCCCCATTCACCAACCCATGCCATGCCGCACCCACAGTGCGCCATTCACCAACCCATGCCATGCAGCACCCACAATGCCCCATTCACCAACCCATGCCATGCAGCACCCACAATGCCCCATTCACCAACCCATGCCATGCAGCATCCACAGTGCGTCATTCACCAACCCATGTCATGCAGCACACACA
This sequence comes from Chaetoderma sp. LZ-2023a, assembly GCA_034401795.1. Lineage (NCBI taxonomy): Eukaryota > Metazoa > Mollusca > Caudofoveata > Chaetodermatida > Chaetodermatidae > Chaetoderma > Chaetoderma sp. LZ-2023a. Next base: position 53,753,787 of record CM067372.1, read on the forward strand.
ATGCGTCATTCACCAACCCATGCCATGCAGCACCCACAATGCGTCATTCACCAATTCGCGTCATCCCGCATCCACAATGCGTCATTCATCAACCCACGTCATGTCTTCACAGACACAATGTCACAGACACAATGTCACACACACGGCGCACGCATGCACACACGCACGCACGCACGCACGCACGCACGCACGCACGCACGCACGCACGCACGCACGCACGCACGTACGCACGCACGCACGCACGCACGCACGCACTACCCAGTGTCATGCCACCTCACACAATACGCCATTCATGAACTTGTGTCATATTGCACTGGCAATATCTCATTGATGTGTCATAGGACACTGAATAACGGCAAGATGACACTTCACCTCTTCAAGTTAAAACAACAAGTTGTTTGCACTGGTTCGCATTATGAAACTTCAAACTGTTCTACTCATCCCCAAATACATAGACATAAACATAAAATAGGGGGGGGGGACCGTGGTACATTGACTCAATGGACCTTTCCAGTTTTAGTTATGCCCCGCCCATTACTAGCTACGCTCCACCTACACTTCGCCGTGTTAGGATTGATCTATCTCCGAATGACCTGATTCAGTGGCGTAGCCAGGTTTTCACGTCAGGGGGAGCGAGGTCTAAAAAGGGGCCACCCACTTGAGCGAGGACTTAAAAGGCGCCACCCCGTATACCAATTAGGCATCGGAATCTGCTTAAATTTCTTTAATAAAGAGAAAATAGCATCCAAGCGTCGCCAATTATTTTATTCTACTGAGAAAGTAGCGTGTATTCTATTATTCTTTGTCTTGATGTAACGGAATTAAGACAAAAAGTCTCAACATAGCGATGAACAAGCATGACAAGAAGATATTAACAACGTTGTAAATTCAAATAGTTCTAATTTTCAATGTAGATTAACTTGTTAAAGTTGGCTAGGGAGCTGGGACGTCCAGAAACTTGTATGTGTTACGGACATGATTTAGGCGCCACATTTGGGGAGATTGGTCCAGGTGGAGCGAGGGCTCCCCCCTGGCCCCTGGCTACGCTACTGCCCTGACTATCAATTTCCTGAAAACTATACGGTTAAGTTGTTGAATATTTTGTAACTAATTTGATTTGATTTGTCAAATTAGTTTCGAAATATTCAACAAATAGTAAAGACATACAATTCATACAACAACGCATAGTCCGTCGTCAACTATGCGTTCGTGACGTACTTATCTACGTCACTCATGACGTCATGATAATATCATTGATTGTGATGTCATTCTATGGGTCACGTAGTTGATTATGACGTCATATGACGGATGGATACAGTGGAAAGGTCCTCTATAATAAAGTCAATGAGATGATGTTATAGGCGAATGAAGAGCTTCATAACCAGAGCCCAGTATGGTTCGCTGTGTTGTCTTGCCTAAGATCTATGTTGACTCAAGTTTTAGCACAAGAAATGTTATTCTCGTGAAATTGGATATCTAGTTTCTTTGGTATTGATCTGAAAATAAAATCCAGACAAAAAACCCGGAAAGGATGTAATGTTGAGCGTGGGCAATCTGTGGTTTGACATTCAGTATTGACATGCCATTTCACGCGTACACACTGATACAATCAATGCGCTTATTTCTACCAATGGCGTGACATTCCTTCCTTCAACTATTTTGTAACTGATATCAGAGGCGATTGTCATGGAGAAATCCCACGATGCGTTTCCTGACATCTGCCTATAGGCTAAGACGTCATATCGCCTGCGAGCATACACTTCTTAATTTGATCTTGTCGCCGTCCATGTCAGCTATCTTTCCGTAGTCTATCTTATCAGTTCTTTGCTATGTCGTGCGACTTCTTTCATACAGCCACATCAGGGATCGTCCAACTAGTTAGAATGGATGATTCCAGTTTCTCTGTCAATCATATGCCGTCATTAATCAACTACGTGACGTGTACGATGACGTCATACTCGATTACGTCATGAATGACCCTAGGGCTAAGTTCATCACGAACGATGGACTAAGCGTTGCTGTACGAATTGTGTCTACTATTTAACAAACATATTGAATATTTTGAAACTAATTTGATTGGGTACCGTTGCTGCCATAAGCAGCAACAGCACCCAGTCAAATTAGTTTCAAAATATTCAATGGCTTTCCTGTATAGTTTTATGAAAACTGATAGTCCGGAACTTCAGGGATCGTTCGATCCCAACACGGGTGAAGTGTGGGTGGAGCTTATCTAAAGATGGGCTAAAACTGAATTCATCCATTATCGGGAACAGGGAAACGCGATTGCTCAAGGATGTATGTTGAACCGGTTGATTGCTTGATCTCAGTTTTAATACGTGTATGAAGCACTTTTCTGTCTGAAAGCATGTTGAATCTTAATATAGTTCGTCTGAAATGATATCGTATTTGATTAGCCGCTTGATCCGATGTCATTGTTTGTTTCATTAGATTTGAGTACAACGACGAGACATTCCAGACTATATTGCAGAAGCTGAAGGCTGGCCTCTTTCAGAGCACTAGACCATTCAACATACAGGGATTCATTCCGATCATGAAGTATTTGCCAACATGGATAAGGGTAATGCTACATTGATAGATAATCTATTCAAATATAAATTGTAATAATTTCAAACTTTATACTGTTGCGAAGAGAGTGGGGTTTAGTACAGGTATATTAGAGTGGCCATCCAGTTATGATAGGGAATTGGCAAGATAACGCTGAGTTAAGTTATTGGCTAGGACACTGATAACGCAAATGTCTGGCCCGGTATTGGGCCAATACCGGCCCGGTAACCAGCGATATCAGGAAGAGTTGGTTCCGTTAGCCTGGAGTGAATGCTGTTTAATTTGCGTGCGTTTCGTTGTTCTGCCTCCGGTTACACATAAAGGAAAAACGGATGTGGTCATTAGTCTCATTGAAACCGGTGTAAGTAAGGTGACATATCTGGCATATCCGACATACCTTATTAACCTTTTACCCCTAACATCAGCCAAAAACGGCTTCTGCAGTGGTCTTGTGAAATGTCCATTTGCAGACCACGAGAAGACTAGTTTTGAAAATTTATGACTGGAATGACTGGCTCAATAACCGAGCCAGTCATTCATGTTGTAAATTTTCAAAAAATAGTATTCTCTTTGTCTGCAAATGGACATTTTCTGAGAAAATTGAAATTTTCTTGAATAAATTCAAGGGCTAAAGGGTTAAATTGTTAAGATGAGCACCGCCATTGTCATACATGGTTATTGCATAGTCGCTAGAAAATGACTGAGCTTTGTAACAATTTTGCTGTAATCTGTTACCATAAACAATAATATCATACAGCAACATTGTTTCCACAATGAACATTAGGAAATATATTTAAAGTGTACAGGTAGGTGCCCCATAGAACGCTGATGTTTTAATGACCTAGAGCTCACCATAGAGATATTAGAAATGCAATTTTTGCCACACTGTGACAGTGAAAGTTAATTATTAACTTAGAGTGAATATGAGGGTTCACATGAATATCAAGTTGTTTTATTATTTCCTTTTTATGGTGAACGCGACACTTTAAAATGCATGTGTACCTCAGGATGCTGGTAGACAATTTGGTTGATACTGTTGAGAAAACGTAACAAATCAACCCAAAATGTGGAATGGCTCTATATTCTCTTTTAGCTAAATTTTTCTTTTTCTGAAACTCTTGCCACTGATGTTCCCAAAATGCAGATGTGCTGGCCCTCAGGATGCTGTTTTTCCCAAAAGACATTTCAAGATAATACATCTCTCATCCATAGTCCATTGGTAGCCAAATTATGCAAGGGTTTGTCCTAGAAAGAGAGTAAACGAGCAAATGAATCAGCAAACAATAAAATGGTCGATTATTGTTTTACAGCTAAGTCTTAGCAGTATAGTCTTTAAAAAAATATTTTCAGGTAAATTCTAAATGAAGCCAACACTTAGCATGATAAGTATGCCGAAGGTACGCTTCCATCGCTCAGGTGAAAATGACAGCATATTTCAGTAACATAAAAATGAAAAAGAACAGCAGTTGAGAGACGCAGAGCAATATTGCATTGGCAACAATTGCAGAAGTTATCCTGCACTATATGCAAGGAACTACCCCTTGATCCAGCACACAAACTGACATTCTTTTTAACTACCATCCACATAGATATGTAAATTTCCAATAGAAACCACTCCTTGTCTGTTTTCACTGACGTGCTGAAGAGATACATCTGTTTCTATTGATAATTCTTTTGTTAATATTTGCAGAAATATACTTGTCATTAAATAACTTGGACTCTTCCAGACAAAAATTGGGTATTTGGGTAACTGCCTAATAGTCCAGTAAAACTACAAATTAACCTAGAACAAATTGCAACAGAATTTATTTCTTTTCTGCGGCATTCATGGGACTGCCAGGTGTCACATATCAAAAGTCCTCCAAAATCCCTCGATGGGAAAGTGGGTAAATTCGCATATTTAGCTACCGCCATTATCCGAATAATGAAACTTCCCTTACCTGCTTCATTCCGCAAATAAACGAAGTAGAAATGTTGTCTAAGCTCTGAATTTCATGGTCACGGAAGACAGTAAGCAATTGGCAATATTGCCTTGAACCACTTGTACAAATTCTTCAAACCACAGATTAAATATGGTTGTATGCACAGGGCCGGGGTAATTAAAAAAAATTATATTTAAAGTAAGTTTAATTTTGTTTTTCGCTTTTAAAATTTTATCTAAAATAAATTGCATTTTAATTTTCACTGTTATCTCACAATTTGAATAAATTTCTATACAATTCAATCAGAATATGGACATGGATTTAGATACATGCGTTATTTGTAACCAGAGCCTAGAAAATGGCTCACAAACTGTTAAGCTTCGAGTTAAAGGCTGTGACGGTATTAACAATGCTAGCAGAGCCCGTGAAAGCGATGTCATAGCTGAAGTAGGACAGAGGGTTCATGTAAAATGTCGACGGGAGTTCATTGATCCCAAGCGGATTTCCCGTGACGCAGAGAAAATTGAACAATCTCCGCCACCCATGCGAACACTCCGTTCAGAAAGCCCAACATTCAATTTTAGTGAACATTGTTTGCTATGCGGATACCCAGCAAAAATTCAAGATGGAAAGAAACGTGGCTATGATATTTCTCCAGTAAGTACTCATGACTTTCAATGTAGTATCGCCGAGGCCTGTGAGCAGAGAAAAGACGAATGGGGCAAACTTGTAGCTGGGCGGCTTGCCTTCACGCCGGATTTATGCGTTGTCAATGCAGTATACCATCAAAGCTGCAGCGTAAATTTTCGAACCATGAAAAATATCCCTCAGCTGCACTCATCTTGCTCATCCCAAAAACATGGAAAGCCAGAAGACTTGGACAGAGTAAGAGCATTTAGTGCGACAATGGCATTTCTTGAAAATAATGATGATGAGCAGCTGACCCTGCACGACCTCGTTAATAAAATACAAGAGTATCTCGATGATAAAGAGAATAAAGCATACAGTACAAAATACATGCAGGATAAAATAAAAGATAATTATGGCGATGAAATATTTATTAGCACTGTGAATGGTAAGCCAAACGTTGTTACCTTTCGTTCTGAAGCATCTACTATTTTGACCAGACCCTTCTCTTAGAGGACTTGTTAGTGGATTGTCTGCACATGAATCAGTCAATGTTGACGATGCTAAAGATATTGGAGAATCAATTATTAATTCGATGTGTGGCCAATGTGTATCAAGCATTTCGTTCCAGAGAAAGAGACAAGCTATTACCTTAGCATCCAAAACATCTCTCAAGATTGATGATGAATGTGTACAAATTGATCCACAACTCCTATTTCAAAGACTCAGTTTAATTGCTACAAATGGATCAAAAGGGAATCCATCATCTTATTTTGAGTATGAGTTGTGCACTCATCCGCCCGCACTCTTTGATAATTCATCTCTTCCATGGGAAGCAAATAAGGCGGCACTTGCTGATGCATTGTGGAAATTAATTCAAAATGAAGATGCAGTCCTTCCAGATTCTGTCCACTATGTGCTTGATGGAGGAGCTCTATTACACCGTGTTCCATGGCAGCGTGGAGAGACATTTGCAAATGTTTGTCAAAGATATGTAAAATATTGCATAAGCAAATATGGAAAGGCTACAGTAGTTTTTTATGGTTATGACCAAGGCCCAGACATAAAAGATGTAACACATAAGAGGCGAACTCGTGGATCAGGCGCAACTGTTGTACTGACTTCGCAAACAGTTGTAACTCTGAGTAAGCCTGATTTTCTTAGTAACAAGCAGAACAAACATCGGTTCATATCAATCTTAAGTTCATCTCTCGAACAGGCTGGATGCTTAACGATAAAGGTAAGCGGTGATGCTGATGTCTTAATTACGCAAACGGCTATCTTGGCTTCAAAGTCAACAAATACTGCTCTTGTTGGAGACGATACCGACCTACTGGTGTTGCTTCTATACCATACTGATATGAATGGCTGTCAGCTATTTTTCAGACCAGAGCCAAAGCAAAATGCAAAGAAACCCCGACTGTGGAATATCAAAATGGCAAAGGAAAAACTCGGGTTCTGTTTGTGCTCACAGCTGTTATTTATCCATGCTATCCTTGGCTGTGACTCAACATCTAGGCTTTATGGAATTGGAAAATCTGCATCCCTTAGCAAAATCCAGTGCTGCAAAGAACTCTCTCAAATTGCTGAAGTGTTTACAATGAGTAATGCGAATAAAGATGACGTGATAAAAGCAGGTGAGAAAGCAATGCTTATTCTATACAATGGCACTTCAATGGATAGTCTAGTTGCTTTGCGGTACAAGCGATTCAGGGAGAAGGTTGCAAAAAGTTCCAAGTATGTTGAAGCACGAGATTTACCACCAACACCCGCATCCGCAAAGTTTCACAGTCTTCGCGTGTACTACCAAATTCAAGTTTGGAGAGGAGATGCTGGAGATATGGATCCAACAGAATGGGGCTGGAAAGTTCTCAACCACCAAATGCTGCCTGTTAAGACTGACATGCTGGCAGCACCTGGCGATTTACTGTATTCATTTAGATGCAGCTGCAAAACTGGCTGTGAATCAAAGAGATGCACCTGTAGAAAACATGGGCTCAGCTGCACATCCGCCTGCGAAGACTGTAAGGGTCTCAGTTGCTCGAATTCAATAACGCTCATTGAGGAAGATGACTTGGATAATTGATGCAAGATGAAATTAGTAGAAAAACCACGTACCTATGCCATACTATTTCATCTTAGCTTAGCTTAGAAACACACAATACCGTGACATAATAAAATATAATATGTATTGTATCAATATCAATGATGGTATTAGGTAAATTCATGCAAGTGGCATAACACAATACATTTAATTTGTGGAGAATATGTCAATCGTATTCATTTATTACTAAAAAAGTCCAAAAATACCCAGTCACACATATATTACATACCGGTTTTAAAGAAATAAAGAAAAATGGATTTATCAGGTGAAATGGCCCAAATCTGGTAATAATTATGCAAATTTTACCCTTTCCCCTATTGGAATTTTGGAGGACTTTTGATATGTTGTACATGATGGCCCCCTATATACTGGGCGAGGTAAAAAAATTCTGTTGCAATTTGTTCCGGGTTAAAATATGTTTGGCCTAGATTGACTGGACTATAAACACATAGCCTATCTGAGTAGCCTATTTAGATATGCATACAGACCTGTCTGCCACTCAATTCCCGTACACATTGTTACAAACTATCGCGCAATTGCTTATTAAGTTAACATTCTCTCCACACTACCAACACCCCCACACACCCTCCAAACCCCCACCCACCCTAACCCTCAACCCCCACCACCCCACCCCGACCCCCGGCCACCACTGCCCCCGCCTCCTCTCTCTCTCTCTCTCTCTCTCTCTCTCTCTCTCTCTCTCTCTCTCTCTCTCTCTCTTTCTCTCTCTCTCTCTCTCTCTCTCTCTCTCTCTCTCTCTCTCTCTCTCTCTCTCTCTCTCTCTCTCTCTCTCTCTCTCTCCCGCTGCTGCTGCTGCTGCTGCTGCTGCTGCTGATGATGATGATCGTCCTGCTCATCCGCCGCCTCCTCCTCCTCCTCCTCCTCCTCCTCCTCCTCCTCCTCCTCCTCCTCACCCCTCCCCTATTCCTCCTCCTCATTCTCCTCCTCCACCCCCATCATCATCCTCCCCAACGTCCTCCTCCCTCCCCATCCTCTTCCACCTCATCATCCTCCTCATCATCCCTACTCCCCATCATCGTGGTGGGGGTGGTGGTGGTGGTGGTGGTGGTGGTGGTGGTGGTGGTGGTGGTGGTGGTGGTGGTGATGATGTTAACGACAACGACAACGACGACGACAAGCAGCATGCACTTGACGTTGCCCCCCCCCCCCTCCGCCTCCCACTGCTGCTGCTCATCCTCCTCCTGGTGATGCTGATGATGATCCACCTGCTTCTGCTGGTCCGCCGCCTCCTCCTCCTCCCCTCACCTTCCACCGTCCTCCTCCTCCTCCTCCTCCTCCTGGTGTTGGTGGTGGTACTGATGATGAGTGTGGTTATGACGATGACGACAACGACGACGACGATCAGCGGGCACGTGACGTTGTTTCAACGTTTCCGCTGGGTGACGACGCCGACGCCGGCCGCGACGGCAGCGGCGACGATGATGCTGGTCATTAGACCTACCTATTCCCAATCTATTGTTCCCAGTGGTGTTCTTATGAGTGCTTTTTCATATATCATATTCTTATTGTGCAGAGGCGACCACCGTTTGTTGATTTTGTGGAACATCTTAAAGTCGTCGTTAATGAGGCAATAGAGCAACATCGTCAAACATATGACGTCACCAATTTACGCGACTATATAGACGGATACATCAAGGTAACCTCAGAGGGCAGCGAAATTCTCACTGGTTAGTATGGCGCAATTCTTCGGAATTTAACCCTTTCACCGATAAATTCCCTGTATCTTAATCTTGGAGCAAACAAACAAAAAAGCTGTTGAATATTTTGAAGAATATGAAATAGACCGTAAAAAAATTACTTTTTCATGGCTTCTTCTTGTACGTAAGATATTTTTTAGATAACTGTGGTTCTACTGGATGTATGTATCTCCTCCAGATTTAGAGGTCCGTGTGCTCGTGGGGTATGGAAAGCTATTCCTCTCAGATTAATTTCGAATGCGTAAGCGTTCTAACGCGTTCGTTTTTTAACGCGTTCGTTTTCTAACGCGTTCGCTTTTTAACGCGTAAGAAATTTCAACCAATTTCGCATAGCTTACGCGTATGTTTACATTTCCAATAAATTTAATTTTGACCAATTAAAACAGCTGTTGCATAATAGTAGATGTTTGCCAACTCTTACGCTTTAAGAGTGTGTAACCGATGCCAATTCATTCTTTTAACGCGTTCGAACCGTTACACGTTCGAATTCTAACACATTAGAGCGATTAACCAATGAGATTTCATTACTTTAACGCGTAAAACAAATACAATTGGGTTCAGGAAGGGTACAGTTTAGTCTGTTAGTGATTAACTCTATGACGCAGAGAATTTATAATAATATTGTGAAGATGTTCTTGTTACCTTGAGAAAGCTATGTGACCACGCCTGGTCTCTTCGCCTACTGTTGAGTTGTTGCCTGGCTAAGATAATTAAATTATCAATTCTGTTTTGGAATTTAGCTGACCACGTAGTAAGTTCTTTTATACAGTTCAGCTCAGAACTAACTTATGTTATTCCCCCCCCCCCCCCCCCCTCCACCCCGCCACCCCAAAAATATACCGTGAGACTATTTTCAGAAAATCTGTTTACAGCGGACACCGTTGTAGCCTAACAATTAAAATGATTAGGCCTTTCGGAAAAATTTAGAATAAAAATTGTTTCATAGCGCGGATTAGTTGGAAATAAGGTTTTTCTAGATTAGTACCGAGTAGGTATGCGAATTTTGTGGTCTAAAACCGAACTGCAACAGCTTTTAGCAACCATTTTCAAAATAGACATTCTACGTGTTCTTCACTAACTCTGGTTCTGCTGGCGCAATCTTCTCTAAACTTGGGCGCCCATTTGCTCCCAAACATGTGTGCCAATTGTATGGCCAAATTCTAAAGCGCAACATCAACAGCTTTCAACAACACTGTTTTCAAAATATACAATTTTGAAGCATTTCTCATAACTCTAATGGAGCGATCTTTTCCGAACATAGGTTGAGGCGTGCCTGTGGCGTTCCGAAGACCTCCGCCAATTTTACGGACAAAAACTAAAACGCAGCAGCAACAGCTTTCAACAACTTTGTTTTAAAAATAGGCACTTTTGACCTTACGACGAACCGACTGAAAAGATATATCAAGGTCGCACGTATTGGACAAATATGTTTAATAGAGGGATTCAGTTATAGCTATGCCGCGCATATTTGTAATTAAGCTCTGCCCACTTTTTATACGTGTTGAAATCGAAAAATATCTGCATTCGGTTGTGAAACGACGCGTGTGGATCTGTGAATTGTCAGCTGGCGTGGTATGATGTGTTGAAAGCGAACATTATTTTTTTTTTTCAGAGGAAGACATGCTCAGTGGTATTCTGGATTTATTTATGGCTGGCACGGAGACAACATCTACCACCCTGGCATGGTCGCTGCTTTATATGATAGAATTCCCAGAGATACAGAGGAGATGCCAAGAAGAGGTGGACCAGGTGAGAGACTTTGCCAGATAGTCTAATGGAGGAGTCTACTTTTAGCTCTGCCGCGCCCATATCTAGCCAAGCTCCGCCAATGCTTTGTTCGTGTTGGGATCGACGAACCCTGAAACCCCCGAGTCTCAATTTCCAGTAAACGATACAGGTAGCTGTTGTATATATCGAAATTAATTTGACTGGTTGCTATTGCTGCCTATGGTGGAATATAAATATTCAACATAGCATAACATTCGACAGGCACAGTTTCTGCTTGTACTGGCTCGAGGTCCGGCTTCTGCACCAATGTGTGGGGTTTTAGGTTACCCTTTTGCTATTTTCATTGTATTCTACCTTTGCCACTGTAACACGACAGTCCGCATTAGTGGTGTCAGTGTCGGTTACTTACCACTTGCATCTATGCTACCTGGACCTGTTCCCTTCTCTAACAAGTAGTTCGGGTCCATTTGAATATTCTCGGTCTCTATTTACTTGGTGGCTCGCATCTTATTCTTGCTGAAGCACGTAGTGCTGCAAGAACTGAAAGGAAAACACATTGCGAATAGAAAGTTGCAATCGTTAGGCAATGCGCGTCTAGTAGATCAGGCATGATGCGTGTTCCTGCTTACATGCACTTACACGCACGCACGCACGCACGCACATCTTGCACTCACCTACTGATGTAGATACATACACGGGTTTGTGCATTAAAGAGGGCCTTGATTATATTGGTTCAGCGCTATTTCTCTAGAACAGCGGGTAACACCATTACTATAGGCACACAGCTGATTAGGGGAGCTAAGGATGCTGGCGTTTGTCTAATTGTATTTATTTTTGAACAGGTAGTCGGCAGGAATAGACAGGTGCGTATGGTAGATAAAGATAATCTACCCTATGTTGAAGCGACATGCCAGGAGATACAGCGACACGCTAGCATTAGTAAGTACAGTTCAGTTCACTGTATTACATTCAGACCCTTCGAGTGCATATGAGGCGAGATTTTAAAGACTAATTCTGAGGGCAGAGTGCTACAGATACAATACAGTTTAAATCTATATCATGGAGTTAGTTTACTCGTAAAACATTAGTGACATTATTTACCTTATTTTATTTCTGGTATGACTATTCTACCCTATAATGTGTATTTTATACTGTTTTAAGTCGTCGTTTCTAAATATTAAGCAATTTGCTTAATTTCTCACTATAGATTCCTTGCATATTCTTGAAAAGGCCATTTGTTTTGTCTCCATGTATACCCGCAATATAGTATAGTGGAATATATATCTTGTTCTTGCTTTTGGTTGCCCAGTTTATTATAAACTGTACCTATTCTGTATTGTCTGTCATTTATTTTCATCGCCGAGTCTCAATTATCAATTTGTTGCTCAAGGTTCTAAAGTAGTAGAAGTTTAAATCTGATCTTCCTGGTTTCAATGTACTGCTGTTGTATATTTTGGTTTCTCAGTTTCACTAAAAGCCTTTTCTAGATAAAGTCTGCGTCGATTAAATCTTCCTTCCTGTTTCCGGATGTAGGCCTACATTTTTTTCAGTTTCCGCTACTATGCAGCCGAAATAATGATAATTGACCACAATCTACAGTAACCAGAGTTGTCCGGAAACGGCTCATATATTTTTTAAAGATGATAATCAGGGGATAGCGACCGTGTTTTGTTATGCATCTTTGCATTTGGCGTGCCTTTCTTTGTATGGTGTGTATATAAAACATAACTTTACAATCTTTAAACATATCTAGATTTTCGAAACCCCATATCTCGAACTCGAACCCATATACGAGAACCTACTGCCGAAAAAGCTGTCCTGGATGTCAAATGGTATATTGTGTAAGTTGATATTTCTGCGTGTTAGTACATAACTCTATGTCCTTATCTAATATTTCGCTTTCTCAAAGAGTGAAAGCGACTATTAATATGAAAAGGAATTCCTAATAATCTATATACTCATCCACACTTCCAATTTGTTCTCCACCGAGGTAATACAGAATGACATGTGTATTTATCGATTATCTTTAGAGAAGATCAGCGCGTAATTGCCACGTACGCATTTTCTTCGGCTAATTTAGGTTACCATTCTCGCCATATTGTTGTTGTTGTTGTTGTTGTTGTTGTTGCTGCTGCTGCTGTTGTTGTTGTTGTTGTTGTTGTTCGTATATCCCTCCTCTTGATAGGAGCACCCACATGTGTGGTTATGTAAACTACAGTTTGATTTATGAACGTTATATAATTGTAATTTTAGTCCGCAATTATAGATTAGCTAAATATGTTGTCCGAATACAGTTCAATAATAATAACACAAACACTGTTCAGCACCACAGTGCATGGACAATTATATATAAATACAGTTCTGATTCAGGATATCAGTTAACAGTAGTTACTGTTGATTAATGTTGTTGTGGAAGCTGGTTAAAGAGGAAGCTTCTACCGCAATGCAGGTTGTAACATAGTTTTCTAGTTATACATTCCAATTCACATAATAATGAGAAGTTGTTAGGTAGTAATCCAGCCCTGATTAGACTTGTACGGTCGATAATAAGTTTTACGAGGTGATCTTCTATGCTGGAGATATGTTTCCAGGAATTCTCGCCAAGGTGGTCGATGATGGTTTTCTTGAGTAGTGATAAATATTGATTTCTATACTGATGGAGTGCACCACAGTGTGGCAAGAAGTGTTGATAATCTTCAGAACTCAACTGACAGAGACGGCATAATAAAATGAACAGAACACCGGAACAATTACAGCGTACTTGACAACATAATGAAATTCAAGATAATATAACCCGGTGTTGCCTTACTTGCAACACGACACGCGGGATACACTTTTGAAGACGATGTTTCTGTCCCAAACAACACCATCCTATGGCAACACAGTTTTAAAATAAAATCCAGTTACCATATTTGAACTAAAATAATACAGCGTAGCTAGCTGAGAACTACAGTAGTAAAAGGGTACTCTTCGACATATTTCACCAGTACGTATGTTTCTGTGTTCATTACAGTTGCTGTGGCGCCCATGCACCTCGTAGAAGAAGACATCAAGGTGGGCGGATACATTCTCCCTAAGAATGTCATCATAATGGCACATCTTTACTCCGCCCTGAGGGACACCAAACACTGGGATCAACCTGACCTATTCAGTCCAGAACGATTCTTAACATCGCATGGCGAAGTGAAGAAAATAAGCGCGTTTATACCATTCTCCACAGGTTAGCTCTACCTACTACCGATAACATAATAGGGGAAGGTGTGGAAAAACGGGCCACAAAAATACGAACCCTTCTATTTCTTAATGTTTCAACCTTATGCTATATCAAATTATAGTTAATAACACACCAGACTAGAAGCTATAGAGGAAGAACAAAAAACAAGTTCGAAGAAACATACTTCTGACAAAAAACGAAAAAATTATTTTTGGAAAAGATGTCCCATTTTATCCCATGCCTGGGCCAAAATGGGACAGGGTGTTTCTTTTTATCGCATTGAGAAAACATATTATTATTATTATTATTATTAGTAGTAGTAGTAGTAGTAGTAGTAGTAGTAGTAGTAGTAGTAGTAGTAGTAGTAGTAGTAGTAGTAGTAGTAGTAGTGGTGGTGGTGCATGCATTGGTATTATTTGACAATTTCTATTGGGGCGTAATTGGGCTTGTCCCCCCCCCCTCCCCCCACAAAATGGGAGGGTCCAGCTTTGACCCGATAGCGTTTACTTAAATTTTCAAATTGAGTGAGTGAATCAATGTGTGCGTGCGTGTGTGTGCGCGTGTGCGTACGTGCGTGCGTGCCACAGATAACCTCTGTACATCCTGTGTCAGTGTAAAATCCTTTGTTTGTACCGAATTGGTAGTTTTTGAGATACAGCTCCGCAAGCGCACATGTAGGCACACGCGCACTCATGCACACACGCACGCACGCAAGTATGCATCGCGCGTGCACACACACGAGTGACCTTGGTCCACATCGAAGCAGTTACAGCACCTAGGTTGTCAGTAGACAGGAATCACAGCACTATTTCTACTTGTACATTGGACTACACGTTCCATGAAGGAGACAACAGCAACATAGGCATTACATACGGTGAGTTGAAAACGCCTACTCAGGCTGCTAAATTAGACACCACAAATGGTCGACATGATTCTAGTTTGAGCCAGACCCCGGACCTGTATCAGTAGAATAGAATCTGCACATCCACGGCATCATTCAGGGCTACCCACATACATGGAACCACATGACTCGATCAAATAAAGCAGTCTCTGTAGCGTCTGTGTTACTTTGTGTCACTGTCCTCTCGAGGAGACAACAGACAAGAATGTGACATGCTCCGTTGGAGAGGTACAGAGCATGTTAAGCAGTCTCTTTGCGGATATAAGTTCCAGCAAGTATTGCCTAATGGCAACCTATAGCTCGACTTAATTAAATCCCCATACCTATGGCTAATCCCACGCACAATGACTGTAAACTTGACAATCAACAACCATAGCAACATGATAGTCAGAGAGAATCTCTCAACTTGTGCCGACTAACACACAAACATCAATTCGCGGAACACCAGCGAGCTAGACGGCAAGCGACTGAGGGAGGGAAGGATGGATAAAGGAAGCGAGGGGTGTAGGGGGAGAGAGCAAGGAAAGGATGGAGAGAGGGAGGCTAGCTCATCAGAAACCAATTTCGTTATTCCATAGTGGGACATGCAATGCAACAACAGTCTGTTATCCATTGATGAATGGACCTGCTTGGTATCAACCAATTTGTGCAAATTCACCATTGTCTTGCTGAATATGACGTTGTTCATAAACGTGTACAGATCTTTCTCAAAGTCGCTGGTGACCCGTTTGTGCGCTACACCTAATGTCTGGCTCCATTCACAGTGACTTATTTATGTGATGCACTTTGCGCACCCTCTTGTGCCTCGTCCCCTGGCTGAGCTGAGCTGAGCTGAGCTGAGCTGAGCTGAGCTGAGCTGAGCTGAGCTGAGCTGAGCTGAGCTGAGCTGAGCTGAGCTGAGCTGAGCTGAGCTGAGCTGAGCTGAGCTGAGCTGAGCATGACGTTGTGATAGTGGAGCACTGAGCATTCTTTGTTTCTCTTGTTTAGTATCATAATCTTTGCATCTGGAGACACGCCGACATCCCACGCGCAGATTCGGAGTCTGGGACTCGGAAAGACACTCCACATTCACTTTCACATCGATTCTGCCAGTGGGTACCCATTATGCACGTCGCACTGTTCCCGTAGGTACTCCTCTAGGATATAGCATCTTTCACCATCGTCTGCATTTGTTGTATTCTCGGCAGCCAAAATGGCAGTCTCAGATTGTAGTTTCTTCGTCCATTTATAGCCCATACAGTAGGTGTCGGTTCATTATCCAGCCTTAGACTGAGATTGTTGGCATCCAGGTATACATGATGTGGCTGGTGCGGGTATGTTCAAGTTGTTGGCCATAGCCTATCTCTGGCTTACCACGGAAACACCACTCCTGATGAAAATATCATGAAAATATGCGCGGTTTTATACCAAACTCCTTCAGCAGCACATGCAGTAGCGGGTTGGCTCCAGACGGTACTGGCAGAGATTGTGTGGAACTCCTCAAACACGCCTGCGAGTGGGGGCGTCAGAGTACACGTAGACTTAGTAGTAATCACTATGTTCTGGCAGCCAAACAGCCCCAAACTGCATGCACGTGATTGTAGTTATTGTCAGGAAGGCGTTCGCCAATCAGGTTATTGTGGGCTTCCTGTGGCTGCTCATTCTAGCTAAGCAGGAGTTCACTTCACTCAGGCATAGGTTCACCACACGAGGTTGCTCAATGATAATCTCATCATATATCACTGTTGCTGCTTGTCTCTAAGTGAGAGTTCGACTGGCACTGCATTTCGCCGTTGTTACTTCTCTCTAAATGTATATGTACGCTATCCAAACCTAGCTCATGCATGCATTGTAGGCTATGCCCCATATAAAATGTAGGCCAGTGTGTCCAAGGTTTATACAATTCTTAACTAGGCTGTAGTTTCAATAGATTTCGTATAAAGTAACCACCTGTTGTGTGGGTACCAATAGGCTAGTTCTGTATCATGCATCAAAACTACCTCCGTGTGACATACTTGTAATGGTTCACTGGACATCATATAAGAATTCTTGTCCGGTCTTCGGACCACTGTTTCAAGATTTTTTACCTTTAGCTACCAAACTCAGATCATAGATGCACCATAGCATAAAGGTGTTCCACATTTTAAAAGTAACTATTTTTCATGGGTCGCTGCACAATTCTTGACTGGGAGTTCCAGGAATTCTTCACATACAGTAATCAATCTTGGTCTATGGCTATTAGAAGTGTGTAACATCTCAGTAGTTGGTCAGTCCGGCCTTATTTTCACGGAAATTCTTATAGGTTTGTGCTGTAGTTTCAAGAGGTTTTCGGAGGCAGTTGCTGAATTTGATGTATAAATGTGTATTGGCTACTTGCGACACGCCCGTAGCCCAATACACATCCATACATCAAATTCAGCAACTGTATATTTGATACACGACACGTGTATCAAATATGGGTCATTCTGAACTACTACTCATAGTTCCATGACTAACAAACAAAATGTTGTGCATGCAATGCAGTCTGTATTCTGTCTGATGTGGGACATCTTTGGCTAAATATGTAAGGTGTGCCATCATTCATAGTTCGCGCAGTATTGCAGACAAATTTAGCCTGGTGTTAGTTATACTGGGTATGCTAGGTGATGCAGTGAATCCATAAATTCTAGTTTCCTTATTGGAACCAATAATAAAAAACAGCCGATGCATTTTCAGTTATTTCCACCAAATATGTTGAAATTACTTTGGAATGAAGTATATGTCATGCAATATAACTGAGTTGCTGGTTGGGGATGCGGGTGACAGTTCATCGGAAAGTTCAAACAAATTGGCATGTTCTTAAACTGTGATGAATAGGGTAATAAAAGATGCAGCGCTTAGCGGAACAAATCGAACCTGCAACTTGTAGCCGCTGGAAATCTCTATGAATAATGAGGTGCTGTCGGAGTCTTGTCCAATCTGGAAGGAATTCAGTATTATACCGATGTCCACCATTGCTTGGTGATATTCCCAAAACGTGAGTGATGCGTGTAAAGAGGATCGCGTGTGCCATATATATTGATTATACTGCTGATATGCAGGCAAACCTGTTTAAGCGACCATATGACTTTTGGAGCCACAATATGGCGGATCTTAGAGAACTACCATATTGTAGCACCAAACGACGTATTATATAGCCATGGATATATCACCAGATCCAGATTTCAGGGCAGCTATACAGGTAGGCCGTTGAATATTTTGATACTACTTTGACTGAAAGCCATACACAATTGTAAATTCACATACAACAGAGGACTCCAATCTGTTTGTCATGTATATGACGTCATAATTAAATACATCACAGCTAGGATGATATCACAATTAAACGTCATAAATGGCGTATCTAGGGCCGTCAGGACCTCTTAATAGTCTGCCATGTGTTCCAACCGCATGTCTTTACTATTTAATAACCAGTCTGTGAATAGTTTAAAACTAATATGACTGGGAGCTGTTATAGGCAGCAACAACAGCTAGTCAAATTAGTTTCAAAATATTCAACAGCTCACCTGTGTAGTTTTCTGGAAATTGAGATTCAGGAAGTTCAGCGGTTGATAGATCACAGCATCACCAAACGTGGGCAGTGATTAGCTGGAGATCTATAGACAATATTAAATCGAGCTCCTGTGATTGCATGCGAGCAAATCCTGTCTTAGGAGACCACTTTATAAACGATAAACAATTAGTCATTCACGCACACGCAAACAAACGGTCACACAGACATGCACGCACGCATGCACGCACTTTGAGCAACATGGTTTTTTCAAAATGAACATCGGTCATCCGTCCACAAACCAGGTTGCTGAAAGATGTTTCTTAAAAAACAATGGCTTTCAACAACCTGGTTTCTAAGATGGGTATCATACACCTGGCTGGAGTGAACTAAATATCCCACGCTCCTGACATCAGACTAACAACGACAGACACAACACAATATGTTGGACAGTAACACAAATACTAGCATACTAAAGAATGCTAAACATGTCTCCCCAGAAACTATATTAAAGTAGTACCCCTGTTTATTCTTTATAACATCTGCCTTTTTCAGGACCTCGAGTCTGTCTTGGAGAAAATCTAGCTCGAATGGAGATTTTCCTTTTCTTTTCCAATATCCTGCATCAGTTCACTGTCTCCAAAGTGGATGCTCGTGACGCCTGGCTGGAGACAGAAGTGGCGCCAACATTAATTCGAAGCACTGCCAAATATCGGCTTCGCGTAGAACGCAGAGACTAAGCACCAATTCATCACAGATATTGATGTGTTAGAATGCTCAGGACAGATGCCATAGCTAATGCGATAACTGATAAAGCGTGTCTTCACTCATGCGAATAATTGCCAATCGAATGGAAGAATCAATCCGCTTTTAGCTATGCTCCGCCCATCACTAGCTATGTACCGCCAATGCTTTACGCGTGTTGATTCGATTTATATATTTGAGTCATGAATTCCCGGAATCTCAATATCCTGGTAACTATACAGCTAACATGTTGAATATTTTGAAACTAATTTGACTGAGAGCTTTTGCTGCCTATTGCATTTGACAATTTTATCCATACTGGCAAGCTGTTGAAATTTTTCCACTAATTTGACTGGAAGCTGTTGCTTTCAACAAAATATTTCTTACAATGTTAAAGATCTGTCATATCTAATGTATGTGTGAAAGGTTTGGCTTATTTTGCATTTGAATAACCATAAAAAATAGGGGGGACATATGACCCATGCTTAATTGTTTACCTCTAATAGGATGAGGGAAGAAAGGCGGTGTCATATTTAACATGTAGAGCATACTATGCCTGCTAAGGTCCTATAAATATGTAAGGTATTACACATTAGAAACGGTAAGTTTAAGTTTAAAAGTAAAATGAATAAATATTGATTTTACTTGAATTACCTCCCTTGAAAAATAGTCGGACAAATACTAGATGGTGGTCTAATTTGCGTAGATCCACTCCTGGTTGCTAAAGAAATGATCGGACACTTTCGAGACTGTGATATTCGGAATCGGCAGCCCCCAAAACCTATTTGAAGTCGTTTTCATTGTGAAAAGCCGTGCGGTAACCCTGGTTGCTATGTACAGTATTTTGGTTAACGCATTTCCAGCGGCATAATTGCATCCTGATACGAAAATCTTAATATCTCGGGAACCGCTTGTGATATTCGAGTTCTGTAAACGTTTCCTGATAGGGAATCTCGTATTTGATAAACTAAACGCGAAAACAATCGGCCTAGAATCAGTTATCTGCAAATCACGGAAATAGAAGACAGTACGCATTTTTGCAATATCAGACACGTTAATAAGTTCGCTAACGAGTTTTAACACTCTGACCCACCTAGAAGTATAAGTTCCAGCATTCTGCCCAAAAATTACGTATTACGGATTTTCGAGAAAATCGCCTTCTGAACAAAAGATATTTTTGAGGTCAACACGCCGGCTACATAGTGCTAGAAGATTGCCAAGAATCAAGTTGGTCAGCCCAAAAACCTAGGATGGAACGTGATTCAAATTAAAAAAATGTTTGTATGGAGATTTTTCGGGCCACGAGAAATCCAAACTGGCCGCCGATCGCTTCAACATACACGCTTAAAACTAGAAAATTTGAAATCAGAACACCATTTTACGCACGCCTACTCGTTTTGAGTGTCAAATTCCTTCAAATAAAAAAGTTGAAAATGGCCGCCGAAATACTCACATCTCATTGGGCCGATTGCGGCTAGGTTTTTGGATCTATCGGTCTCGCTTCATGATTTTGAATTGTTCCTGGTGCAGCATGAAATTCCCCAAATTTCAGAAAAATCGGTCCAGTAGTCTCAGAGAAAAACACCATTTTGTATGTTATAACGTCACCAAGATGGTGGCCGCAGACACGAGCCAATCAAGTTCTCTTGAACATGTTTTATTCGTGGCCCAACACAGATATGAACTTCTGAATTTCACATCTTGGTCGTTTCAGAGAACATTTTTAAAACTATGCACAATTATTTACAGATTTATGACGTCATCAAGATGGCCTCCGAACCGCTTGCCCATTCAAGTTCTCTTGAACGGTTTTTATTCGGGTCCATAACTATATCCTATATTTTGCGTTTCAGAAGTGGTTTTGTTGAAGAAAATTTTTGAAAATCCGCGAAAAATGTAAGCAAATCCAAGATGGCCGACGAGCCAAGCAGCCAATCAAATTCATTTGGGACCAACGCTTATCCTATATTACTTCAAAAATAGCCTGTAAAGTCTTGTCAATTTTCCGACAGAAGTTTTCAAGTTATAGCATTTTTAGCGCAAGGGTGGAATAATAATAATAATACTACTACTACTACTACTACTACTACTAATAATAATAATAATAATAATAATAATAATAATAAACAGAACAAAAACAATAGGGTGCCAGCCATGAAGGCTTGGCCCCCTAATAATAATAATAATAATAATAATAATAATAATAATAATAATAATAATAATAATATAAAACGAGGTTATATTTATTATGCGCATTAGATTTATAAGTCACGAAATGTTTTTCACACTTTTTGATCCTGATAAATCGCTAACAAATGTGTTCCAGATCCGAATCCAATTCCATTGCGCATCAGTGGATCAACGCCAAAATGTATGCGCTTCAGTGTATCCACATATCAGAGGACACTGACACCGAATTTTAGAGCCAAATCCGTTTTATTACCTCGCCATTTTATATTTAAAAGTTTAGTGGATTGAATTTCCGTCCAATGTCATTCACCTACAGTCGTAAATTGAAGTTGTCTTTGGATATACGATCGGGTCCTTTTCCCAAGAAAAGCACGAGTAGTATAATGCTTATATCGGTTGGCCATGCAACTAAGCCACTTAACTCGAGGTCCCCATGTACAACAGCAGCAGCATTTCGATGGCGGTCGGTCTCATTCTCAAACAACAAATATCATTTGTGGAGAAAGAAGACTTGCCATCTAAAGTAGAGGGTTTGTTGTGATGATTATTTTCTTGGGAATCTCTACAAATAAGCTGGAGGTTACGTCATCTAATGCCGCAAGGGGCGTATTTATTGCAAACAAGATAATTCAAGTTCAATGGTATTTGTTTCATGATTATATGTACAGATTCATAGACACTACAGGTGGTTCATTCAATGCATTCCCTTACCGTATTTAGGCGTATAATAAGGTGTTCAAAACTGGTGGGGGGGGGGGAAACCAAGTCAAATTCATGGGGTGGGGTAGGGTGTGGGGTGGGGTTGGGGGAAGGGGAGTTTGAAATTTAGATGATCTGAGATGAATTCCAGTCTCGGACACTCGAAAGGTGAGGTGGGGCGGCCACATATATTTAGCCCCAGGTCCAAAAGCGCACGCGGCGCACGCGCGTGTGCGTGTGTGTTTGTGTGTCTGGGCGGGGTGGGGGGGGGGGGTGCTCGGAATTGCCCCCACTTGTCACACCCCGTGCACATATATTGTATTGTTCAATTGCCATGAAATGAGAGAATAATATACATTAGCTTGATTATATATATAAATATATATATATATATATATATATATATATATATATATATATATATATATATATATATATATATATATATATATATATATATATATATATAAACAAGCTTACATTGAATGTTTAATAATGTAGAAGTAATAGACCTATGGCTGCATGCCTCGCATTAGAAATCTTATCTTTTCTACATGTAGTTTGTGTGGAGAGATGCGTCCTCGCCCCCTTTTTGACGAACCCTTAAATTCTGGCGTCCTAGGCAGTCCCTCGTTCGCCTATGCCGTGAGCCGGCCTTGATTCTGTGGCTGCAGTGTTCAAAGTGTTAAAATCTATACCAATACGTGTACAATGTGGGTGGAGTTTAGCTAGAAAAGGGAGGGGGATGGCTACAAAAGCATTGCTCTAATATATGTGTAACCACTGAAGGGTTATGTCGATAGTCAATATGCCTTTCCAGTTTATCCATCACTCATATGACGTCATACTCAACTACGTGACGGGTAGGATGCCGTCATAATCAATAACGTCTTGAATGACGTAACTAAATTCGTCAAGAACGCTTAATTGATGACGGACTAAGCGTTGTACGAATTATATGTTTTTATTATTTAATAAACATGCTGTTGAATAGTTTGAAATTAATTTGACTAGGTGATGTGGCAGCAACAGCACCCAGTCAATTTAGTTTCAAAATATTAAACAGCTTACCAGTCTATTTTTATGTAAATTGAGATTCAGGGAGTGCAGGGGTCGATCCCAAAACGGGCAAAGCGTGGGTCGAGATTAAGTAGAGATGGGCAGGGCATAGCTAAAACTGGATTCCTTCATTTCTCCGCAATGACTCTGCTCAGCAGATTTGCTTATTAATTTAGACTGCCCCATCAGTTCTAGCGTTGAAATGAGTTCGTAAAACGTTGTGCCTATGATACTAACTTAATTAATGAAGTTTTAGACCTACATGTAATTTAGTGACAGTAAATTGCATCTATTTAATAGCTAAAATCGGAGTATGAGTCTCATTTGGTTGGAGGATTAAATAGTCCTACGTCAGTTCCTAGATCTTTGGACGAATGAACACGTCGCGTGCCTATAGAGATGCCATGGGTACACGCAGTGAGTGCCATGTAAAGCAGAATTGTCAGTATATTGAATAAAATAGGTAACATGCTAAAATAGCTGCTCGTCGGTTGCTGTAGCTACACATTAGTATTGGCAGAGGGTTAGATTAACCGAGCGCGCGACTTTTCATTTTGCGCCCATATATTACTTCATCAGCGAATATTGTCCTCTACACTGAATTAAATGGCTGTGATTAATACGCATTGGAACCTCATAATTGAATTCCTATCAGGAAAGCGTCCGAATCCTTTACGCATTTGACCATGCTGCCATGCACTTAGCGGGTTGTTTTGCTGGTGTGTAATTATTGAATAAATTAACAGTTCGGACGAGGCGCGAGTGTATTGAACTGGGTGGCAATGGAGGGATCGGTTGTGTGGCAATGGAGGGATCGGTTCTGTCGCTCAAGTATCTCCCGGGCGAGAAATGGATCCCTCTATTTGCTAACCAATGCATTGCAATGCAACAGACGCCTGCTTATATGATAAAAGTGGCTATTAGAAGCAGTAACAGTGTCATCATGCTCCCCACGCCCTCTTGATAAAAGAGGCAAGGCGACGGAATCTGATACTAATAATGAGGTTTATTGTGATAGCGATAAACCATTTTATTTCCGCATACTATCGAGCTTTTCAGATTTCTTCCCATTCTCAGGAATAAAATCTAAATCTTATACGAACCCGACGTTAGAGTCCGACTTTCATACGAACCCGAACTTACCAGAAGCATCTACTAATGCAGTCTTTTACATCCTGTCACTGTCAAGATAGATGCTGCAACATCTTTCGTTTCATTTGAAAATTAATAGTATCTAATCGCATCTAATCTATTTATTAAAATGTCATCCCGTGGCAAAGGAAAGAGGACGGCAAGGCCCTCAAGCCCCGGTAATCATAAATCGAGACGAGTTCAGGGCGGTAATCTTGTTGGTGGTTTGTATTGCGGAACGTGGCGAGGCTGGACCTTCGAACACAGCTCGGCATGGTGCAGATGCTGATTCGGCCGACGATGTTGAGAGGGTGGTTCTGTTTCCAGCGGACGACACATAACCGGGAGATGGACAACCCCAAAATAGACCCGGTGAGTTTGTCGACTTCCAGCAAGCACTTCTTGGAGCCGGGATTTTAGGCTTGTCAAAGATCTGTTGCTCATAGTTATATGGCAACAAATGTCCCAATGGCCGGTGCTTCACATTCGGCTGTTGATTTTGGTAGAGGGGTCGAAACAATGAACCTGGGGACTGAAGACATGGCTGCACACGTTCCATTAAATATATACCAAAAGATTTGGTCTCATCAATTTATAAATCTATCATTACTTTTGAAGGGAAGGGTCGAGCTCGAAAGTTTTTGCACAGTAGCGGTCCTGCATATCACGGACACGGGTTCCATTGAGTCTAGACCAAGGACAATTTCCGATAAAGTTCCTAATATTGCCAGATGGACAGATGTCTTTTTAATTTTTATGTCCATATATCTGAAAAGGCATCCAGGGAAAGTTTTTGAATTTGCGCACCATGGCTTAACAGGAACATAGGGTGATAATATTAAGGATTCTACGCCTAAAACTTCGTGTTTTGACTTTAACAGTGACACCTGTAGGTGGAACCCATGCAAATACCCTCATGCCTGTGCATGATGTGGGTCCAATCACCACAATCCCCTGAACTGCCCAGAAAATATTCGTCGAGCACAATATAAGCCCAGCTTTCGTGCATTCAGAGGTTACCCAAACAGGAACAGTTTTAGAGGGAGATCATTTGGTAGGCCATTCAGCAGGCGATAAGTTTAATTACTCTATGTTTAAACTGGCCAAATCACCCATTAGCATTGTCAAACTTCGTGATGCTCCCATAATTTTCGATGGCTTAAAAATGGGTTTTCGTTACAATATACTGGCCATAGAAAAAGCGATGAAGCCAAAGATTTGAAGTCGGCTAGGTTACATCCAGACCTAGTAAGGGATACAATTCACAAAGAATTGTCTGCTTGTCGCATGGCTGGGCCATTTAATATAAGCCCAATGACTACGCATATCACCTATTGGCTTGTTGTCTAAAAAAACCACCGGGTGAATTCAGACTTATTCATCATCTTTCTTATCAACTAGGCGAATCTGTCAATGATTATATTGACCCAAAACTGGACTCCGTGACATATACAAACTTCGATGAGTCTGTCTATATGGTACAGGATTTAGGACCTGGCGCATTGCTTGCGAAAGCCGACTTGAAATCTGCCTTTAGATTATTACCAGGTTCCCCTAATGATTTCGGATTATTAGGTTTAAAGTTCGAAGGCCAATACTATTTTGATAAATGTATGCCTTTTGGCTGTTCTATCAGTTGTTGCACGTTCGAAAAATGTGCATGCTTTTGGGAACATTATGTTAAAAGATTCATGAAGCGCGGACAGGTTATTCATTATCTGGATGATTATTTGGTCGGTGGTAAACGTGATGCAGACCAATGTGACAATGTCGCTGGAAACTTTAAAATCATGTATGGATGAGATGGGTGTCCCATTGGCTGAAGATAAAACCATATGGCCCCCAAACCGTGATTTGTTTTTTGGTTTTGGAGATTGACTCCTACAATATATCCGTAAGAATTCCTATGCAGAAGATCGTCGAAATCGTTGAAAATATCGAGGCTGTTTTGTACAAAGAGAAAGTGATATTTCTGACTATGCAGTCGCTGATCGGAGTTCTTAATTTTGCGTTTAGGGCTCGTATCCCTGGTAGACCATTTTGTTGCATGTTAATAAATTATTCAATTTGTGGTTTATCAAAGCCATACCATCATTTGCGCATTACTGAAGGCAGTAAGAATGAGCTAGCATTATGGAAAACATTAAAAGATTTTAGAGTCTCTGTTTTTCACGATCGTTTTTGGACTAGCAATGAAGTTGTCCAATTCACCTTTCCAGAGTACCCACCCATCAAATGACGTCATAATGAACTGCGTGGTGTGTACAATGACATCATAATGAATGACGTCATGAATGACGTCGATAAGTACGTCACGAACGCATATTTGATGACGGTCTATGGGCTGGTGTACACATTGTTTGCGTTTACTATTTAATAAATATTCTGTTGAATATTTTGAAACTAATTTGACTGGGCGATGGTGCTGCCTATGGCAGCAACAGCACCCAGTCTAATTAGTTACAAAATATTCAACAGCTTCGCTGTATAGTTTTCAGGAAATTGATAGCTAGGGCATTCGGGGATCGATCAATCGAAACACGGCGAGGTGTGGGTGGAGCTTAGCTAGTGATGGGCGGGGCATAGCTAAAAATGGAACGGTCCATTGTTTACAGACAGCACGGCGGGGCATGGATTCGGTTTTGGTATATATTTTGTGGGGAAGTGGGTCTGTGGAACATGGCCAGACCCTTGGTACACACTCGGGTTAACAAACAATATTACTGCATTAGAATTTTTCCTTCTTTTGCTCTCTCTTCACATTTGGGGCAAAAGCTTCCGAAATAAAAAAAATACTTTTTAGATGTGACAAACTCGGTGTGGTGTATATTGTAAATACCATGTTATCAAGATCAGAGGATGTCATGGTCATTCTACGAGCATTAACGTTGAAAGCATTAGAAATAAATGTAATGGTGAGGACTGAACATAATGATGGCTATCGTAATGTACTAACTGATACTATTTCACGTTGACAGCTGGCCCGTTTTCACATATTGACTCCAGAGGCAGACGACCAGCCATATCCTATCCCGAACCATCTATGGAACATATTCAGCTTAAAACACATGAAATCACGAATGCTAGTTTAACCACAAAAACTAAAGTGGTTTACGAAAATTAAATTTTGTCTTTTAGTCGTTTTCGTTCTGCTTATAAATTAACCAATTTATGACCAATACCACTTCCTCAAATCACTGCCTTGACAGCTTACTGTTTTGATCAAGGTTATGCACCAGCTACAATATCGATCTATAGGACTGGTATTAGTTATTTACATAAAATGCATCGTTAACCGGACACTGCAGATGAATTTGTGATTACTTAGTTATTGAAAGGCTGTAGACGTTTGAGGAAACAGACACCATTTTACATGAGATTTGTCAAGTGTTACCAGAGCTATGCTATTCGGAATTAGAGCCAGTCCTCTTTAAAGGCAGCATTTTGTTTGTCATTTTTTGATATGATGCGAGTTAACGAGGTGGTCTTTACGTCACATATATATGCTAATCGGCCCCTACTGTTTGACGACGTGACGGTAGAAAGTAATAGAACAGCTGTTAGAATCCGTATTAGATTCTCAAAACCAATCAGTCTGGAAAGCCTGTAAATTTGCGAATCCCAGCCGATTTGGATAGCGCTATATGCTGCGTCCAGGCTATTGTGCTCTATGGAACCATGAGGCCACGTAATTATCAATAATTTTTCACCCATGTGGATGGATCTCCCCTCACTAGGAACCAATTTTCGGATATATTTGCAAAAGCGATCCATCGTATTGGACGGCCTGTGGCGTTATCCAAGGTGATGGTTTTTACTCAAAACACAGATCATTCTAGTTTTCATCCCCCTTGTTTTGTTGAATCAACCAGAACATGAAGAGTGGGCACAGTGGCGGACCTGCTCAATAATCACCACTTGTAGACCCGCTCAATGATAATGAAGCGAGAGCGGACTTGCTTATAATGATTTATACAGGGGCGGACCTGCTTATAATTGGTTATACAGGAGCGGACCTGCTTATAATGATTGTTGCATGGGCGGACCTGCACATGATGTTTAACCAGCGGAGGAACTGTAATTTATTGATAATGTTCGGCAATTAATGAGAGAAAAGAGGGAAGTAATTCAGACCACATTGTTTGATTGGTATCTTTATTCTCGGGCATCCAACCTCTGTCTGTTATGACAGGCTGCGTCCTTTAATTTCCACATATCATGAACAAATAACAAGAAAATATTTATTGAAAATAAATGATTAATACAATGTCGATGTGCAGTAGAGTTTGTACGATTATAGTAACACAATACAATTCTAGGCAACAATAATACCCTGTCAAATTAGTTTCAAAATATTCAACAGAACACTCGGCCAAATTAGTTTTCAAAATATTCAACAGTACAATTGCTAAACTCGTATATGACATCATAATCAATCGAAGGGTACGAACTGTAATAATCAGTTGAATCTAGTCCGTCAGGTATCTAATCCAAGACATTATAATCAGGCGTCATAATCCAAGGTGTTTCTCAAGCCTGTTACACCATAATTCCAGCTATCTCTGTATTATATATGACGTCATAAATCCAATTTGTCAGTCAAGTATGTTACGTAACCTTGGCGGGTATGTCGTGAAATAATCCAATTCAGTCTGAAAGTACGACTGCCAAGCTTGTATAATGAATCGAATCATACGAATACGAGTAATACCCACCTCGCAATAGAACACGAGATATGCTCTGATAGCATATCTATATGAAAGATAACCCTATATATCGTCAATACATGACGTCATCAGCAGTGAATCCATCATCTCATAAAGTCTTTCCTGATCAGTTAATGGAGAAATAAGTTTTCTCTATGCTCCGCCCATTTCTAGCTAAGCTCCACCCGCGCTTTGCCCGTGTTGGTATCAATCGATCCTTGCATGCACTCTCTGAATCTCAATTTCCAGAAAAATAAGACGGTAAGCTATTGAATATCTTGAAACTCATTGAACTGGGTACTGTTGCTGGCTATTGCAGCAGCACCGTCCAGTCAAATTAGTTTCGAAATATTCAACAGAATGCTTATTAAAGACATATAATTCGTACAACTTAACGGACTATTAAGCGTTTATTATTAACTATATCACGCCATTCATAATGTAAGTGATTATGACGTCAACCTACATGTGACGGAATTGATTACTACATCATATGATTGACAGAGAAACTGGATTCCCCCATTCGCCGTTCTGACAACACGCCATATATGGACACCACCACCACGTAATTGCAAGAGTAGCATTCCATATATGAATTACCTGATGTGGAAATCCAGGACCACTTTATAGATTGACGCATGATAACTTTTGCGTTCATCGTGTTATTACTCACGCCGCTGAAGACCGGTGTGAGTATTGCGGGTGATGCTGTCGGTCTGGAGGTGGGTCTGTGGGTCTGCCTGTCGGTCGGTCGGTGGGTCGGTCGGTCTGAGTTATGTCTCGGGAATCGTATGAGGTAGAATCACCAAATTTGGCACATTCATTCATGTTATGACTGGCTAGAAGAACTTTTAGTTTGGCGTCAAAAGCTAAAACATCGACGTTATGTGGTCACTTAGTGCATCCCGGAATACACATTTTCATCAATAACTGCAATGCAAGAAGGTAGAATCACTAAATCTGTAACACCAATCATACACTCATATTGCCATTGGCCAGGACTAAAAAATTAGGTTCAGGACAAAGCATGAACTATTTATGTCAAGGTGTCATACTGGAATACACTGTTTTGGGCCATAACTCTGGAATGCAATAACGTATAATTACCAGATTTAGCACACACATTCATATTCTGACAGTTTATGATTGTCATCTCCCTCGAGTGAATTGCAATTGTATTTATGATGCGCGCGAGACAATTACTACCTGATGAAGTCTAAATGAGCATAAAGCAATTGTGAAAATAAAACTTACAGCAGCGATCTGACAACTGAGAAACGAGTCAAAGAATAGCAAAGACTAGGTAGATCAGATGAATCCGTGCATGTGTAAATATATGCATATATGTTCATAAAAGATGATGAGATAATTGTTTAAAATAGTTCATAGTAAAAAGATATGTTATGATATTTACCTACACAGGACAATTAATAGGTCTACAATCTGTGCAAACAATTAATATAAATTACTGCGCTTCTCAATTTAAATATGACATGCGCTTGTAAGTAATTTAACGTATTCTTCATGATGTAAAATCAATTAATGGAATTATATTATGTAAGAAATATATAACCCATTCAGATTTCTTTGGGAACATGAAGATGCAGCTTTCTGTCTGCTGCCAGATGGATTTCATGGAGTGTCGGTAGGCTAGGGTTCCGCAGGGTCTCTGTGACGCCACCATACCCCGCTTTCTTGGTCTTCGTCTTGCTTTGAATCCCAAGCGAATTATCTTAAAGGAATGTTCTCATTATCAAAAACAAATGTCACTCTTTCAATGAAATAGTGCATAAGATACGGCCCCTTTTTCTTAGTTAGAATAACTGCGAATTAATAATGCTATTCTGGAACTAGTCATATAGAGTGTGTGTTTATAGGTAGATTCAGATTCAGATTGATTTATTACTCCCAGATCATACATGAGATACATGGGTATAAACATTATCCAATTTATATAGTGGCAAGACAGTTTACATATTATTGATATAAATTGGATAATGTTTATACCCATGTATATATCTCTATAGATTAACTGCTAACAATAAAAGGGATAATCTAGATTTACCACAGTAATGTGATTGCTTCTTTTCAGGCAAGCTATTTTCATATTAACCATTTTTTCTTTCACAATTTCACTTTGTTTTCGAGATTCTTTTTACCTGCACGGGTTGTTTTTGTTGGTCGTGTTTGTGCGACAGTTTCATCCTTTTTGGAAACGCGTAATAATTGCATTTATTAGTCGGCAAACCTTATAAAGTAGTTTTTTTGTTATTGCTAGAAAATAACTTGAAGAATTAAAAATAATTTGGTCTCTTACGGTAGTATTTAGGTAGTGTTTCTAATCGTAATGTATGAAAAAAGTTGCAAATTATAAAAATGTAATGAAACTCATCTCCAATTTCGTTTTTGTCACATATACTGCATTTCCTTTCTTCTCTTAGTATTCCTTCCCACCTTCTCTGGTCTATTGGTAATGAATGGTTACTGGTCCTATACCTAGTGAACAATATTCTATTCCTATCATTAAGTCTAAGGCGGTATGGTTCCGTTTCCCAGTTAGTCTTAAAAGAATTATAGATCTTAGCCTTCCACGATTCCTGCATTTGGGCGAGCCACATTTGCATAATCTGGTCCTCTATGTTTCGATGATGTTGGTGCTATGGATCGTTTGTGCGGTCCAAAGGTACGTGTGCCCTGTAATATCTAAAATGGTTTTAATGCGCATTAGCCATTTGTATGGTTTTCTGTTTTCATTAAAATCTTTTAACATGCAATTATATATTTGTATTGCTAGTTTATTTTGCTTTCCTGAGATAAGCCGTGTCCAGTATATGATCATGAGCTTTTCTATTAATTCCTTTATTGGCAGTTCCCCTGGTTCCCCATATATCATGTATTTAGGTGTGCTTCGCTTAATTTTAAAAGGTGTCTTAGAAATTCTAGATGTACTTTTGCGATTAAATTACATTTTCGATTCCAATAATTTCACAGCCATAAAGGAGGGTCGGTTCTATTATTTGGTGGTAGAGTTTTATTTGACAATCAATGGGTAGATCTAATTGTTTAGCTCGTCCATGTAAAGCGAACGTTGCTTTTCGGCCTTACTCAAATAAGCTTTTCTCCGCTAAAAGTAGACGTCCATTGTATGAAAAATGTATGCCTAGGTATTTATAGTTATATACAGTTTCTAATGTCTTAATATTTAGATAGAATGAACGTTTGATACAGTATACTTTGGTACTACCAAAGACCATAATCTTTGTTTTGTCTGCATTTACTTTTAGTTTCCACAATTTGCAATAATGTTCCAATGCATTTAATCTCAGCTGGAGGTCAGTTGCGTTTTCAGCTAGCATAATTGTATCGTCGGCATAGAGGAGTAGGCTATTAAAAGTCTAAGTAGGCTTTCTAGCTCGTCTTCTGTATTATCTAGTTCTATGGATTTACAGTTTTGGTTACTAAGGAAATTTTCGCGGTCATTTAAGTATATGGAAAAGAGTACTGGAGAGAGGGTCTGGCCTTGACGTACTCCCCATTTGCAAGTAAGGGCATCCGAGAATTTGTTGTTTAACTTGATTATTGATTTTATGCTGTTATACATGATCTGTATTACTTTAAATACTTTACCATTTAAGTTATGCTGTGGTAGCTTTGTCCAGCGGCCATTATGCCATATTGAGTCAAGTGCTTTCTCAAAATCTACGAAACAGCAGAATAGTTGCTTTCTTTTATTTTTAAATATTTCTACTAGTGCTGACAGTGTGAATATATGATGGTCTGTTGTGGAATATCCTTTCCTAAAGCCTGCTTGATTTTCTGATAATTTATTGGTATTTTCTAATAAGTCATTAATGTGGTTGCTAATTATTGATGTAAAATGTTTTCCTAAACAGCTGAGTCGTGTGATTGGTCTGTAGTTTTTGGGATCATTTGCGTCACCTTTTCGTTTATAAATCGGTGTTATAATATCCTCAGTCCAAGCATCGGGAACGTTTGCTGAATCAAGTATTTTATCCAATAGTTGTTTATATATGCTGATCATATTGTGTTCTGTGGACTTGATATACTCATTTATTATGTCATCTGATCCAACAGCTTTAATATTTTTAAAACGCTGTATGACTTTTGAGGTTTCTTCATTCGTTATAGTATAGGTCTGTTTAATATATCATTTTCTTCTAGCGTCTCTAGCTGCAGTTGATCATTGGCAGCTTCGTTATCCCCTTCTTTTTCATTCTTCATTCAGTGATCTAAAAAATGTATACATATTCTCAAGACTTACTGGACAAGGGTCCTGCGGATCTTTGTCTTTTATTAATTTTCAGTAGTCCATAGGTTTACTAGGTTTGATATGTGCGCTAAAATGCTCATGAGTCGGATTTTGGTGCTTTTGCTGGTATTTGGTCGTTGAACGTTTCATTGTTTGTTTGTAGGTTCTAATTGTCCTTAGCATTTCCATCCTATTTGCTTCTGTTCTTAAAGCTTAAATTCAAATCTCGCATTATGGTATTCTTTTCTGGCTACTCTGCAGTTGTAATCATCAAACCATGGGTGTTGGACTTTGTTTTTCCTTTGAACTTTATATGTTTTAATGTTTCCAAAGACTTGCTTTGCCGTGCCGTAGAACATGTGTGAGATTGCGATTGTGATTTCGTTTATAACATGTTTGCTTGTCTAGTGTTCGTTCTAATAACATACTTATAACAGTTAGAGTTTCGTGATTCACTATTTTCTGTATAAAGTCATTTCTTTTATCTGGATTCCATTTTTTAAATACTGGTTCATTTACGTCGTCCGCATCCTGGAGGGCATGGCTCTGCTGGTGACTGATTGGTTGTTAATCTGCGATCTATTGCAGATTATTGTTTTTACTCAGGATCTTTCTTATTATTATTATTCTTCTCCCACATGTTTAGGAGCTATCTCCTTATACAGTTTTCATCCAACCAACTCCAAACTTGGCCAACTTCAAGGGCCCATACCACAATCGATGGCTATAACTTTTATTTCGGATCCTCTCATAAGTTTTCGAGCTACCATCCTTTGAGTGGGCAAAAAGTTCCATAGGAAATGTATGGGAATTTACAAAATTGATATTTCAAGTGCTACTACATCTAGAGTTTTGATCGGAGCACTACCATATTTGCTGAGGATGTTACCACTGGCCATTTGCTTTTGAAAATATTATTTTTCAAAATGGCCGCTAGAACTTTGACCCCACAATGCATGGAAAACTCCCATAGGAAATGTATCGGGATTTCAAACAAATGTTTGAAGTGCTACTACACCTAGAGTTTTGATCGGATCACTCCCATATTTGGGTAGGATGTTGCCACTGATGATTATTTAAAAAAAAAATTTCTTCAAAATGGCCGCCATGAACAAATTTTGGCTAAAAATACGAAAACTTTTTTCTTCTTTTTTTTCGAAAATTTTTTTTAGGAAAAAATGGCGACCAGGCGTACCTTTTGGGGGTCAAAATAACCAAAATTTTTAGGGCATAAATGAACTCGCGGTTGAAAAAAAAAAATCCAAGTTCTAAATTCTAAGGTTTTTTCAAAATGGCCGCCAAAATCTATTTTAATCTGATCGACTTGAAATTTGCTAACCTTCTAGCTCTCATATTGTATTGATTTGGTATCAAATTTAAAGTTGATCCAACCTACAATTTTCGAGAAAATGAGCTTTTGAGTGCCACATATTCCCATAGTAAATTTTTTATATCTCCATTGGGGCCAAGGTCATTCATGGGAAAAGCTTTCCAGTTTTCATATTTGGCATAAGTTACCTGCCCTTCATCATCTTCAACAGGTAACGGGAGGTAATTCATGACAAAAACAAAAAATTAGCGAGTTTTTTTGCATGAATTGCCTCCCTTTACCTTTAATTTATTAATCTCTCTTTTATTTGATATTTAATGGCATTTTCGTTGATTTTGGTAAAAAATTTTACTACAAAGCAAATCAGGACACATTATTTTATACTTTAGGGTCAAGGCTATTGGTTTTCAAGAAATCAGCTTTTCTATACCATACCATGTGGAAGAGTATGGGAATTTCAAATATGGGAACTTCGACAACACTTAGACTTTTTATCAGATCAGCATCAGACATGTTCAATGATCATATGAGAAGAGGGCTTATACTACTCCTTAATGCCCAGTAATCGCAGATTTACAGTTACTTCAGTAAATGTGTTCTAGGTTTACTGTGTACTGACAGCTTTAATGCAGAGCGTATGGCCGACAGGATAGGGCAAAAATCCACTACCTCAAAATTTGATATGTGCGCTAAACTGTTTTGAGTTGATATGCCATAATCAATTACACTGCCATGTTGGCTTGTTATTTTGCCTACGGTGACGTCGGTGCCAATTTTACCATTAAGGATATATATGTTACTAAATTTACAAAATTCTACCACTCTTCGGCCATATGTTAGGCTGGTTTTTGTCTTGGGATACTCGTTTGGGGGTTCAAATTCCGAAATGGTTATGACATCACCTATATAACTTTCTGCGAAGGAGAGTAGTGCTTTGTCTGTACTTAAGAAATGATTTAGTTGTCCAGTTTTTGCATTTAAGTCGCCATTTAAAATTAATAAGAGTTTGTATTTTGATGCTAATGCGATAATATCACTTTCTATTTCATCAAAGGCTTCTAACGTTGAATATTCTGAAGTTACGGGCGGTATATATATATCATACCCAATATGAAGTCTTGCTCTAGATTCGTTATTGATTCAGATAGAGATAGCCAGATGACGTAATTACTATCAGAATGTATCTGCTCTGTAAACATTGATATTTTCTTACTGACCAATATTGCAATACCCCCAGATCTTGTACGAGCATTCTTTCGATTTTTACGATTATTTTATAATTTTCCATTTCAGTAGGGTCTGTATCATCGAATTTTGTTTCTCCTATTCCCAGTACATCAAACTGTCGCACAAGCACATCCATTTCCGGGTATTTAATTTTACTTTGTAGGCCACATACATTTAAGAAACCTATCGTTATCTCTGCGCGCTCACGATCATTGTCATCATTAAAATCCACACTGCTGTTCTGGTCTTTACTGCTGTTGCCAAAGAGCAGCAGCAGCAGCAGCAGCAGCAGCAGCAGCAGCAGCAGCAGTAGTAGTAGTAGTAGTAGTAGTAGTAGTAGCAGCAGCAGCAGCAGTAGTAGTAGTAGTAGTAGTAGTAGTAGTAGCAGCAGCATTAGTAACAGTAACAGCGGAAGCAGCAGTAGCATCAGTGCCATTAGTTACATAACTATGTACAGCATAAGCATTCCTGTTATTATTATTATTATTATTATTATTATTATTATTAATATTATTATTATTATTATTATTATTATTATTATTATTATCAACATTTATATTAACAGCATTTCCTACACAACCGTCATTGCCATTGTCGTCATTCTCACCATTGCCGTGGAAATTTGTATTGCCATAGCTATCAATGTCAATTGATGATAGTCGACAGTGTAGGTATCGCCAATGCTGGTAGTAGGCGTGGTAATGTTAGGATTAATAGAGTTAGCTACTTCGTTTATAATGCTGTTCATATACTTTTCATAAAACATAAAGCATATCTCATGTAGCCACAGCATGGGTGTTGAATTATCAGCTTCCAACACGCACATCAACATAAATATATCCCTCAAGGCATTCAGCCGTCTAAGACAGCAACATGTTGAAGCAACACCGTTGTCAAAATAACCGGCGCAATCTTTCTACAATCTCCTGTAACTGTTAATTCTCCTAGGCCAAGCAGCCTTGTGACAATGCTTAATATCTTTATACGTGACTTGGATCTAAAACACCTTTTTTATGACAATTGTGAAGACATCACCTATCTATCGTGCAATAGTTACTAAATGGATGAATTGTCTCCTCAAACGGCGTGAGGAGGTCGTTTTAGAAGGCTATGCTGGCAGGCAGGACACACCATTGGCTGGTGGCCTGTTAATGCGTCTTTGCACATCCTCACGATGCCAGTATACAGCTGATAGAACAGCCTCGTGCTCACATGAAGCCCGATTAATTCGCGCTCGCAAAACTGCTCAGTTCAATACAAATTACTATAATTTGTTTTCTACTGGAGGACATTACTTCTTGGACATTAATTTCCCGACGAAGCAAAATTGCGATCATCCGACTAAAACGTTCTCGGATGAGCAAAGGTTTATGTTGATAGAAAAATAACGTATAACGGCCGTCTTCAAATTTGAATACTCATATTTGGAAACTATCAAGTGATGCAACCGATTTGATTTTCTCAAATCAATTTTATGTTGATATATGGGAAAATATATCAATATTTATGAACAGCAGGCAAAGTGTGTAGTTTGATTAGCTAATGCTTTTCTAGAACGATATATGGTATATTGTAGCTTTCTGTTGCTAGATTTGGAAAGCGAGTTATTTGCTTGAAGAGAACTATTTAGTCTTTGGACTAGTTTTCTGAACCTGATAGTAATATAGCTGTTCACGACCGTGTCGCTGTTGTCAAGAGTGGGAATTGTTTAATGAAACGGTGTCACGGCACACGCTGCCAATTCACACATTTTACAAACATTCTTGTTCATTCTATTTCTTTCTTTCATACGACATCTATATATAGTCGCTAGTAGCGTGCATTATAAATTTTATGGATTCAACAGTGGATTTCAATGCAAATTGCTAGAATTCGAAGAGAAGTTAAGACCGCTCAAGTTGGGCAAGTGAGAATCCATTGAGAATGACGCCTTGACGCCACAGGAACTCAAGACTTGAGTTGACAGGGAAAAGCAGCACCGATCACAGACGAACAGGAGACACGATTACAGAGAAAGAGCAGTATGGATCTGAAGTGAGATAGCACGACTTTCCAGATCCATGGTATCGACTTGTTAATGTTGTTAGATTAAGGTCTGTAGAGAAAACAACCACTAGAAGGATAAATATGGAGCTATGCCTCGCCCATTTCTAGCTAGGCTCCGCCCACATTTTACACGTGTTGAGATCGATTTGAAACTTTGGAAAATGAATTCCCATAATTTAAACTTCAAGGTAACGATAGGTCTTACACGCATACTCTTGAATATTACTAAACTAATGCTTATTAAAGTAAGGCTGCGCGGTATGGCATAATGTTAAACCGGCGACGATGTTAATTTTCAAAACGGGCTGAACCGTATATCGGTTTATGGGGTGGGTGGCGCCAAGGATGAGTAGGTACACTTATTGCTTCGTTAGGCCGAATACGTACTGCCTGGGTGACCAGGAGTGTTAATGTACGAAAGAAAATGGCGGATTCCGAACCCTTGTGTTTATCTTTATTGACTGAAAATGTAGAATTAAGGGAAAATAACACCAGTATTGATTTTCAAACCACCAAATGTGACGACAATGAACACTTTACAATTAAATATAACACTTACTCTATAACTGTAACATTGAAAACTGTACCCGCGATTTATAAATGGATTAATAAATGTGAGCAAATATATAGTGAGGGTACAAAGAAAGGGAATAATGGATTAATTTTCCGCGTAAATAAACATATTTCAGGCGGTAATGCGTGCAATGTAACAGTCACATTATATGCAACAACTTTTGTAATCCATGTACAAGGATCAGATTGCCACGATTGGATTCTGAAGGATTTTATGCCGTTAGCTAATATTATTTATTCAGACAGTGATAAAGTTGATGGAGCTGCAGAGGTAGCCGATGATGTAAGTGATGTTGAGGACCCAAGCGTTAACATGGTAGATGTAGCCGAAAATGTGAACAAAGTAGATGCGGTAGATGTATCCACTGATATGAAAACTGTAGGAGTTGTTGCGGATGATGTGTGTGTTGTTGATGATGTAGGCATAGCGGGTGGTGAACTATCAGTCTTAGTGCAGAATACACCCGAACTCTTCAAGCCCGAGGTAACTAGTACACCCGGAATGACGTGCGCTAGCAAGTATAACATGACTCTGGTGAACAATGAACTCGCTGCCCAGGGGATGCAGTTAAACAAACTGCTCCTCGAAAAGGAGGAACGAATTCACGAACTAACCACGGAAAATCAGCGTTTGGAAGACAAACTAGCGGTATCGACCGAATATGCAAAAACAACACAGGATATGTGTGTAGGAACAGAAGGACGTACTTTAAACAACAGTGACTGTGATGTTGTTGCAACACAAGGAAATAATGTACTAAAGGGCCATGAGAAAGATGAACAGCCTCTTAGTAAAACGCGAAAAGATGAAGAGAACTCTGAGAAAGCAGTCCCGTGTGTGAATATGACTGAAAATGACACGCGTAGGCAAACCATGTTTAAAGAAGTCGTGACACAGTGCAATAATAAACGGGAAGTGCGAGTTCATCAGCAGAAAGAACAGAAGTCCATCTCCGTAGTCACCAACGCCAAGAAGCCGATTAACCACTATACTGCGGATCCTACTAAGGAAACTTTGATTATTGGATCGTCAATTATCAAAGGTATAAATGAGAGCGGGCTCCATGCGTCAGTGCAGGTTATGTGTATCAGGGGAGCGAAGATTCAAACTATCCGTGACATCCTATATTCAATCGAACTCGTGAACTATAAAAATGTGGTAGTGATGGCAGGGACTAATAACTCAGACGGTGACCTGTGTAAGGCAATGAGTGAATTAGACGAATTAGTGCGAGATATCCACAGTTTAGCGCCCCATTGTCAAATCTATATTTGTGAACTAGTGCCATGCGCGGACAATCCACGACGACAGAAATTCGTCGCCAGATTCAATCGCCACCTGGACGTACGGGCTCTATTTTTAGACTTCACCGTTATAGAAACATCCGGACATTTCTACTCAAAGAACCGACCAGGAACTATAGAAAACTCGCTGTACTGCGTGGATAAACTACACATAAACAGGACCGGAGACTCAGTACTGGTACATTGTATTAATGACTATGTACAGATCGTCGTTTCGGCCAGTTGCAAGAACTGTGGAGAACCTAACCATAAGTCATTCATGTGTCGCCACGGCCAACCAGTGAGATGGTACACATGCCCCGCCCATGGCCACAAGTCCAACAGGT
Organism: Chaetoderma sp. LZ-2023a; assembly: GCA_034401795.1. Lineage (NCBI taxonomy): Eukaryota > Metazoa > Mollusca > Caudofoveata > Chaetodermatida > Chaetodermatidae > Chaetoderma > Chaetoderma sp. LZ-2023a. Next base: position 53,793,680 of record CM067372.1, read on the forward strand.
GTCCGGGGCGCTAGGAGTCTGGCCAAGAAGAAGTGCCAAAGGGTGACACGTCTTTTAAGGTAAGATCAAATTCCTTGCCTACAAACTCACATGATAATAAATATAATCATAATAGTATTGTTGACAATGTTTATAATGTGGTCGTCAGCAACAGATATGATCTCTTAACTATCATCGAAAACATTCACAATGTAATTACACCATTTACTTCTGCACCAGTCTATGCATCCGATTCAACCGTCTCAATGACGCATGTTTCTTCTAGTGTCTCTAATATAGCTACCACTATTACTACTGCTACTGCCTCCGATACTACTGCTACAGCTTACCCTAAAGCGAAACATCCTTGTGCTAACACAAACAATATAATAGAAGATAAATTATTTACTCGCGCTACTGTTAGTGCTAGCATAATAAATGCAATCGATAGTGCTAAAGATAATGAATATATTGATAGCATTGCATGTGCTGCCGCTACTGGTGGTAATGATGATGATGATGATGATGATGATGATAATAATAATAATAATAATAATAATAATAATAATGATGATGATGATGATGATGGTGATGATGATGATGATGATGATGATGATGATGATAATAATGATGATGATGATGATGATGATGATGATAATAATAATAATAAAGTAAATTTTCTCAATTTTATTAATATTATACGGTATTGTGGTGGAACAAGCAATAATAATTTTTCACACACACATTCCAGTAATAACGTCCTCTCTGATGTGGACCAATGGGTATGTAGCAAGAAGTGTATAAAACTAGTAAAACGCCTTGATTTCCCATCATTTAACTTAAAGGAAAAAGGTATACGCATTGGACATTGGAATATTGAACACTTAATGCCTAAATTAAGCCAATTAAAAATAATTATGGAGAAAACTACACAAGAAATTGAAATATTTGGTATAACAGAAACGTATATAAGCGGCGTCGTCGCCGACAATTTAATAGATATTCACGGTTATAATGTTGAGAGGAAAGATAGACCGAACAATGTAGGAGGGGGGATTGTAATATACATACCCGAAAATCAGTCACATCGTAGGAGACTTGACTTAGAATCACCGAATACAGAGGCATTATGGATCGAGGTTACGCCCTTTAAATCGAAATCATTTTTATTATGTTGCGTTTATGGACCTCCAAATTCTCCCGCTAGCTGGATCGACGATTTTGAAGCCCTACTTGAACCTGCATACTCAGATAACACGGATATAATTCTAATCGGCGACTTTAATTTTGATTTTCTAAAAGCAGTCACGCCAAAATGGCTATCAGTAATGGAGTTATTTCATCTTGAACAACTAGTCAATAGCGCAACTAGAATTACGGACAAAACAGCTACCCTAATAGACCATATATACGTTACAGAGAGAAACAAATTTACGTCAGTAAGCGTAGGAGATTTAGGATCAAGTGATCACTATCCCGTTTTTGGTGCGCGACAAAACACCAGACAAAAGTCACATAGTCATCACACTATAAAGTATAGATGCAGAAAAAGGTTTGACAATCAGAAATTTCTTCAGAATCTTTCCGATTGCAACTGGGAGATAATTGATTTGCTAAATGACCCAGATGAAGCGCTGCAGATATGGCAGGACGCATTTATAGGCATTCTAAATAAACACGCCCCTATTGTTGAGTGTAGAGTAAAGCGATTCTCTCAGCCAGGGTGGATAACAGATGAAATTTTGAAGGCCATAAAGGACAGGGATTATTATAAGAAAGCTAAAGATATGATTAAATATAAAGAGTTGAAACGTAAGGTAATGTCGCTAATCGAAAGATCTAAGAAAAACTACTTTAGCACAGAGTTGGCTGACAATAAAAAAAATCCTTCATATATATGGACAATAATGAAGAGTATTAATCCGAAACCTAACAAAATGCCATTGACTTTGCTTGATAGTGACAGTAATGAAATTAAAGACGTCGAAAAACATTGCGAAATGTTCAATCAGTATTTCACTACAATCGCGGCAGATCTCGCAAATTCCATAAAGACGCAATCTCACATAATTTCAGACGACATTAAAACGCATGTTAGAACGAAAATCCCGAGCGAAATTGAATTTACGATACCGAGAATAACTGTTAATAACGTTTACGAGGAACTTAGTCGGTTAAAAACAAATAAATCGGCGGGCCATGACGGATTGAATGCACATTTCTTAAAATTATCGGCACCAGTCATAGCGCCATCAATTACACGTATTATAAATATAAGTATTGATACAGGCGTGTTTCCAACAATGTGGAAATGCGCTAAGGTGAAACCGTTATACAAATCAGACAATAAAGGAGAGGTTAATACCTATAGACCAATATCAATTTTACCTGTTCTTTCCAAAATTATTGAACGACATATACATAGCCATTTGTATAAATTTCTTAGTAAATACAATTTATTGACTGAATCTCAGTCAGGTTTCCGTCAGAAGCATTCATGCGAAACTGCACTGCTTAAGCTAGTCGAAAAATGGAGATTTGCGATAGATAATGGTGATTATGTCGGCGCTATATTGATAGATTTTAAGAAAGCTTTTGATTTAGTTAATCACGATATTTTACTAGAAAAGTTAGGCCTATATCAATTTGATAAGCTTGCATTAAAATGGTTTTCATCTTATTTAGAAAATAGAAAACAATATGTGTCAATTTCTGACAAAATTTCCGGACATCTTCCGGTAACCGTAGGCATACCTCAAGGTTCTGTATTGGGACCACTCTTATTTATCATGTATGTAAACGATCTTCATATGGGAATAACTAGTAATGTTGATATGTACTGCGATGATACGACGATGCACTGTAATTTTGAAAAACTTCCACAGATAACAGACCAACTGACTAGCGATATGTCTGTGATAGAAAATTGGTGTCAAAATAATAAAATTGTGTTAAATACGGAGAAAACAGAACTTTTAATGATAAGCACTAAGCGTAAACAAGGGCAGATAAATCATGAGGAAATTAAGATACCAATATCTAATGGTGAACTGGTCATTGTAAATGAGGCGAAACTTTTAGGCGTACATATTAATGACACTCTTTCATGGGACCAGCACGTAAGAAAAATTTGCAGCAAAATAGCTTCACTTATCTATATGTTAAAGAAAAATAAGAAATATATGAATGTTGATGAGCGAAACCTGTTTTACAAGGCATACATCCTTTCACACATTGATTACTGCTGTCTTGTTTATTACGCTGGCACGCCTACATTGTTAAATAAACTTGAAAAATTACAAAAGCGTGCAGCTCGAATAATATTAGAAGTCCCCTTTCGAACACCGTCAAAACAAATGTATGTAGAATTAAACTGGACTACACTAACGCAAAGAATGACAATTAAAACAAATATTATGACATATAAATCATTAAACGACCTTGCACCGAAGTACATGAAAGATCTGTTCACATTTGTAGAGGACACGCATACACTGAATTTACGGTAAAAAACGAACGGTCAATTAAAGCCTCCAAAAATAAGAACGGATTACGGGAAAAACAGTTTTACATACACAGCAACAAAAATGTGGAATTCTTTAACTATTAATATTAAACATTCTCCGACACTCGGATCATTCATCGCAAATATGTGTGATTGTTTACCCGTATAATAATAATAATAATAATAATAATAATAATAATAATAATAATAATAATAATAATAATAATGTTTTCATTTTCTTCTGTTTTGCCCCCTTGCCCCGGAGATACGATTACCCGTCTTCGCCGCGGAATCTCCTGCGATTTACAACAATCAAGGACACGCCAGGAGTGGCCAAGTGTGACCACCTAAATCACCTCCACCAATAGCTTTGCTTAATTTACAGAGGCCATTGAAAACGAATTGTGCACAAAACAATAACAAAAGTAACTGATAATTACAGTGCCGGACAATCCAATATTATCAAATATAAGTACTAGGAAGAACAATAACCCTGATCATTTAGCACAATAGAGATAAAACATACAAAAATGACCATTTGTTGATCAAGAGAGGCGTGTTCCCGAAAAATGAGCAGCGGAATGAATGACTCAGAAACCGAGCCAGTCATTCCGGTGTCCAATTCTCGGAAACACTTCTCCCAGACCAGCAAATGGGCATCGGAACAATAGTCCTGATAATTAGTAATAACAACCTAGTTATAACTGCAAATTAAAATCACTGAGAACAGTTATAATGTGTATATCCCGTTAGGTTAGCAATATGTTGATTGTGCACACTTACGGGCCATATGCTTACTTTGTGATGAATATATCTATCGTATATTTTTCAACTTTCCCGATCCTTTATCATTAGAGCACGAAATGTAGACACAAAATAAGTTCCCTTGCTGTATAATTTTGATACTACTTTGACTGGATAGTGTTGTTGCCGAAGGTATCAAGACCTTTCATTCAAATTATGCTTAAGATATGCAACAGCTTAATAGCATGCCTTGAGTGCTAATACTAGTGTTGAAATGGTTAGAGGTTGGCGTAGACCTACTATATTGGATGTAAACCCACGGGAGTGTATGTACATGAGTTCATGTGCGTGTGGAAGTGAGTGTGTGTGATTGGGAGTGCATGTGCTTTGGTGAGTTCTTAATTTCAGTAAACTATATATGCCTAGTTAACCTTTAAGATAGAAACCTTCGATTGAACCTTCTGATTTTATCCTACATTATGAAGTTCTATGGCAAAATTGGTGATTCTTACGCTCTTTGACCCATAAATGCACAAGTCTAGAAACAAATCCATAAAATCGGCTAGAGAAATGACCATTTGCAGTCCAGAGGACTATTTTTGAAAATGTATGACAGGAATGACAGGCGCGATAATCGAGCCGGTCTTTCCGGTGGTAAATTTCCAAGAATGGCATTGTCTTGTTCTGGAAACAGACATTTCACAATAGATAGACCTAATCGAGGTTTTCCTGACAAATTTAGTCACTAAAGGGTTAAGACATTCGACGGCGTGGGTAATGATAATAATTTTACTAAATCTATTGTTTCTGTATGTATGTATAATCGTATGTTATAATGTGCCTAGCTGTATTTGTCTACGAAATTGAGAATTAGTTTCTATATTTTAGCACATAAAAAATATCGTTATTTCTATTTCTTGCATTGTTTCCAAAGCATTTCAGCAGGAAAGAAAGGAATTTACTTTACAATGCTGAATATATCAATGCTAATTTGATTGAAAGTTTGCTGCTGTTGAAAGCATCAGTAGCTTTTGTTCAAATTACTCTTAATACATTCAGAATATTATATGATTATAAGAAATAGATTCCCTAAGTTCCTTGTCTGTACATAGATGTATAAATTTGTACATATTATATATAACAAAATTTGTATATATGTTAATGAGGGCCTCTCCTAGATCAGGCCGTGTACTTGAAGTGCTACCCTCAATAAATAACGATTATTATTATTATTATTATTATTATTATTATTATTATTATTATTATTATTATGTAAGGTTTTTTCGATGAAGATGTAGCCAGTATGCGCATATTGCCGAGAACTCTAGACCCAAAATACACGATCACGACTTTTAATTTCTTTATATAAGCATCAGGAATAAAGTATATAACATTCATTTCTGATCTAACTATTTCCGTACTAACAATAACATGTTCCATTTACAATCGATTAATTCTAATGCACGAGATTTATCATTTTTGTTAATCAGTTGAATAATGGCCTGTTATTTGTAGATTGCTTGTTGAAAACTGTTGGTGTCACAGACAGCAACAACTTTCAATCAATTACTCTCAGGTTAACATTCTGATGACAAGCTGTCATCTAGTCGTATCGTTTACATTGGTTAGACATCCCGGTAATGATGATTTTGGCCCGCTACAATGGGGTGGGGCGGGGAGATGTGTGGTTAGAGGATACGCCTATTGATTTAAGCCTATTACCTGTGTATAATGCTAACTGACATCACTGGTCAAGGTGGTAGGTAACTTGTGATCTTAGCTTTAAAGAGGTATCTAAGCACAAGGTGGGTTACTTAGCTTTGTTGTGATAACACCCTCGCTCAGAAATACAGCACCAATAAACATGTTTATTTTGTATCTGAATTACGACAAATTTATAATCCGCCAGAACACGCGATGTGGACTATATAGGCCCCTTAACAGAAGGTTTGAACAATTAGTTTTAGATATAGATAATGATGTGTTTTTACGCAATTGTAGCCCTTGAATTATTAACACAGCATTAGCCTACACGCTGAAAAAGCGCCAATCATGCACACAATAATCAAGGACGAACACGTTTTATACCCAATTAAATTATGGTAACACTGAATACTAAAAACCACTAAAAAGTTATTCCTTTACACTTTTATAAATATTATCACGTATGATTAAATATTCCGAAACTAATTTGACTGGGATTTTCTGCTACAAACAACAGCTGCTTCTTGTAGTAACGTTAGTTTCAAACTATTGGAAAGTTTACAGACAGAGTGCCATTCGTCATAATCAATTTAGTGGGAATAGAACAAAAGGAAATGTTGACTTTTGTATGTTCAGATGGCTCCGCATTTTAACCCTTTGATGGACAAATTTTGTCAATAAAATTATAATTATCTCCTGGAAAATGTCAATTTGTAGACTATGGAAAATTATTTTTGAAAATTGACCGCTGGAATGCTGGTTTCGTTATCTAACCAGTCATTTCAGTGGTAAAATTAAAAAATAGACTTCTTTAAGTCTGCAAATTGACAAATCTCAAGATCACTGCAGGGGACGACCCAGCAACAATATTTTATGTAAAAGAAGATTAATTACTATTGTCTAAACCGAAAATTTTATTAAACTCGTTTTTCGGTTTGAGCCTACGGCGGTTTGCAAACCGTCACCATATTGAACCGGTTTAGCGCAGCTCTAGAGTATACATTCATTAACTTGTATACCTTCGTGTCGGACATTTTGACATTCGTGATGCAGCTACGCCATTCTGATTGTAACGTCAGCTATGAAGCGGAGTAATTAATTACGACATCATATAGGCCTACTAGAGTATTAAGTAAATACGCCATTACGGATGTGTAATTCCGCTCTCAATCGCTAAATAAAACATATTGCGACGTCAGAGAAGAAATAGTGTCACTTGTTATAACAAACTGCCGAAAATATACCATAGAATAATCTCAATGATTTGACGAACCTATTGTTTGGGAGAATGTTATCTGATGTTTCGATATGAATAATTCATTTGCGAATTCCATCTATCGTTCTGTTGGGAGTACGCTTATCATCATCACCAGGAGACCTACTGTAGAATTACATAGATTAATGTTTTATTAGCTGTTAATGAATTTGAAACTTTTACGTCAGTATCCAGATACCAAGTCGCTGCAGACATTGATGTAAAGAATGGCTTCTGTGCATGTCCAGGTGTTCTAATATGGGGATTAACAGCTAAACCTATATACCGAATTATGAGAGCGAGAGCGAGAGCGAGAGAGAGAGAGAGAGAGAGAGAGAGAGAGAGAGGGAGGGAGGGAGGGAGGGAGGGAGGGAGAGAGAGAGAAAGAGAGAGGGAGGGAGAGAGAGAGAGAGACAGTGGGGCTGGGATGGTGGGGATTGGGGTGGGTGGATGGGTTCATAATTTAATACTTAGAATTATTGACTGGTGATGAATTATGGACCGTGCTTTTTAGGTTCCAAACTAGGATATGAATTCAATCCATTATCGTGTTGTTTTAGGCGAGACATGTTCAATACACGTGTGTGCACACATACACTCGCGCAGTCACCATCGCACGTGAGTTCGCAAAATATCAGGCACAAAATATCACCTGGACAAAATCACCGTATGTGGATAGTTATGCTGATGAGATTTCTTTAAATTGGTTGATGGAGTTCACGCTCTTGTCATGATAACCAACTTACTGAACAAGCGCAAAATCAAACATCGCGCGATCGTTATTGTGCGGCTAATTAAAAGACTACAGTCGCCACATGGTTTGCATCAGGACACCTATACATCAGCTAAAGATGGTGGCTTTTGAGTCAGAAATTCAATTAGCGCATTATGGCTTCTTAGAATGGATCAACATTGAATCTCAGACAACAGTCTAGCCATCCCACGCCCATTGTAATATGCATGGGCGAGAATCGCGTCGCCCAGTCATCTTTAGAAAATAAATGTATTTCCAGACTTGGATCATGATTCTGAGCAGAAGACCTGGATTGAATCAATTTACAGAACTATGGCTAGGCCTCTCTCGGAAACTACGGATCATGTGTGCCTCAAATCTTAATACAAAATGAGTGTGATACTACCTTAGGATCCCACATTTGTGGACGTGATCCGACAAAAAATCCGGGAAAGTCAAAATGAATAAAAATGTGACAAAACTGGAGGGGAAGTGGGTGCAATCTCTGATTTCTCCTGCTTAAGCATGCCATTTGACGAGGCAGTGTGTGAATGGACATCAGCAAACTACAGGACAATGACGTGAGATCTGAGCATAGATCTTAAAGAAGCATGTGAATGGACCTTTCCAGAGTAATGACGTCATTTGACGTCATAAACAGCTAAGCGGTGTGTAGGATGACGTCATAATCATTACGTCATAAATGATTCTATGCAAACATCTTTAGCTCTTAATAGTCCGACACGTTGTAAAAATTGTATGTCTCTACTATTTAATAAACATGTTGTTGAATATTTTGAAACTAATTTGACTGGGCGCTGCTGCTGCCATAAGTTTACCTGTATAGTTTTCTGGAAATTGCTAGTCAGGGAGTTCAGAGATCGATCGATCCCAACACGATCGAGGTTTTGGCGGAGCTTATCTAGAGATGGGCGGGGCATAGTTAAAAATGGAAGGGTCTATATATGATTGAGAATATTTTGTGTGTGTAGCGCATCACCTTACCATGGTGTGTTCTATTCAAACCATTACAACATTTGACAATGTTGCCATCACGCTGAACACGCTCGAGGGGCGTATGTCTATATGCCGCATGTATTCAGGAATAATGTTACCGTGATGAAGAACCTATGCACATAAGTACTGGGTTACGAGCATTAGGTTATTTAGCTAAGTAAGTTTATTAAATAGACAGCGGGGCGAGTTGGCCCTGATACAGCGCAGCGCATAGATAAAGTAACATGTTTTCATAACAATACCGGAAACATGTTAGTCAGTGGACAATGTTTTGTTGACTTATGACGTCATAATCAGTTCAGCGCGTGTATGATGACGTCACAATCACTACGTCACGAAGAGTTCCATATAGACCGTCATCAAATCTCAAATACTCCTACACGTTGTATGAATTGCATGTCTTTGTAATTCTTTGCTTTTTAATAAACATGCTGCGAAATATTTTGAAACTAATTTGACTGGGCGCTGTTGCTGCCTTAGGAAGCAACAGCACCCAGTCAAATTAGTTTCAAAATATCCAACAGCTTACTTGTGTAGTTTTTGGAAATTGATAGTCATGGTGTTCAGAGATCGATCGATCCCAACATGAGCGAGGTGTTGGTGGAGCTTAGCTAGAGATGGGCAGGGCATAGCTAAAACCGGAAAGGTCCATTAGATTGGAAGAATGTTGCTGCTTTAGACAGCGTTGTCTTCGAATCCAATTATATTCAAAATATTCAACAGCATGTTTTGTTTAGTTTTGGAAACATTTTATGTTATTTCTAAGCGCTACTCTATATATTGTCGTGATCCACCCATTCAAATGTTATTTCTCATCATATGACTGGGATCATTTTCGCCAGAATCAACGCTCAGATGGTCGCGAAAGGTACCAAGACCGCTTCAGGGCACTGGATACTCCTTCACAGGCAAACATCGAAACTAGATTACTTGGTACATACTTTACTTTATCCCCCGTCTCCTCTACCTGCGTGTGTGGCGGGTGGGGGGGCGGGGGGTGGGGGGGGGGTGGGGGTGGGGGTGGGGGTGGGGGTGGGGTGGGGTGAAGATTTCTGTCGGCTGCCAGATGAGATGCTTGGATGATAACTGTGTGATAGGCCATGGATCGATAGGATCTTTTTCTTGGTCTTTTGCTTTGAGTCCTGAGTAGCGGTACACTTTCAGCAATAACAATGTGACAATAGTCAATATCAGCTAGCACAAAATTCCACTGTGTATCAGAAACTCACATCATGAAAGCCGCACCGGCAAAGTAAGACTCTGTCCTGCGGCTTTGGTGTGGTGGAAGCGTTTGTGGACTATGATGCTAGGTGCTCCTGCCGGTTGCGGGTTCGATTCCCTGTCAAAGCAATAACAATGTGATCGTCCAATAGGGCCTAGCCATCGTAGTAAGCAACCGTAACATTAATCCTTTAATGGCGAAATTTGGTCAAGAAAATATTTACTTACTGAATGTCCATTTGCAGGCGAGGGGAAGTCTATCTTTTTAAGATTTACAACTTGGATGCCTGGTTCGTTTATCAAGCCAGTCATTCCAATGAGAAATTTCCCAAAGTAGTTTTCTCTTAGCCTGTTATAGCAATATTCTACCAAGTTATGTTCTAATAAATCTATCTATTTCTGCTATGAGCCGCCCATTTCTATGTAAGCCCCGCCAAACTTTTAAGCGTGTTGTAATCGATTTAGATCTTTGAATGCTGAATTCCCAGAATCTAAATCTCATGATAACTACACAAGTAATCTCATGGTAACTATACAGGTAATCTCATGGTAACTATACAGCTAATCTCATGGTAACTACACAGGTAATCTCATGGTAACTACACATGTAATCTCATGGTAACTACACAGCTAATCTCATGGTAACTACAAGGTAATCTCATGGTAACTACACAGGTAATCTCATTGTAACTACACAGGTAATCTCATGGTAACTACACAGATAATCTGCAATACTTTGAAACAAATGCGCCTGTATATATTAGAAACAGCTCGCAGTCAAATTAATTCCAAATTATACAACAGAATGTTTATTAAATTGTAAATCCATTTGACGGATTTTTCGAGTTCATGAGAGAGTGGTCTACATCATTTTGCTTGTGACACCATTTAATATGTAACGAATTTGATTATAACGTCAGATCCAGAGTGACAGATCAGATCCCTCTTCTAAAAATAAGTAGCTGCTTACTTTTCAAAACAGAGATGCCAAACCCACGGGCCCGACACACTCAGGGGCTTGGGGAATCTTTTTATAAACACTAAAATATGAGCTTTAGTCATCCATACACATAATGTGAATGTATAGCAAACTTAGGGTTTCCTGCACGTATGGTAGTGTTATGATAATGATATTTGGTAGAAATTCATACAAATGAACAATGATCTTGCTGTCACCATATGAATTTGGTCCATCGAGGTCATCATAAGTAAATCCATGATTTAAATTTCTTCTCATCGATGATTCATTTTCATTACCAATTATTCTTCGAGAACGATTGTAACAACATTTTACAGGTAATTGCATGGCACGATCTGCAAGCGTGTACCTATTTTATTCCATGCTTGAAACAGCGTTTCCATACCACATCGGTTGCGATTTTGTCTTTTTACATTTGCGCGTAATGAATTTCAACACACTCTCGGGTGATACCTTCATTTCCGTCTGTACTGTTCCAAGTCCAAAACGACCATAATACCAACCCCAGGAACATGGACCAAATAATTCGGTGTCCAAATTCATCCCTTGAATAATGTGTTGAAATACTCAGAGGCTGTGGAAATGTGCGACAAGTACCATCAGAGGCATTCACTGTTGTTCCAAGATGTTTGAGTGTGCAATCATTATCTGGTACTTGTGGAAGCAAGTGGTCCCCAGAATCAGCTAACTGCACGTTTCACCTTCTAACCGCAAAGCAAATAAAGCTATGCTAAGTGTCCTGAGTGTTTTGAGTGTCGGCTGTAAATAATTTGACAGCTATTGCTTGAATTGTGTGGTCCTTTGCTCGAGCTTTCATCGGGGTGGTTTGGTTATGCCCCAAATATTGAAGATGTTGTGCCACGTCCACTGTCTGTTCACATGCATGCCTGAAGATAACTGTTCTAATGACTGGGCCAAGATTTGATGTCACACCCTTACTGGAATAAATTGTGGAGGGGTTTCTAGTTTTCGCCTTGTTTCTCCGACAATCCTTATAACTGTATGTGTTTGATATATCATCTCTTCAGTAGTATAGCTGTGTCATTGGCGATTATTTCAACAGTGCGCCCATTCTTGGCATAACCTAGCGCGGTAGTGTATCATCATCTGCTTGTCCGTGTTCTACGATATTACTATTCGCTTTGAGATGACCGGTGAGCATTGTATTGAAGCGAACTTTATTTTGGGATGATATCAAAATGCTTCATGGTCCTTGGACTGGCGACGGGACAAGGAAATCGATCTAATTTGTGGCAGTTGCATTCGTGATCCTTATTTGAAAACTCAGGATATCCATCGAATACAACAATACCCTAGCCGAAATGATGTTTGAGATATGACGAGTACTGCTCAAAGACTCCCTGATAAGTATCACAATTCCAACGTATGTAGTGAAGAAGTCAACCGCTTATCAACCCTCTACATACAACCACCAGAGGGATTGGTATCTGCTACATCCATGTACAGGGCGTTAGCCAATTGAGATTTCTATGGGCTTGTGAAAGTGTCCTTGAACAAGGATGGAGAAACCACATACATTTCTCATAGAAAATATGGTTCCAAGCTGTAATTAATTCATAGGGAGATGGCCAAGCATCGACTGAAGAGAATATCTGGATCAATGTGCAGTGTTTTGTTTCGTCTTACCATGACTCCAGTTTGATGAGCTATCAATTGTATCACAATTATATGAAACAGTGCTCCTCATTGACTGTAGCTTAGCAGCACCTTCCTCAACGTGATGTATAGTCAGACGGGACTGGACTGTTTCATTGATACCGTCATTATCATCACGCTCTTCGCGTTGCAACACACATGTCGTTATTATCAGTTCCCGTAACAGACCTTTCCACTATATCCATCCAACATATGACGTCATAATTAACTGCGTGACGTGTAGAATGACATCATAATCAATGACGTCATGAATGATGTAGATACGTACATTACGAACGCGTAATTGAATACGAACCATGCGTTGTTGTACGAATTGTATGTCTTTACTATTTAATAAATATTCTGTTGAATATTTTGAAACTAATTTAACTGGACACTGTTGCTGCCACAGGCAGCAACAGCTCCCAGTCAAATTAGTTTCAAAATATTTAACAGCTTATCTGTATAGTTTTCTGCAAATTGAGATTCAGGGTGGGTAGGGATCGATCGATCCAAACACGGTCAAAACGTGGGTGGAGCTTAGCTGGAGATGGGCGGGGCATAGCTAAAACTGTATTTCCTCCATTAATCCGGTTGTTTTCTATCTATCACGTGCGAGATTCACGGGACACGACATTATGAACCATAATGGAGATGGCACTATTGCATATGCAATGTGTGTGTGTGTGTGTGCGTGCGTGTGTGTGTGCGTGCGTGCGTGCGTGCGTGCGTGCGTGCGTGCGTGCGTGCGTGCGTGCGTGCGTGCGTGTGTGTATACATTAGAAATATTTATATGCGTTGTGTTATTTGAGCATATATAGGCTCTCAAGCTGATGGACGACCAATTCTGTATTTCTGTATATAACATTTCCAGAATGATGATTGAATATTGAATCCGTTTCCGATGAATACCGGATTCCCGCACTGTTCCAGTTCACACACAGCACACAGCGCATGGAAATTGCCACTGTCTCCGTTACCCGTGACATTCCATCGATTTCTTATTATTAAAGCTGACATGGCCAGTGATGTGGGCATGCCCGTAATATACAGACGACGTTTGCTCATCGTCATCATTACTCTCAGCCAATCAGATTTGCAGCCGAACTTGAATATCCTACTCCTGTCAGCCATGCGATATTTAGAGCGAAAAATTATCATTATTAAATTATTGTGTAATTAATTAAGGTATCCATTTTCAGCTAATCAACTTCCATTTCAAGCTAAGCTCCGCCCACGCTTTGCTCTTGTAGGGATTGATGTACTCTGAATTCCTTGAATACCAATTTCATGGTAACTATACAGGTAAGGTGTAGTCAATTTTGAAACTAATTTGGCAACAACAGCGTCCAGTCAATTTAGTTCAAAATATTTAACAGAATGCTTATTAAATAGTAAATCCATCAAATACATATAATTCGTACACTTGTCGTACTTCTCCCGCTTCGTGACGGAGTACTGCCAGTCAATTAAGATAGTCACATCAACCTATATGTGACGTAATTGATTATGACGTCAATACTTGAGTGACTGATTGGATTCATCCATTGCCATGGTTGCAAACAAGTCGATGATATCAGCCACATCTACCAGCACAAGGATGGTATAAGCACCAGAATAACGTAGGTTACTGGGGCTGTACTAGGCAAATACTGGGCCATTGCGGCCCTATATTGGTCCAGTACTGGCCCAGTAACCTGCGTTATTAGGAAAGCAGAATGAGGTGGAAGGGGACTCACTAATGGAAAGGGGAAAAGGGTGAAGAATCTGAAGATATTCAAAGGAGAAAGATATGAATCTTATTATTTGTACAAATATATTTATATTGATTATGTAAGAATTGTTTTTGATACTGATTATGTAAGAATTGTTTTTGATACTGATTATGTAAGAACTGCCATTGATACTGACAATGTAAGAACGGTCTTTGTCATGTACTGCTGCGAGGCATATCATGAAGCCGTAACCGGTTCATTTGTCCTGAACCATATAACAGCTTAGCAGTACCCGGTGGGCGGAAGCCATTTCCATGAGTCTTTGCGCGGATCTCTGAGCTGAATCTCCGACCGCCAGGCCGTCGACAGCAGTGATGAAACACCATTTTGAGGCCAGAGCGGAATTTCGGGCTCATCCAGAGGTAGATGATAGGATTATAGCATACGCTGCTCATCGCGAGCCAATGACTACATGTCCAGACTAGGGGCATGTACTGATAGTCATAAACTAACGAGTTATTATCTCCAACCAGAGTGATCACATGAAGAGGAAGCCAACATAAGGCGTAGAAAGCCACCACTGTTATCATCATCTTGATTAACTGAAAAACAAACAAAAGGAAAACACATTGTAATAATATAAATTGTGCATGTTAACATAATGGATGAAGCTGATTTGTCACTCAAATATCTGACGCCATAATTAATTACATCACATATATGCTGACGTCACAATCCAAATCCGTAATGAATGGCGTATCTAGGTACACCATGAACATTGAATAGTCCGTCGATTGTACGAATTGTATGTCTTAACAATAGTAATTTGACTGGACATTGAAGGCAGTAGCAGCACCCAGTCGACTTTTCACAATCATCAACATGTTAGCTGTATAGCTATCTTGAATTTGAAATTCTGGGAATTAAGGATTCATAGTATGTAAATCGATCCCAATACGCGCAAAGCATGGGTGGAGCTTAGGTAGAAATGGGCGGGGCATAGCGCGAAATGGATCAATCTATTATAGATGGATTTCCACCTCCCTATGCCCACCCCACCACCAATACCACACCCTATGCATGATAACATTTGGTACTGGCTGAGCCTCAGTAGCAGTAGTTAGCCATATTTCGCCACCTGTCGGCCATTTTGAAATAAAAATTCTTTATAGACAATAGCTTTCAACAACACCGTTTCTTTTGTCCATAACTTCTTTTCTAAGACGCTGTTTTTTCACTTTTCATTGAGCATCGTATAGTTATCCTGAATAGAATGAATTACACATTGTGGATTTGGGATGGATTGGACTGCTCACCCGATATAGGCCCGCCCCGTCTATCCATCACGGCCAGAGAATCAGACGTATGCGAGAGTAGATTTTTTATCAATGTTCTCGCAAACAGCATATAATACAGAATCGCTTAAAATAATCCAATGCAACTTGGCAGGTGGATTCTTTATGATGAGTAGATATGAATTTTATAGGATGTTTCACGAGTGATGGTTCAGTATATGTTTCCAACCAAAATAATATCACACATATGCTGCCAGTGTCTTCCTCTCTGACAAACATAGTTTTCTAGGTTTTCTTTGTGAACTATAGGATGCGCTCATCACTGTTCTGGAATGAAATATTAGTTTGTTTACGAAACGGTTCTATTGGAAAGAGTTTTAGAACACGTGTCAAATCATATTGATCATTTCAGACAAAATGTTTGCTCCATAAGTTTTGCAACCTTGTAACGCAAAAACTCAAAGGCTACCATGTTGTAGGATGTAAACAACAGTAAATTAAAGGAACTGTACGACGTCAAAGAACTCAAAGAACAGTTGCTGACATAGCTATGAAACACAAGCACCAACGAATTACTCTGGTGTTCTCTGCGACACGGAGGTGAATTCCGCCGTCATATTTGTGTCTACGTTTGTAATATTTATGGAATTTCCTAATTTGCATCTCTTTAACAATTGAGTGGCCACAAAATTAAGAGTCCATGTTCAAATCTTAACATACTAGAAGCATTGTACGCACATAATTCCAAAATATAAAATGCAAAGGAATCGTGTCACATCATCATGTACGTGAACTCGGTAATGGTAGAAAAGTTTTATTATGATAATATTACATTCAAAACATGTTTTCATAAATACAATGGTAACGGAAGGATCCGATCTCGTATCTGACGTGATAATCAATTACTTCACTAGTTAACTGACGTCACAATCATAACGACGTATCTATCTCCGCCAGTAGTGAACGAATTGTATGTCTTTGATGAATATACAATTTAATGAGTGTTCTGTTGAATACTTTGAAACTAATTTGACTGGGAGCTTTTGCCATAGGCAGAAACAACCACTAGTCAAATTAGTTTCAAACTAGCTTACCTGAAATTTTGATTCTAGGAATTCATGTTGCCAAGTTTCAAATCTATTCAAACACATATAGCTAGTGGGCGGGGATGAGCCAGAAATGGGCAGGATACATGATAATGTGACACCACATGGTACATGATAATGTGACACTATTCCTCGACTTGCACTCGAAAGCACAATATCAGATCGCTGATTAGTTGAGATATAGCACAAGGGCATACGCTGGGTTTGAAATATGCCGATACGAATATAGACACATACATTCGTCAACAGTCTGTGTAGAGTAACCACAACCAGATTTTTTAGAACAGTCTGTGAATTCGCAGAGCTTGCAGACTAAGTCGTTGTATGTACAGATTAGCTCAAGGTCATAGTCAATGTCAAAGTCACAAACTCTGTACATTAACGGAAGATTCACAACATTACGTTTATGGTTACTCTACACCGACCGTCGCAAATATAAATCCTAGCTCATATAATCGGCGATGAATAAATATGATTTTGGACAAACGTCAATAGCAATTACATTGGTATAAACGTCGCCGAAGTATGTACAGAGCAGCCTTTGGTAGGATTGTCTATCTGATTGTGATTAGAGGATTGACTCGGTCATATGGAATGTGGATGATGAGCTACCTCCCTTAAGCCCATTCATATGCAGACATTTACTCCTGTGAGCCATTTTGTCCAGCTTGTGGGTAAAAGACACGCATTCTCTTTAATTGTGTAGGGTGAAGGAACAGTGTCGGTATACACACGTGACCACGGCCTTAGAGGCGTAGACCATATTCAAATCTATTCGCCTAAATAGTATTTGAGAATAAGGCAGCAACAGTTCCCAGTCAAATTAGTCTCAAAATACTCAACCAAATATTTATCAAGTGGTAAAAGCATAAAATTCGTACAACTGATGGACTATTCCAAGTCTACGACGGAGTATTTCTCTCAATTATGATTGTGACGTCAGCCTACGTGTAACGTAAATGATTATGACGTTATATACACGCTGATCGTCCCAGTAAAACGCATTCGGTTCGTAAAACGGGGTTTGGTTCGTAAAACGGGATTCGGTACAGCGCAACAGCGGTGATTAGGCAATTTGCGCGCGACTAGTAGACGCGCAAATGAAAGAATAACTCTTCAGATGCATTTTTACTAAAAAGGATACTTATCAAAATGGATAAACAAGTATTTTGACCAAATTGTGTGTTAAAAAGCTACAGTCCGTTTACTCATCCATTCTCGCGAACCGAATGTATTTTTACTCACAACTGAATACAATTTTATGATGACCGAATCTCGTATTTACTCATTTTCCATATAGCTGCCACATTAAAACGCGATTTTCGATATTTTATAGAGAAGCCAAATGTGTAGTATATACCCTATATGTGTAGTGAATAGATCGAGCTATATGTGCTTGATGACATATCTTGAAAATAACCTCTTGGTAGAAAGATATTTGAAGCGAAAGTAAAAAACTAAGAGAAATCCTTGGCCACGTCATTATTGCAACACATTTGATACTAATATTCAAACATCATAGAAAAGATACATTCAATTTCACATTTGCTCTAAGCTCAAACTGCATAAAGGAAAATATTTTAACTTTACAGCTATTCACCGTTGTTGCAATGTAAGGAATCCTGTCTTACGAGCCAAATCCCGTTTTACGAACCGAATGCGTTTCACTGTGATGATTAGCGTGATATACTTTACTGACATATCGGATTCATACATGTAAAGATTTGTGTTCGGACTAGATAATCTGTAATTGAATTAAAGCACTTCTGAAAAATTGGGCTCATAATAGGCCAGGCGCTAGCTTCTTTTATTTATGGGGAATATGGCAAAATATGTGCATGGACCATGGCATCCTTTGGCACGATACATTTATGGTAACATCGAAACAGCACAAACAGGTTTTGCTGTACTTCCCCATATGTGGCCAAATGAAAGTAACACTGAGAGTGAATTTTCCCTGTTCTTGATAATGGGCAGTGAACTCTTCTGAAAGCATGGCCGGCCTACAGAAATCAGTTGGTGAATGGGTGTCTATATTTTCCATGATTTAAAACGACCTCATTTATATGGCAATACTATTCAATCCATGGGTTTATTCTTTGACACGTCCACACTACAGACGTGCCAGAGGAAGCAGTTCCTCGCTGACCAAGTTTCCGGACAGTTGATCTGTTGAGTGTTCTACGGTTACATTTATTCATGGTAGGACCCACATTGGTCAAACCGATATTGATAGCTGCTGTTGCTGCTTCTGCTGCTAATGATGATAATGGGCAGAAGCTAATCAATTTAGCTTCAAAATATTCAACAGCTTACTTGTATAGTTTTCGGGAAAATGAGATTCAGCGAGCGCAAGGATCGATTGATCCCAACGTGGAAAAGGTGTGGCTGGAGCTTAGCTGGAGATGGACAGGGCATAGATAAATTAAAACGGGATTCATCCACTCTCTAATGAGAACACAGCCTACCCAAAGTTGGTACAAAACCTACAGGGTCAGGGCTGAATACAATGTGATGTTGGGTCAAGCCTGTAAAGGGATAGCGTGCCAGACCACATAATTTGACCTCAGCTCAATAAATAAGATCTAATGCAGGTCTTGCTAGAGGAAGAAATCCCCCTAAAGATAACCGATAATGTGTGTGCGTGCGTGCGTGCGTGCGTTCGTTCGTTCGTGCGTGCGTGCGTGCGTGCGTGCGTGCGTGAGTGAGTGAGTGCGTGCGTGCGTGTGTTTGCAGTGATAGATCATATATCGAGATGCGTTGTGCCAGATATCCTGCATGGGTCTCTGGCAGCAATAGGCTCCAGGCAAATTAGTTTCGAAATATGCAACAGCGTTCCTCCTGTACTGTTGTCCTGTAATCAAAGCACTGCCACTTCAAGGGTGAAGTGTTAATGTTTGTTGGTTTACAGTGGTTGTGATTGGTCATATTTTTCGCAGTTAGTATGTATTACTACGCCATGCTGAATACTTAGTGGTTAGATAATTATGTAGAAAAAATGGCTAACTTATACGTATTCATTCCCAACAATGGAAGGGCAAATTTTTCACACGAGCTATATTTCTCTAGTTCTTGCTTTCGCCGTCTCAATGAGAGAGCTAAGTGGCGCGGCCATTTCCACCGTAGCTGACCATTTGACCATGAACAGCACAGCCATATGAATCTCCACACCGTCAGCGGTACCTTTTGTGACCCTCCATACGATCTACGCTGCCCGATATTGGTGTCTATCAGTTCTACCAGAAGTCCATAATACTAGAAGTATGAAACCGCGTATTAGTTAGTGTTTCCTGCATTGGTTCCAGCACCGGCTTCCAAATGAAATGTGCGTTGCATCATGGGAGTTTAGATCGTCGAGAACAAAATCCTGTTGTTTACATTTTCGCTAGAATCCAACAAGATGACTTCAAGTGGGCACACACCATAATCTGCACATATTCACTATTAGCTGCATGTATTGCACATCAGAGGGGATGAGAATTAGGCAGTTCATATTAAGAAATTCCAGGTGAATAAGTTAAGTTAAGTTAAGTAGATGTCAGAACGCAGGCATATTTGTACAATTATTTAAAAATATCATTCAGTAGTTCAGCTACCGAAATGTTTTATGTTTACATTCCTCTAACTGTTACCCTATCTATATATATATATATATATATATATATATATATATATATATATATATATATATATATATATATATATATATATATATATATATATATATATATATATATATATATATATATATATATATATATATATATATATATATATATATATATATATATATATATACCATTATACATACAAATCTCACCTTTAATTAAACAAAAACATGTGACTACAGTATGTAGATTATATACATATATATATATATATATATATATATATATATATATATATATATATATATATATATATATATATATATATATATATATATATATATATATATATATATATATATATATATATATATATATATATATATATATATATATATATATATATATATATATATATATATATATATATATGCATGCATATAATATATAGACATTTCTCTTAAAACTTGAAAAACCTTGATTACATTAGGCTACTTTTATTAAAATATACACAACTATTAAAGATAAGTTGGCGCAGGTACCACGCCCAATCCTTACCATTATGCTATCCCAATGTGGACTGGCGTGATTCATTCCCAATCCACTTGGTCCAGCAGCAGTATCTACATTACATTTAATTAAATGTTGCCTATTACAATACATTTCAAATGAAATACAATAATTGAATGGTTGGTGCGGCTTCCAAAATGTATCACACCCAATCCTTCCTCAGCTTTGAATACTCAATCAACATGTCATATTGCTCTTTCTCTTGATTAGAAATTGTAATCTGCATTGAAGTCATATTTCATTTCCTGATCTTTCCAGTACCGATCAAGTCTACCTTCAAAACACTTTAGGCTTGGTGCGTTTACCACATCGTAAGGAAGATTATTCCATATATCGGTGAGTCGGTTCACGAATGAATACTTCCTAATGTCAAGTCTAGTGTGGGCCTTTTTATAATTGTGCCTTCTTGTGTCCGCACTGTTGTGTGTAAAGAAATCTTCAGCAACGCATCTGTCATAGACCCCATTCATTATCTTATACGTTTCAATGATGTCCCCTCGAAGCCGTCTGTACTTTTGGGTAGGTAGTTGCAGCCGCTTCAGCCTCTCTGTGTAGCTCAACTCTCTTAGTGATGGTAACACTTTGTAGCCCTTCTCTGAAACCTTTCCGCAGTAGCTATGCCACTTTTCTTATATGATGACCACACACTCCCTGCATATTCAACTTGAGATCTCACAAGTGCCTTATAAAGTAAAGTAAAACTATCCTCATCCAAGTAGGTAAATGTTCTGCGAATGGCCGCCATAATTCCTACGGCCTTGTTCACCTCTGTTTGCATATGCTCTCTAAAGTTCAGTTGTCGGTCAACAATTATCCCAATGACCTTTTCCCTATCGACAGTTTCCAGGTTTACTACGTCACCCTTGGTGTTATATAGGTTGTATCTTTTGTCTAACCTAGAATTTCTGGTTCTCACTTCGAGAACTTTACACTTCTCCGGGTGGAAACGCAATAACCATGTCTCTGTCCACTCGTAAAGTGCATCCAAATCTTTTTGTAAGGCGGTTGTTAATCTCTCTTATACCTTTGTGTCGTCTGCGTACATGTAAGCTTCTGACTTTACACATTCTGGCAAATCATTTATAAAGATCACAAACAGTACAGGGGCAATGACACTACTATGTGGGGCTCCACTTGTCACGTCATGCCATTTGGAGCACGATCCGTTTACTGACACTCTGCTTTCGGCCACTTAGGAAGTCTTCAACCCAGGAGCACATCTGCTCACTCACTCCATATCCTTTCATCGTTGTTATCAATCTCCGATGTGTTACAGTTTCAAATGCTTTCATGCAGTCCATATAAACAACATCTATCACCCCGCCTCTATCCAATATTTCTGCCCACTCATCCAGTACCGTAATCAGCTGAAGAGTGGTAGATCTCCCACTTACGAAACCATATTGTTGCTTATTAAGAAGACTATGTTTGTCCAGATGTTCTATTAGTCTGCTTCGAATGAGGTTCTCGAATACCTTGCATATAACGCTGGTTAGATTCACTGGTCTATACTTTCCTGGGCACATTTTCTCACCTTTTTTGTATATTGGTGTGATATTAGAAATTTTCCATTTCCTTGGGACAGCTCCAGATTTAAATGAGGTATTGAAAATGATTGTCAGTGGGGTGTATATTTCCTCCCGCAATTCATATAGCACTCTAGGGTGCCTCCCATCTGGTCCTTGCGACTTGGTGCAATCTAGGTTACATAGTAATTTGTGTACTTCTTTAGGATCAAAGTACTTATCGTCAGATTTCTCTGAGTACACCCTCTCCTCAAACAGTGGAAGCTCACCTGTGAGCTCATTTGTAAAAACACTGGTAAAAGATTCTGCCAATAATTCAGCCTTCTCTGTATCCAAGCTTGCCACTACTTTCACTCGGTCTCTGTCTGCAGCCAGTACAGATATCCCGGTGTTGCACTTTCGTCTTGAATTTGCATATTTCCAAAACAGCACCGGGTTTGCCTTGGCATTTCTTGCTATTTCTTTCTCTTTGTTTCTTTTGGCCTTCCTTATTGAATTTTTTGCTTTATTCCGAGTTTTCGTGTACTCGTATCCTGCTCACTACGTGTTCTCATAAACTTGTTCCATGCCGCTCTTTTATTTTTGATATCTTTCCAGGTCTCTCATGGGACAGGTGGCTTAGATATCCTCGGACTAGTAGATCTGGTTCTACATCTAGGAATATCTCTATCTTGTGCCTTCTGCAGTACTTCCATGAACATAGCCAGCATATCATCAACAGATTTTCCTTCAAGTAGATTTATCCAGTCTATTTGCATAACTTGTCTCATCTTCTCATAGTTTCCTCTTTCGTAATTAAATCTTGTTTCAGTTGTGCTATAATCTTCGTGATTACATATCATATCAAAATTGATAACTGCATGCTCACTTTTACCAGTAGGCGAGTCATAATCGATATCTGTTATGAGGCCGTTATCGTTGGTTAATACTAGGTCCAATAGACTTGGAATATTTGATCCTCTAGCTCTAGTTGGTTTGGTGATCTTCTGGAACAGAAAGCTGTCTCTCAAGCTCTGAGCTTCCCCTTTCTCACCACCTGCCCATTTCCCCAGTCTACTTTAAGGTAATTAAAATCTCCAACTATTAAGATATGTGTGTAATTGCCTTTCTCTGTCGCCTGCTGAAGGAGCTTATATAGGTGTTTATCATTTGCCTCATTGTTGTCCGGACTCCTATATATTAGCCTTATGAGTAATTTGTCTTTATTCTGTAAATCTATTCTCGCCCAGCACTGCTCTGAAAAACTATTTACAAATGTAGTTGCCACTGGCTTTAAATACTCCTTTATATACATAATGACACCCCTGCCGTCCTTTTTCGGGAAGTGTCCTGGCATTATCTCATATCCGCTTATGGCTAGTTCTTCTTTTGAGGGTAGAAATCTTGTACACTGTTTTGGTAAGACCGCAGTGATGAGAATAACATCAGGTTCTGTTTCACGCATCTTAATCCTGGTTAAAAGTTCTTCAAACTTATTTGGCAAGCTGTCCGCATTTGTATATACACAACTTAGCTTTTTCGGAACACAAGTTCCATTTCCATATTTTACGTCCTCTTTCTTACTTACAGATTTTTCTCCATCCTCCCTAATTACATCTGTTTCTTTAATTTCATAATGTGCATGTTCCATGGGGTCCTTGTACCATGTAGCTGGTAGTTTCCCGATTTATCATTGGTTTCTCTACCCTTTGCTTCTTTCACTAGTTTCTTCTTTGTGGCCCTATTCTCTTATGACAAGTCATTCGCCACACTTATCCTGTCATATTCTGAATTTTCGGGGATTCCACCAAGCCTGTGAATATTCTTGAATACTTCTGATTTGTACTTTTCTTCCCCACAAAGTATCTTCATTGGTCTCATGTTCTCCTCAGCTCCTTCCTTTTTTCTTCCTCCCAATCTTAACACAGACCATGGTTCTACTTCTCTAACCGTTAATATTTCAAGGAGTCTATTGACAAATTATATGCCATGTTTCTTTCGCTCCTCCGCCACGCGTGAGTCACTCTCCTTCGCTCTATAGATTATGATAGACCTCTTTCTCTCATCCTCCCTATTTATCTAAGTTCTTATATCCTTCAAGTAGTCCTCATTCTTTGGATGTTCCATTATCTTGACCTCCTTCACTGCTTGGTCGATCATCTCTTTCACCTGTACTTCTGACACCTTTTCATCCAATTTCAGTTCTATAACTGCTATTCTTTCTCCCATTCTTGCCAATAGCTTATTGCACCTCTCCTCAACTTCTGATATCTTTTTGCGATTTCTGATTGCATTAGGCTCACAACTTGGACAATACCAGTGAATGGCAGGTCGCTTAGACAGCGCCCCATATTCTAGTTCTTCCATTTCAATACATTCAGTGCAGAATCTGAGATCGCATACCTCGCACTCCATCATTTTTGCTCCATTGTATGTTGTTGCCTTTTGGCAGCCACTGCATTTACACTCTTCCTCCTTTTCCTCGATACTACTGCGCCCTCCTTTGCTTCCACCTCTTGTCGGTCTACCCATACCAGGTCTTAACTAGTGCTGTTATAATTTCAGCTACTGACACAGTGAGTTTAACACTTTGGCGTGGAGGACAACGCCCACTACCTGTTGTCCCTGGGCAAAATTCACATTCAACTAATCTTAATATGTAATTCTAATCTAATCTTAATCTGATTAATCTGTGTGACCAAACGAAAATTGGGTGCATATCAAAGTGGCCAACTGCGAGTGAATTCGGTGCAATGAAGGAATATGAGCAACTATGGTGCTGAAATTCTTGATGGTTTAACTGGCGGGGATAAAAAAGCCCACCCAAATATGTTTTATGGAATTAACTAGAATTAAGAGATGGAATAGTGGTTAGTAATAGTTCAGCGGCATCCCTTTAGTCTATGCGTAGATTATTAAGTCTTTACTAACTTTTCTCACTCTCCCTAACACCTCTACAGTATATCCAGTAGTTCATGTTCGTCCACAATCAGGTCTAAAATATCTCTTCTGTTCATACTGGTGTAGCAGTCCTTTCTAATAAGGAGGCGACCTATCCAGGCTAAGCTGATTGTGTGTTTCGGGTGCACTCCGTCCTTGAGCAGGTTTAAGTTTGCTGAGTATCTAATGATTTTTCACTTGTATTTTCTGCTTCTTGTCATGCACAAGTTCAGTTTGATCGTCCTCGGGAGTAACGATTCAATTCGTCGATTAAATTGTTGACGTTGGCTACCTGGTTCTTTACAGTTTGATCATCTTGTCTGAATGAATGTGGTCTGGGGTGTCCTTTCTTACCGTTCCAGGCTGTAATCGATATGGGTGGTACGTCTAGAATTTTTGGTGTGACGCTATCTCTGTATGGAAGTGTTAGAGCTATAGCCCTTTGATATTGCTTCGTGTAGCTCGAGGGGGGATGCGCTGGTCCACCATGTCGCTCCACTCTGCCACACCACATGTACAGGATGCGCGGGAGGGCTGGTTAGCTGCGGTTCTCTGGGTTGCGGATCCTGTATCACATCTCTCCGGAAGGTACAATGACTGGCCTCTAGAGCTGGTGGAACATTTACGTTCCAGTGGGGCCGTACGACCATTGCCACCGAGATTAAACCACATGGTCTCGTCCCAATGGTTGGAGTCACCGGTATGATGGTCCATTACTAATTTAGTAGTCTGGACATAATGGTATATTTAAAGTCACAATTAATAACTATACAAACAATGCTATTCGTTTGATAGTAATGAGCAAATAATACAGTACATAGAGCCATCCGGTGTTCTTTCTACGTGGTTTCGCCGATGGTACCACACAGATCCGTAAATCCGCAGAGGTATCCCCGCAAGGGAGCATCGCAACGAGACTACTTGGTAGTTTAATATAAACTAATTACACACCCAACACACACAACATATTGTTGGTGCGAAAGGATAGTGCCTCGCGCGGGCCTCCGTCACAGGAAAATGCCTTCAATGCCGAAGCGGAGCAAAAGAGCTGAAAAAAATGGCCACTCTTTTGTTCAAACAAAAAGCTAAGTGCTGGTCAATCCTAGTTAAGCTATAATTGATGTGATGCACACTGGTTTACATGAAGACGGGACGCATGATTTCCGAAGAATTCACAGGTCACCGTCTTATGTAGGTCCAAAGATACTGTATTGGTAGTTGCCGCTTTATTTATGTGGGCCTTCTGCTACATTCTAACCTACCATTTGGTCACCCAACCTAGCATCTACCTCAGAAAGATAGTGTGCGCACATGTTATGGAGCAATAGCTCCCGATTCATATGACGATTTGGTCACCATTGTCCCGCAACCACATATAACATCACCAGGACAAGTTTACAGTTCACAAAAGCAATTTGGAAAGCGTTATATCGTTTATTGTTGGGAGTAAGAGAAAGATATCCATTGCTAGTGTCCTTCCCGTGAGGGTGTGTGGGTTCTAAGATCCCACCCAGACACTACAACGAATTGGATGGAGATCCGCATCTCATCCGTCATCCGTGTGCTAATGGAATTAACATATTACCTGTCATTAGGGTTAAGTTTCCAGAATGCCCAGAGATGCACTGCAGGCCGGTGTCACAATCTAATTAATTTCTTTTCGTAGTGCTTCTTACATTGGCGGGAGGAATCTAAACAACTAGTATCCGAAGCTACAGAGGGAGGTGTGTGTAAATCAGCACTTTAGTTATCGCCGCTCGGAAACCTCCGATAGTTTTCCAGAGTCGGATCCTGCTAATGCGTCGATGGGGAATCCAAACAATTATTAAGTCTTGTGCCTAGAGGAGCGTGGAAAGAGACAATAATTCGATATAAATAAGAGGCCCTAAGGTAATTGGCCAATTTTAAACAACCTAGCAGGTGCATGGTGTTACATATCCACTACAGCCGGAAAAGAGGCGTACACAATGTGTCTGTTACGGAGAGATTGCCCCTAAACACTTTAAACCTATTCTATTGAGGCAGAATAGCCAGGTTTAGTCGGTAACATATCAGGCTCGAGCAATTACAGCATGATCAGCGACCTCAGTGTAAAATTGATGCTGGGGGGAAATATGGTGATGCGGATATTATGTTGCTGTATAGTATGTATAGCGTACTGCATCCTATACTTTTTATATAGAAACAAAAAATAATAACTAGGATGACTACTTGCCATATACACAACTAACTAATACAGTGCTAACGATATATCACAGGTCTTAGGACCTAACGGTGCTGTTAGTTGAGAACACACGGAAATAAAGATAATATTTACAGTATGAAACGGAAAGTATAAAAATGTACCTATTAGTCGTCAGTACCATTTGCGGAAATAATTAAATACACAATAGCATTGTTACTTGAGTACCTATTGGTCATTGGTACAGTAAGAGTTCATAAATCACTGAAATTGGTATGCTACAGTTGAGCAGCGCAAGATGACACGATCTTGAATGCAGGGAAGATTTCCGCAGGCAGACTGTCGATGCGGCTCACTCTCTTGACGGTGAAGAAGAACGGATGATAAGGATGTCCTCTAGATAATCCGATTAACTAATACATAATTCAAACAGTTGTTGTAAAGTTTCCATCCGGCGACGGCAGTTTGAAAGTTGTAAGCTGCCCATTAACAGAGAGGGCTACAGTTATGATTTAAACATCCATGTACAATAACTGGGTACACGGTGCGGGGTACATCGCATAGCTCTTGCGCGCACCGAGCAGAGTCTCTCCAGACTGTGGTCTAAAAGTTAATTAGCACACACGATATACAGTGCGGAAGTTTGATACCACTTTTCAGCCTGGTCGGAAGATCCGGCGAGTTATCCACCAAGAATCACCATCAGCTCTACATCCTGTAGAATCACATCGGGCCCGTATGGCCCTTCCGCAGGAAACTCCTCTGAGAAAATTCTGTAAAGGGAGTTCTTATATTAGTTTATAGCTCCCGGATGGCTGTCCAGGAGCTTCCAAAATTGTAATCACGGAAAAGTCTTAAGACTACCCACCGGCGCAGGAGATCCCAATTCCGAGAGGCACCACAGTGGTGTTGGTACCACCGTCCGTTAGCAGTTGTCCCGCGTCTTGCACTGCGCTGGTCCAGCAGTCTTCCTGACTGTGTGAGCTTCCCTCCGATGATGCTCTCGATTCCCATTTTTTCGTCACTTTTATACTACTCGTGACGTCAGAGGCAGACGCTTCAGCCAATAAGAGGGCGAGCAGTAGCCAAACAGCGTGCAGCTAGAAGTGGTGACGTGGCTATCACGTGAACAGCACATTCACCCATTCAGTTAATGCATACACGCGATTACGATGTCGAAGCAATATTTTGAAGATAATTTAAACGGGAGTTTTAATGATAACTCGGCCATTTCTGGTCCGATTTCAACAAAGTAAAAAGTTCTGTAATCTTCGTTTCATTCTGGTCCTTATCGATACCAAGAATGACGAAGATGGTGCGATTTGAGAAAATCTCACATGTCCCTGCCCATAAGTATACAACAATTCTGGTGTGACGTTTGATAGCTAGAGGTAGCCTTGCCTCAATCAAATCCACAAGTTCTCGAGCAATGGCGCTTCATTGACACCAGAGTTCCAAGGGGAACTGTTCTTCGTATTCATTCAACCATGCGTTACGTATGCTGAAACCTTTACTGTCTGGGACGAGAACTGGTGTTTTGTATTTTGTTCCTTTAGGTTGCTTAATGTTTCTCTCAATGTACCTTTTCAGTTTGTTTAGACTCATTAGTAATGCTTGGTAGTATTATGCCAGTATCGAGTATTATCTAAATAATGTTGTGACTGGTGATTACTTGATGTGTATCGGCGCAGGTAACCACGCTCATATACCAATAAACCATGGATCCACGCACTTAACGCTTATGATCATGTCGATAGTCACTTACAGTACTGGCGATATGATCAGCGAACAAAAAGAAGAAGAAGAAGATCACACCCAGTTTCAATTTTTCACTTACTCCATCCTAGCAATCACTCAGCAACCACCAAAACAAAACGAAAACCTGTGTCAGCTATTAGTTTCTAAATTTGTTCAGTTTAGATGCATTCTTGAGATCATATGGGATCCACACTGTTATGTACTACACATTTACAAAATTAATTGCAGAAAAATACTCCCGTTTATTGTTGCTTTCAGGTTTTCAATTCAATTTTCAAGTGCTACTTAAATTTCAGGTCTACTCGGCCTTTTGCGAATTTCCGGAATGTAAAAAGCTAAATCGCCTAATACAGACGCGTAATGTGTTTCCGTGATCATTGGAATGACACAAATGACCCTCTAATGACTCTAACAACAATTGAAGTTGAGAAATTATACATTTCACATAATTTAATTTAAGATATAAATCATTCACATAGTTAATGTGGCATCTGCGATGTTATACTATGTCAATTTTCTCTTTAAGCAAAAGTAATTTCTCTTACAATTATTGTTTACCCTTTAATAGCTAAATTTGGTCAAGAATATATATATATATATATATATATATATATATATATATATATATATATATATATATATATATATATATATATATATATATATATATATATATAAATATATATATATATATATATATATATATATATATATATATATATATATATATATATATATATATATATATATATATATATATATATATATATATATATATATATATATATATATATATATATATTTATTGAAGGTCCATTTGCAGGCCAAGAGTTTTTGCAAAATTACCCTTTACGAACTGGCCTCGTTACTGGGCCAGTCATTGCGGAGGTAAATTTTCAAAAATAGTCTTCTCTTCGCCTACAAATGGGCATTCCGATGGACCACATCATCATCCCGTTTTTCTGGCCGGCTTAGTCATGAATAGGATTTCTGATAAGGGTCCTTTTGAGGGTATAGATCACCAAAATGCAACTTGGGACCCCCAAAATTGTGGCCCTGGGTCCCATGGGACCACTGAAAATCTTGTATGCTTGATAAATGCTAATTAGCTTTATATAGTTTTGCACAATCGTACACACGAAATCTAGCATTGGACTCCATAATGCATAGCTGTGAGCCTATGGTACTCTATAATTTTAGCATGGACGAGAAAAACTGCATTGGAACCACAAATTTCAGTGTGAGACCACCTATTCCTGGTTGGGACCCCTATATTTCAATGTGTGTGGTCCCTGGGATCTTCAAAATTTAGATGCCATGAGAAACGCGGGTCATGAAAGGGTTAAGTTAATCAAAATGTATTATAGCTCTATATTAATGTGTTACTCATATGGTCAAATTAATATGGTTAGAAATCTTAAATCAAGAAATGGGAAAGTTGATTTAAAATAAAATGTATATGTCCAGAAATGTCATTTACAACAATGCACTAGAGACTATTTCAAGCGTGTACTGCGAATGAAATTAATCCTGGAATTCCATGGAATTTGAAAATTTAAATTCCAGGACTGGAGAGTAATGGAATATCAGCATTTTATGTCATATGTCATGAAAAAGCCATGGAAAACGGTAATCGTGAACAGTAAAAGAAATGTGGTGGGAAAAATTACCGTCATCACCTATATACAATAAAAATTATGGCAACAGCTTATCAAAACAGGGCTTTGGCCTGGTTGTTGCAAGATGCAATGTTCAGACATTTGCAATATAACTCGCTGATCGTAATTTATGTAGCTACGTGAGAAACACAATTCTACTAGATATTAATTCTTCTAAGTTATGGAATTTGTTAATTTCATCATGAAAGGTCATGGAGACGTGATGGAATTTTAAACATAGAAAGGTGTACAAACGCTGTCTATAAATGTGCATCATGTAATGGTATCTTATTTCATCTCAGTTTGGTCTAAGCTATTAAATAAAGCATGACTTATAGTAACGCTCTAATGATCATTTTGGCTTTTGCAGTGATCTTGTGAAATGTTCCTTTGCAAGCCAAGATTTAGAAGCTACTGTTTTTAAAAATTGTATGACTAGAATGACTAGCTAGATAACCGAGGCCATCATTCCAGTTGTAAAATTTAAAAAATAGCCTCTTGGTCTGAAAGTGGACATTCTCTGAGGAAATTCTTAGATTTTCTAGACCAGTAAAATGATAATTATTCAAGGCATGTGGTTTACATGCTTCTTCAAAAGTGGTTTGTATGGTTGAGAACTTGACCATTGAGTGCACCAAGAAAGATAAAAATGTTATAAACAGGAAATTAACATTATTCAAAACTACAGTTATGAAGTATAGAAATGCACGTCAGAATGCACTTAACATAGGTGGACGATTATGCATCAACCACCACAAGGATGTAGGGAAATATGTACAAAATAAGATTTCAGGCGAGCTGACTGTGACGTAATTGATTTTAAAATTCGCGCTATTATTTTTTCCCCCATGATTCATTAGTCGTTTTCTGCGCCAAGCCGGCAAGTTTGAGATTTTACTGAGCAA
Source organism: Chaetoderma sp. LZ-2023a (assembly GCA_034401795.1). Classification (NCBI taxonomy): domain Eukaryota; kingdom Metazoa; phylum Mollusca; class Caudofoveata; order Chaetodermatida; family Chaetodermatidae; genus Chaetoderma; species Chaetoderma sp. LZ-2023a. The sequence continues at coordinate 53,825,715 of CM067372.1, forward strand.
TACGTTGCTTTATTAAATACATTTACATGCGGCACGAAGTGTAGAATGTAATATATGTGTCCTGATGTGTTGTTAGAGCGCTGTATGCTCATTTCTAGCCAGCGCCTTGCAGCAGAGCAGTACTTTTTCTTTTTCAAACTAATAATATCAGCCTTTGACTAATTTCTTTACCATACCCGCTCAGCATAAAATTAGAAATGAATAACATTAATAATGTGGTTCCGGGTAACACGTCGGACCCTAGAAAATACTCATCAAAATGCAGTTAGCAATTGCGAGAAATAAAACAGTGGAACTTGACCATATTATCAGATTTATCTTGATTTTAAGCTGTTTGCTTTGTGACGGAATATCAAATTCATAAATTAGTTGCTGACATTGTCAATAATAAAACGTTAGGTTAAACTAGCGGTAGACTGTACAGAATCGTAAACATATGTTTTCACCAGTCGCATGACAGCGACTGCTAAAATAATCGATCATGTATATTGCACTGAAAAAAGCAAGCTTACTTCTGCGAGTGTAGGCGAGCTTGCGCTAAGCGACCATTTTCCCGTATTTGCAGTGCGGCATAGTGTCACTAATAAAACTAATAGTCATCATTCAATAAAATACAGATGTAAGAAAAAAATTTAACAGCAACAAGTTTATTCAAAATTTATTAGAATATAATTGGGATATAATTAATTTCGTCAACGATCCAAACGAAGCACTAAGCGTTTGGCATGAAACATTCCTTAATATTTTAAATAACCACGCCCCGATTGTCGAGCGACGAGTTAAAAAGTACTCCCAACCTGGATGGATGAACCAAGACATCTTGAAAACGATGAAAGACCGAGATTATCACAAAAAGTTTAAAAATATTGTCAAATACCGGGAATTGAAGAATAAGGTAATGTCATTGATAGAAAACGCGAAGCGGCACTATTTCGGTATACAGCTGACAGAAAATAAGCATAATCCTTCAAATATATGGAAGATCTTAAAAAGCATCAGCCCCAAAACAAACAAAATGCCATTAATATTATTAGATAACCTGGGAAACGAGGTTAGAGATACGGACAACATTGTGAGATGTTCAATAAATACTTTGCTACTGTTGCATCCGACCTTGCGAATGCCATACAAAATAAAAACCACGCGATTTCACAGGATCTTGTAATGCATGTTAACAGTAGAGTTCCAAACGATGTCCAGTTTAAAATACCTGGAATAACAGTAGATTATGTTTACCGTGAAATTTCCCGTTTAAAAACTAATAAATCCGCAGGGTATGATACTTTGAACGCGCATTTCCTAAAGCTGGCCGCTCCAGTTATCGCACCATCAATCACCGCCATTATTAATAAGAGTATTGATACAGGAGTATTTCCTACCATGTGGAAATGCGCAAAAGTTAAACCCTTACACAAGTCCGATAATAAAAGCGAAATTAGTAATTATAGGCCCATTTCTATTCTGCCAATTTTATCGAAAATTCTGGAAAGACATGTACACAATTATCTATATAAATTTTTGACTACATATGATCTATTATGCGAATCTCAGTCCGGCTTTAGACCTAAACACTCCTGCGAAACCGCGTTGCTAAAATTAATAGACACGTGGCGATTTGCAGTCGATAATGGAGAATTCGTTGGAGCTATTATGATAGACTTCAGAAAAGCGTTTGACCTTGTAAACCACGACATACTGCTACGAAAACTAGGCATTTATAAGTTTCATGCATTTGCGCAAAAATGGTTTAGATCGTATTTAGAAAACAGACAGCAGTATGTTTCAATCTCGGACAAAACATCTGGCATGTTACCAGTCACGGTAGGCGTACCGCAAGGCTCGGTGTTAGGACCTTTGCTATTTATTATCTACGTGAATGACCTCCATATGAATCTTACCTGTAATGTCGATATGTATTGTGACGATACAACCATGCATTGCCATTTCGATAATGTAGCAAATATAACTGAAAAATTAACAGCTGATATGGCATCCGTCCATGATTGGTGTCAAAACAATAAAATGGTTATAAATACCGACAAGACCAAATTACTAATGATAGGCACTAAATTCAAACTAAAACAGATAAATCCGGAAATTAAAATATCTATCGTCAATGGAGAAATAGAAAGTGTAGAAAATGCAAAACTCTTAGGCTTAAATATTAACAACAATCTCTCCTGGCAACAACACATCAACAAAATTTGTAGCAAAATATCTTCCCTAATTTTTATGTTAAAGAAAAATAAACGGTACATGAATGTTGAGCAACGAACCTTATTTTACAAATCATACATACTTTCGCACATTGATTACTGTTCTCTCGTATATTACGCAGGTATGCCAACATTGTTGAGCAAACTAGAAAAACTTCAAAAACGTGCAGCGAGAATCATCTTAGACGTCCCACATAGAACACCATCGCGGCAATTATATGATGAATTGAAATTGACGCCACTATCACAACGTATAACTATTAAATCAAACATTATGACATACAAAGCACTAAACAACCATACACCTAAGTACATCAGCGACATGCTTACACCCATAGAGACAGCACACACATTACATCTACGATCTAAAACTAATAGCCATTTGAAGCCTCCGAAAATACGAACCAACTATGGAAAATACAGTTTCACATACACAGCTAGTCAAAATTGGAATTCCCTTCCTACGTGTGTTATAAATTCAGAAACGCTATCATCTTTTAAGCACAACATGCACATACATACACACTTTCAATGATTTTATGCTTTGTTTCAACGTACCTGCATTAATAATAATAATAATAATAATAATAATAATAATAATAATAATAATAATAATAATTAATAATAATAATAATAATAATAATAATAATAATAATAATAATAATTTATCGATTGCAAAATATAATAGTATCTAACCATAAGAGCCGAATTTAACCTGCTCGGGGCCCAGGGCTAATAACTTTCTGGGCCCCAGTGTTCATTAATCTCCCGAAACTAACGGACTTCTCCGGGTTTATCTATGCCCCGCCCATCTCTATCGAAGCTCCACCTACTCATCATTCGTGTTGGAATCGGTCGATCTCCGCAGATTTTGGATATCATTTTATAGAAAACTAAATAAACTATTGGATATTTTGAAGCTAGTTTGTCTGAGTGCTGTATCTGCCTAAGGCAGAAACGACACCCAGTCAAATTAGTTTCAAAATACTCAACAGCATGTTTATTACATTAGCATAGAATTACAAATACATACTTATTATTGTCGTCTTTCCGCCATTTGATATTTGATATTGAAATGGTTGAAAATAGGTTTTCATTGCAACAATTATGTATAGTTTTGTATATATTTTGTGCATGATTTGTAAATTTTGTAAATATAATTCTAATTAGTTCATATAGTTATTTGGCGAGGGCCTCTGGGAGATCAGGGCATTACTCTGAAGATTTACCCTCGATAAATAAAGATTCTTATCTTATCTTATCTTATCTTATTACACAGGTTGGACTGACGATAATCGAGAGACAGAGATGGAATGGATGACAACTACATCAAGTTACAGCACCGGTTGAGATCATGGCGTCCGCCTTCCTTGTTACAAATTGGCCATTGGGCGACCGAGCGTTAACGCTACCGACAAAGATAAGTACTAACATAACTGCATACAGATTAATCACGATATATTTTTGTATTAAGCACATGCCAATTTAATAAGTTGAATTTAATTGTATCATTTTGTATCGGCCTAGTTGTGAGTGAATGGAAACCATGTCATTATAGAGATAATGAAACACGGGTACGAAATAACTTGAAAGTCACGCCTCCATATGGTGTATATAGGTTTGCAAATGGCAAAGAGCATAAAAACATTTACAATGGCGAAATACATTAACAATGGCGAAATACAAAATTTGTTTAATTTCCAAGTTCTATTATGTTCGGGGCAAAATTTTCCAGCAAAAAAAGTGTTAATTATCCAACTGCGCCATTGAAAGATATTTTTTATTTAAAAAAGCAAAATCTAGATTAGACAGAAAACAAGCCATATTCTTGTCTTTTGTACTCCGTATCTGAAACCTGAATGGTTAAATATTTAGTCATTTCTATTTATAATCACCGACGTTAATTCAGGTCAAATTCGCGTTGTCCTGATCAAAGGTATTTGTTCCTAAACGCCTGCTTGACGCTTGCCGAATTATTTTCTGATTTACCACTCTCCTTATTCCTCTAAGTGGTACGTATTGTAGCTCGCCGGGTAGTGTCGGGCAGTTCCGGTGTATCATGTCGACTCGCCGCGCCGCTAGTGCACGACGAGTGATGACGCTAGTTAGCATCCGGTCTCGGGGTGACGGACCTTGTACGAGACTGCCCTGCAGGAAACAAAAACCAACCCCTAAGGCCGGTGGAACTCAATTGTTCTGGTGGGGCCGTGCGACCATCGTCGCGAACAGTAAACACAACTGTCTCATCCCACGAGTTTGTGTCACCAGTCCATAGCAATTTCGTGATCTATGGACTTACAAGTTATGATTTGGTGACCTAAAAAATATAAGTCTATACAATGAGTTTACCTAAACAATTATAAATATGCTAGATAACACTACAGTAAGAGCATACGAAAATACGAGACATAGAGACAGGTGGATGAAATTTTAAACATGGGGCTCCCGGAGGTACCACACAGACTCGTAGGTCCGCAGAGGTAGCCCCGCAACGGAGGCTCCCGTACACGAGACTTAACTAGTTAACTTAATATAAGTTATTATACCTCTAAGCTGAAATGAAGAAGGTTATCTCGGACGAAAAGTGATTTGCCTCACGTGGGCACTACTCCTAGTGCAAGTTTTGGGTGAGGAGTATTATCCTGGCGTGGACCGTCGTCGCTGAATCCTTGTGAGAGGCAAGTGGCTCACATGGGCCTCCGTCTCGGGAAAGTGTCGCCACTGCCTAAAGCGGAAGAAGAATAGTAGGCAAAAATGGGCCTACTCTAATATTTCAATCAAAATGCTTTAGAAAGACGAGACCATACCTAGTGAGATTATGACTATTGGGGTGCGTACTGTTTTACGTGAAGACGGAACGGGGGATTCCCGATGGATTCCCTTGTCACTGTCTTATGTAGTTATTGGTCAGCTGTATTAGTAGTTGCCGCTTTATTTCTGCGGGCCTTCTGCTTTGCTTAATTCCTTTTAGTTGTTTGCAGAACAAGAATTATTTTTGGCCGCAACTGGCTGATATCTACCTAGCTATTAGACACGGCTGTCACGGGGAACAGATGCCCCAAGACATCAACACTAGAGACAGCGCTCATACATGTTACGTAGCAGGATCTCCGAACTGGATAAGAATCCGGACATCCAGCCCCCCAACCACATAAAACATTACAAGACATGGGTTACATTTCACAAAAGCAGTATTAGACCATTTCTCCTATCGTTATGGTGGGGGAAAGAGAGATGAATACCCACTGTAAATGTCCTTCCTGCAAGGGCGTGGCAGATCTAAATATCATGCCCAGATATTTTAACAGAATTCGGTGGGAATGCGCATCTCACCCGTCACCGGGTCCTATGGAACTAACCGATTTACCTGTCATTAGCTTTATATACAAGTTGCCAGTTTTGCACTGCGGTGCGGGAGGATTGTCAGTAAATATGATAATAATTAATACATGTGTTTTCGCAGTGCTTTCCTACATTGGCTTAAAGTGCTAACTACTACGTATCCGAAGATACATGGGAATGTGTGTGACACCGCACTCTGGCCATCACCACTTGGAAACCCCAATAGGTTCCCAGAGTCGGATCAGCCCATGGTGCGGATAGGGACATCCAAACAATTAAGAATTCACAAGGCTGAGTTGAACATGAAGAGAGACAAATCTTACTTATGAGTCTTACTGGAGTGCGGGGCTAGATTATCACACTACCGGAAGTCACGGCAATATATAACAGTACAGGTTAACGAACATACTATAGTGCGGTTAGCAACACATTGAGGAAATTGAGAATAATTATCAACAAATACAGAAATTATAACTAGCGGTCCCAAGACCATTACGGTTCCTTTTAGTCATCGGGACAGTTATTGCGGATACAATATAATTAACAAAACCTATAGAGAAAAATAATTAAACTGTGAATTATAGTTACTTGAATACTTGGTAGTCATTCCTAAGTTAGGCTATCATGTTACTGAAATTGATACGTCAATCCATAGTCGACGTGAGATGATGCGCTCTCCGGAAGCTGGAAAGTTCCCGCAGGTTGGTTCCCGCAGGTTGGTTCCCGCAAACAAGACTTCCACAAGAACACTCATGGCGGGAGGAGTACATCGCTCAGTGCTGTAGGCCTAATAGAATGTCTAACGAGCAGTCAGTAAAGGATACGATAGTACTACGTGGTGAAAAAGTTCCCATACACCGATGGCACGGATAGAAGGTGTAAACAACCCATCACTAGCGGGGGTTGTCCGAGGCAAATGAGAATACAAAACAAAGCTTCACGGTGCTGGGTACGTCAGCCAGCTCTGAAGACGCACTGGGCAGAGTTTACTTGCTGTGGTCAACAGTCGAAAGAACCAACACGATATTAGCGCGGTGGTGATTGAAATACCACTTTTAGGCGTGGCCGGCAGATCCGGCGAATCATCCATCAAAGAACATCCTGCCTCTACATCTGTAGACTTACACATTCAGGCCGTAAAGGCCTCATCACAAATTTGTATTCCGAATGTAGATGTTAGTATTCGTGAACAATTATCAGAAGTTCCAAATCACGTCCGTAAGTAGGGAGTTTACAAAATAGTTTTACTGCGGTGGGTTGGCTACTGGTAGCTACGGGAACGCGACGGAAGTCATATGCGTAATATATGTCGGTCGTAGCTAGTACAGGTCCAACCTGTTCGGCCCCTGGCCGAGGATGCTCTCGATCACTGGATCGCTTCTCCTTTTATACTCCTCGTGACGTCACAGGCGCAGGCTTCATCCAATCATCGTGCGAGCAAGAGCCAATCAGCGCGCAGCTAATAATAGCGCGGTTGAACGTTCTAGAACATTCTAGAAGCTTTGCGTCCATGTGGTTATGATGTCACGGCAATATTTTGAAGATAATCTTGAAGAGTTTTCCCTGGATAACTCAGCCAGTTCTCAACCGATTTTGAAATGGCTTACAGATTTGAAAAGCCCGTTGAATTCCGGTCTTGATTAATGCCAGATTTAACGGGAACAGGCAATCAACAAGGATTACACGGTACCATCTCGGTACACTAAAAGTTCCATCCTATCTAGGTCGTAACTACGCACTGCATATAAACAGCGTCTTGGCGCGTGCATGAGCATCATGCGTTTTAACGAACGTAGTCGTTTTTCGACACGCTATCTCTCCCATCAGCCTATATACGCTTATGGCTCTACCCAGAGGGGCGTGTTCAGGAAACGAATCCAGGACGGGCGGCGCATACCCAGCTCAGCTGGTGTGGCCGGTATCCTACCGGTCGATCCGAACTACACCACCCCCTCCTAGTTTGACATCCATGGCAAACGATCACGCATGGCGGATCGACGCACGGACGTACACTAGGCAGGAATTATAGACTTCCCGGGTATGTGCATGGCCAGAGAGAGAGAAGTAGTGATGCAGTAGACGCGTATTCAAGAGACAGAGCACATAGGGGTGCCAAGAGGAGGGGGAGGCATACTTTTAGTTTTTAATTTTGACATGGAATATTTTTTCCAGGGTTTTTTTAAATTTTTTTATTACTAATATCACGGTGCGTGCTATAACTTTATTTAGTTGATGATTCTAAACAACAGCTTGCATGGGTGTTCTTTCTGAGTGCAGATAATCATGATCTCCGCGAAGAACACCCAAGCTCCAACATACCATAATTTAAGTTTGTAAGTATATATAAAAATATAATAAGAAAAAGACAAGGTATATCTAGACCATGTAACATACCATAACGAGGTATTTATTTATTAAATCACACCAGATTACTTGCGCATACTGGGTAAATAAATGGGTATGCAACACGTATCACTTAGTATTATCATTATATAAAATATCTATTTGCGGCCCGTTATTGCGGGTCCGCAACGGTCAGCCCTCGCTGGCTCCATATCCATCCTGATGTCTGAGACAGGAAGAAAAATAATAAGAAAAATAAGATATATATAATAATAATAACTTAAAAATTGGTTTATCAGGCAGCCTCAGCATAGCGGAGACTGCATAACGGGATTGTGATGTTATTGCACTGCGGGATGTTGTATTCTTTACATCGCACACGACGTTCTTACAACATCGGAGTCCGCAGTGCTCATTTCGTGTGAGACACAACCGGGCACTGAAGTGTGCGGCTGTGTCGGATAACCATAGTCATCCTAAGGACAGGATTCAATTGATCTAACATATATAATAAGAAGAAAAGTATTAAAAAATAAAGCAATAATTAATACATTTCCACGAATCGCCTATTGATATTTCTGCTGAAGTACATATGATCACACCTCTGCAGAGAAATTTCCCCATTGAGACTGGGTCCCGCGACTGACGGTGGTGGGTCACGGTGGATGCACTGTCATTGCTGAGATGCTTTCACTATTATTGGAACTGTCCGAAACATCCGAAGTGATGGTGGCAGAAACTCACAGATACTGCTGGTTCCAATATATTCGTCCGTATAGCAGCGGCGGTACTAGTGGTTGCCAATGTTGCTGATGCGGTGGTGATGGTAGCTGTCATGGTGGCGGTTGTAGCTGTCATGGTGGTCGCTGTAGCTGTTGTGGTGATGGCGGCGAGCTGTACCGTAGGCTGAAGTCGTAGTGCGGGAGCGGATATGGCAGGAGACGACATCTTCCGAAACTTAGCATACTTTAATAGACGACTTGCAGTGATGTTAGGCATGGGCTGGATATCCTGTGTGTGGGCGATCCGTCTCTTTCCCGCATATGAACGTTCCGGCGTGGTTCCCTTTCTGATTGCGGGGTCAGAAAGGCGAGGAGGCGGATGCTCAATAACATGGGTCGGAGTTACACTTATTGTCACAGGCTGCGACGGTCCTGGTCCTTCGTCTATGGAAAGTTCGGGTGGAGATGGAGACTCCGGGTAACTTGGAATGTCTATTTCCGCAGGTGTCGTAATTACCACTGAAATCGGTTGACTGGCTAACACTGTTTGAGATACTACGGTGGCGGGTGTAGTGACCGTAGCCGGATGGCTAATAACTGATGCAGGTGCTGCCAAACTGGATTCTGCGGGAGATTTTCGCTTCTTACTCTGCCTCAAGACCGGTGTGGATGAAGTGATAGGTACCGGCGTAACACTTTCAGATGTGGCTGTGGGCAGGATTTCACGTCTGGCTGTCGGTACGTTGCTTACTGTAGCCGCAGGAAGACGATGGCTAATGGGATATCTTCATGTGGGCCATTTTCTCGGTCTGGAGAACTTTAACCGGGAGCTGAGATTTCGAAACGGGTGGCTAAAACGGTATGATCCTCGTTTTCCTCCCCAGGAACTAACGTCACTTCCAACACACGGTGATGATAACGGAGCGCATGTGTCACCCCGTACTGAGTAGCGGTGTAGGGATACTGGCATGTCACACAAAAGGCTGGCTGGAAGAGATGATCTTTATTAACATGAAGGGTGCGGTCGGATTTTCTAGTGAAAGTTCTGGTACATGGCTCTCCGCTGGCTAACAACGAGTTACACAGGAACCGCTTTGGAACTGGTACCGATTCTTCTTCAGATGAATCCGACAATGCTAAATCTTCAAGGGGTGACATCTTGTTCCCGCATGGTAGTTAGTTGCGGGAACTTTATTCAAAACCTAATGTCCTATCTCTTCCTGGTTTATAACTTTCCGGGCCAAATATAATAATGAAATAATAAGAAGAAAAACAGCAGAATTTGGTTTGCGTCACGAAAGAAGCCTAATGCTATGATCTTCCCTGGTGTCAATTTTTGACGGGAAGACAAAGTTTCAGAGCGTGCTTCCTCCTTTTATACTATTTGGTGACGTCACAGATGGCAGATGACCACACCTAAAAGTTTTAACAGGTGATTCGGTCATTCTTATGTGAATGTTTCCTCGTTTTCCGGCCTGGACATCATAGGATTACTTCCTCCCGTATAAAGGGAGTACTTTTAATTATAGGAAGAATGGCTCGTTAAACTTGTCTTTATTTCGCACGTTTAACAGCCTCCGATCATCAACGTACTACTTTTTCTTTGCGGAGCCTCACCTTTTAATTAGCCTGAGGTGGTTCTCCAGGTTGGATGCTTATAAACTTGCCTATTTTAATTTTAGCCTGGAACGCCCGATGAAGTGTGTGGGAGCCATGTGACGTCAGCGGTAATCTCCCAGACTCACCCTCGCCACTCCTCCATCACGCTGTGGTAGTCGCATATTTGGGCAGCTCTTTTGTTTAAAGCGTTTAATCCAACTTACTGGAAATAGCACTAAATGTCACGTGGCTCTAAAAATCACGTGGTTGATCGGAAACATGTATGCTGTCTATGGCGCCGGCCAAAATGCTGTTGCTGAGGTGTAGTCTGTTGCAGAGGCGAGAGATAGAAATATATATGTTACATCAAGATCTTTATATGTCCCGTATTTGCGCGAGTTTTTAACATGCATCTTAGTAGGTGTCTGTAATAGGTAGTTCTCAGCCTGTGTTGATTATAGACTGGAACGCAAGGAAGATAATTTTTTTAATTCTCTCTGTAATTTTACTGTCAGATTTTTGATGCCGCTTTACCGGCCCGTGCACTAATGATTTGTTACACGGTAGAGCGGTTGTGCTCTTAATAAGAAATTTAAGAGTAAGGTTGTAAGTAATTTTGATGTATGGTTTAAACAGTTCTATTCATGCGGTAGATCAACGTTACTGATCCCGTGAAGATAGCTGTGTTTTCCGAGCGGGAGGGCTGGCCAAGCATTCTCCTCAATGGGTAGAACTAGCTCCGTCCCGGCCTAGACTAAACACATTAGTACCATTTTAATAAAGGTTAAATTACAGTACAACTCGCAAAAATTTGTACCACAAGTATTACAATTTACAATGCCGTCGTTCGGAGATTGTGAATACAGTCAACCTGCGTGTCTGTGTTTCTGTCATGTTGGAGATTTGAATCTGATACGCATGACTGGTTTTCTGTGGATGGTTCTTGTACTGTGGTGAAGGTGACGTGTTTATGGTGCCAGGTGCGGGAGTGGGGAGGGAGAGGCGGCATGAATGTCAACTTTATCGAACCCTGAGGGTATTTCACTCTGTAATGGCCGAGCCCGTGGGCGGCACAGAGTTACTTTAGAGCATAGATGTCCTGTCAGATGCTGTCGTAACTTTGATCAATCCATTGTCGAATTCAACTTTTCGGTAGCAAAATCCTACTCGTGACTGACGACAATGCGAGCATCCTGCTCTCTTAATAATATTGACTGTCATTATGTGTAGATGAAGTATGTACTTTAACTATTTCCGTCGAAAGAACCGACACGATATTAGTGCGGCGGTGATTGAAATAGCACTTTTAGGCGTGTCCGGCAGATTCGGCGAGTCATCCATCAAAGAACATCCTGCCTCTTCATCTGTAGACTCCAATATTCAGGCCGTAAAGGCCTCACCGCAAATTTGTGTTCTGAATGTAGATGTTATTATTCGTGAACAATTATCGGAAATTACTGCGGTGGGTTGGCTACTGGTAGCTACGGGAACATGACGTAAACTGAAGACATATGCGTAATATCTGTCGATCGTAGCTAGTACAGGTCCAACCTGTTTGGCCCCTGGCCGAGGATGCTCTCGATTACTGGATCGCTTCTCCTTTTATACTCCTCGTGACGTCACAGGCGCAGGCTTCATCCAATCATCGTTCGAGCAAGAGCCAATCAGCGCGCAGCTAATAATAGCGCAGTTGAACGTTCTAGAACATTCTAGCAGCTTTGCGTCCACGTGGTTATGACGTCACAGCAATATTCTGAAGATAATCATGAAGAGTTTTCCCTGGATTTTGCAATGGCTTACAGATTTGAAAAGCCCGTTGAATTCCGGTCTTGATTAATGCCAGATTTAACGGGAACAGGCAATCAACAAGGATTACACGGTACCATCTCGGTACACTAAAAGTTCCATCCTATCTAGGTCGTAACTACGCACTGCATATAAACAGCGTCTTGGCGCGTGCATGAGCATCATGCGTTTTAACGAACTTAGTCGTTTTTCGACACGCTATCTCTCCCATCAGCCTATATACGCTTATGGCTCTACCCAGAGGGGCGTGTTCAGGAAAGGAATCCAGGACTGACGGTGCGTACCCAGCTCAGCTGATACGGCCAGTATCCGACAGGTCAATCCGAACTACAGTATCATTTTTCGACTCGAATCTGACAGATTGACCACAGATTAATTTCAAAACACTTCGTAAATTTGGCTGTGCATAAATTCAAATTCATATTTAATAATAATACACTAGACAGGTCTATGATGACATAATATGCCTCTATCGAGATGAGAGCTGTATTTGTGGCTTCAAATTACATTAGTTATTAATAACCTATCACCTGTATTAGCTTTCTATGACCAAGGGCATCGCTTATTGCATTACTATGTTTGAATAGATTTGCCACTTATTATTATCAAATATGAAAATACTTTGGCGCAGTCTGTGCGTATGCGCATGCGCACCAGCTTCGTGCACGTTTGTATCAATGTTTTCCCGAGTGATGAAGCTATTGACAATCTGTTTTATCGGGCCAGTGTCGTACTAAAAATGAACGAAACTGATTTAGTCAGAAACGAGTTATTTGCTAAAATTATTTACACTGATGTCTAATGGGCGGGCTGTGGCGGATTTGTGTTTGTGTTTCTGGAATTGTTTTTCAGACGCTCACTGCTGAGAGAACTGGGCGTGCAACACTGATCTTTTACGTTGTGAGAGCTAAAGGCATAAATCCAGGCCACAGCTAAAGGTTCTTATATGTGGATAGGCATAATGCATGGCCAGAGTTAGAGGCTCTTATATGTGGCGAGGCATAATACATGGCCAGAGCTAGAGGCTCTTATATGTGGCGGGAGCTAGAGGTTCATATACATGGCGAGAGCTAGAATCTCGTGTACACAATTCGAGAAGACTTGTCAATGATAGAAGACTACATTGAAACTATTTTCGTCGAAACTACTTCAGATAAAGGAAAAAATAAAGTTGTTGGTGTAATTTATTGACCTCCAGGAAGCGACAATGTCAAATTCATAGAGACATTAAACACAATTCGACAATCCATACAAAATCAAAACAAAATTCGATACCTTATGTGTGATTATAACATTGACCTTTTGAAAGAAAACTGTTTCTACACCCAAAATTTCATAAATGTGTTGAACACGTTCAGTTTCTACCCATTAATCACGAAACCAACTGAATACAAAGCTTCTTTCATCGACAGCATCTTCACAAATTGTCCGGCAGATTGTAAAAACCTCCAGGGAGTTTTCGTTACAGATGTCTCGGACCGTCTGCCGATATATTATATGGAACGAAATAAAATCAGGCAAAAACCGCCAAGAAAGAAACCATAACACGCAGAGATTTTGAGAAAGAAAATATTGATGCGTTCAAAAGCAAAATGGCCACAATTGATTGGAGCAACATAATCCAATGTGATTCATGCGAAGATGCCTACAACGCTTTCCACTCTTTATGCACAGACGTCATGAGCACTGTTTACCACTCAAAACTGTTAAAAGATTCAAAACTAACCCGACTAAACCTTGGCTAACGCTGGATTTGATCACTGGCTGCCATAAGAAAAACACTATAACTAAATTATATCAAATTTCCTACTAAATTCAATGAAACGCAATTTAAGAAATATCGACACATATTAAATCAAATTCTGCGAAATGCAAAAACAAATTACTTCCAAAGCCAATTCACAGAGCATATACTTGGAAACTGATAAAGATACTGCTGAATAAACAGAACTGTAAAACAGAAGGACCCAAATTTGTATACAACAACAAAGTCATTACTGATAATCAAGAAATTGTTGACAAGTTTATTGAATATTTTATTAACATTGGCCCAGAACTATCCAAGGAAATTAAGACCAATGCAAGCTCTAGCACGCGAGATTATCAATCCTCAATCTTTCTAAACCCTACTGACACGGAGGAGATCTCAAAGATACTAATGCAAAATAATCCTAACAAAAATGCAGGAAGTGCGGTATTAAAAAATTGCATGCAGAATATAATGATTCCACTAAATCACATTTGCAACCTATCACTAATACAAGGCATCTTTCCATCACGACTCAAAACTGCACGTGCAACCCCAATTTACAAAGCAAAATACTCTGACTTCACTGACTATAGGCCAGTCTCATTACTACCACTGTTCTCGAAGCTCTTGGAAAGACTATACTATAACAGGATAACCAATTACTTAAATAAAAACTCTATCCTTTACGAGTCACAATACGGGTTTCGGGAAAAACACTCCACAATGTTAGCTCTTATAGATACGATGGAAAAGATAGTAAATAGATTGGACAAAAAAGAACATATTCTTGGAATTTTTGTTATACATTTATCTAAAGCATTCGATACAATATACCATAACACGTTAATGGAAAAACTATAAAACTACGGAATACGAGGCATTGCACTGGACTGGACAAAAAGTTACCAGTAGAACACATTAGCCCGAATTTTCGAACGGTGTTTATCTCTTAATCGCGTGTAATTGTGCTAATCGTCCGATGATCATCGGATTAAATTTAATCGGAATTTTAGAAGAATGTTTAGCATACCCGCGTGTACATATCTGCAAGTAATTAGACACATGTTTTAAGTAACAAAAGAATAAATAATCGTCCATTGGTGGTTGTTTATCTCAATATATTCAATCGTTTCGAGCACAATCAAACACTCACACGATTGTAATGGACGCGCTACACGTGTTAGAGCTTGCCCAAGATGATTTGGATGAGCACCGAGAGGGTCTTGGAAGAAGGCACTTGAGAGTATTTCGGGACAGAACGAACCCCCCTTGAGGAATATAATGATGTTCGGTATTTGGAAGAGGCGGTTCCCATGTGTTGGTAGCGGCAATCGTCTCCGTTGTTCAGTAAGTATAACTACATATATTCTAGTTATATGATTTACATGTCCATCTTGAATGAGCATAGTTATACAGGGGTCAATGTTTTAGGAGGTCATATTCTCATGTCATGATATTCATTGAATACAAATACAATACAAATTTATTACAAAATAGTTATCTATTTCCAGATTTACTGGATTCTTTCAAATAAATTCAAATTTGTATTCAAAGTTTCATTTTATATTCATATACAGTGAAACCTGTTTATAGCGACCACTTCTTGAACCACTAAACGATGTTTCTAGAGAAATGTGTTCGATGAATATAGATAATTCATAAGGTTATTTGCTTTTGAGACGACAAGATGATGGATCTTTACGACCACCCAGCTTAAAGAACAACCATCATACAACCCATATTTTTAAAATAAAATTTCGGCTATATCAGATTGCTAGTCTTAGAGATAGTTATTGAATTCTATCTGGCCACGATTAGGGATCTTTGAAACAGCAGTACGATCGAATTCTGGAAATTCTCTTATACTATAGAATTATTTATTGAGTTGCAGCAAAATCGAAATCTTGGTCAACCCACCGCAACCACACCTCCCAAACAGACCACAGTGCACCAAACTGTCAAATTCTTGGCGTTTATGAGACGCTACCAATGTTGCTCAAGTTGAGGTTAATGCATATATGCTTCTATTTCTCTTACAGCTGGACCACAACATGGCCCTCATTGTGGCAACAGCCTGCCTACACAATCTGGCTAAGCGGCGGAACGATCCTCTCCCAGATGACGAAGTGGCTTAAAATTTCAACAAATAAAAAAATTCAAAATGGCTGCCAATCATGCTGAATTTTGATTGATTAATGGCGGCCATGTTTTTTGATGTATAGATTTCTCTTAAACATACTTTAATGCTCCTCAGTCCCTAATCATATCAGTCAAATTTCGGCCCGATTTGTTCAGCGGTTCTGGAGAAGAGGTTGGTTTCACGAAAACTACGTCATTTAAGATAGCCACCCAAGTTTTGGGGCAGTCAAATTATTTTGAACAAACTTGGTTCAGCGGATGCGCTAGATCATATTTCATGAGTTTTGAATCAATTCACCAAACGGTTTCGGAGGAGAAGATTTTTAAAAATGTTTCCCGAAATACCACAAAATCCATAATGACCACCGGCCTAATAGGCTAGCCAGCGTTGTTTGAACAAAATCAGATCTCTATTACCGAATGATGCTTCCTGCAAAATATAATTGAAATCCACCCAGTGGTTTCCGAGGAGAAGGCATTTTAAATTTCCAATTGCTTTACTATGGGTGAATCAGGCGGGAAACGAATCCAAGATGGTAGCCAAACCATCGATCGAACAAATTCGAAAATGACAGATTTGGATTTCTCGACCCCAAAACCTACATAGGCCCAATTTGGACATCAAAATCCATTCAATAAGAAAATTCAACATGGCTGCCTGAAAGCTTGATGCTGATTGGTCCATACTGAAATCCAGGTTTTTCGAGCTATTAGTTTCTCTTGAACAAATTTTGTAGCAACCCACGCTCCGCTGCTTATGACCAAATTTCAGCTGGTTCCGTTCAGAGGTTCTGGAGAAGATGTTTTAAAACGTGGGGAAATCTTCCGGAAATCCAAGATGACCACCAATCTCTCTAGAAAATCATATCCATTCACACGTAAAAAGTTTGCCCTAATAAGGCTTTCTTGCCATCCTAAGCCTGAATTTCACCGACATTTTTGTCTTCACGCTATTTGCGAACAAAAAAAATGGCGGAATAAAAAAAATAAAATAAAAAACAGACCAAAAACAATAGGTGGCCAGCCACTGGCTTGGCCCCCTAATAATAACAAGAGGCCCAAGGAGCATGTGTCGCTCACCTGGAGCACTATGCATTTTTGTCACAATCGTTGGTGGGTGGTTTAGGAGTAGTCTTCTAAATGAGTTTGTGGACATTTTTGCAAGTCCAACATGGCCGCCAAACACGCTACATTTTGATTGGTCCGCTGCAGCCATGTTTCTGACGTAGCGCCTTCCATTGAAAACGTTTAATGGCACTCAGTGTCTAATCATATCTCCCAAATTTCAGCCCAATCCGCTCAGTGGTTCTGTAGTCATTTTGGCAAAAATTAGGTTATCCAAGATGGCCAACAAACCATTTGGCCAATCAAGTTCCCTTGAAACAAACTTGGTGAAGCTCTTGCCCTAGCCGATATTTCATGCGTTTTGAATTGATCCCCAAAGCGGTTTTGGAGAAGATTTTTAAAAACATTTTAAAGCGGCCAGTTTTTTTGACAGATCAACTTCTCTTGAACAAACCTTAATGGTCCTTAGTCCTTAATCATATATCACACATTTTGGCCTGATCGCTTCAGCAGTTCTGGGGAAGAAGTCGTTTTTTGCGAAAACTAGGTCATCCAAGATGGCCGCTGAACCATTTAGTCATTTAAGTTCCCTTGAACAAATTTGGTTCAGCTCTTACCCTAGATCATATTCCGTGAGTTCTGAATCGATAATAATAATAATAATAGGATATTTATAGTGCGCTATAATTCCACGCAAATATTGCGTGCTCTAAGCGCTTACAATAATAAAATAAAATGATCATACAGTTGAATATGCCTGACGGAACAAAAACGTTTTAAGATTTGATTTAAATATAGCTAGAGTGGATGAAGATTTAAGACTAGCTGGAAGATCATTCCATTCTGTAGAAGCAAGAAAAGCAAATGTTCTGTGACCATAGGTTTTTGATTTAACTTTCGGAATTTTAAGCAGGTTTAGATTTGCGTGTACGTTTCTAGCAGTTCTGAAAGGTAGGTTGGTGCTGTAGATATGATACATTGATAGGTTAGGAAGAGGACTTTGAAGCGTATTCTCTGTTCTATTGGAAGCCAGTGAAGATCTTGGAGAATGGGACTGATATGATCACTCTTACGCTTTAGGGAAACAACTCTAGCGGCTGCATTCTGAATTGCTTGGAGTTTGCGCATAGCATCTTTTGAGGCGCCTATAAACAGACTGTTACAATAGTCTAACCTTGAGATAATTAATGTTAGTACCAGCATAATAGCAGCTTCGCGAGTTATGTATTTTCTGATGTTTGATATATTCCGCAGCTGCATAAAACACACCTTACGCAGATAACGGACATGATGTTCCATACTAAGTTCATTGTCTAACATGACACCTGAAACGAATCGATCCCTCAACCGGTTTTGGAGAAGATGTTTAAAGCCATTTCTAAAAATCGGCCGAAATCCAAGATGGCTGTCGACCAAATTGGCTGATCAGGTTCGTTTGAACAAACTTGAATCTTAAGCCTTAAGGATGCTTCCTGCCAAATATAATTGAAATCGGCGCAGCAGTTCTCGAAAAGAAGACATTTTAAATTTCCCATTGCTTTAGTATGGGAGCTTTTGGCAGGAAAATGATCCAAGATGGCCGCCAAACCATTTATCCGACAGTTTCGAAAATTGCAAATTTCAAATCAGAATACCCAAAAACCTATATAAAACAATTTCAGCCTCAAAGTCCATCAAAAAAAAAAATCCAATATGGCCGCCATGCCTGCTATGTTTTGATGGACGGATGGACGGAAGGACGGACGGACGACGGACATACGACGGCGGGTCGCCACGACATAAGCTCACTTGGCCTTTCAGGCCAGGTGAGCTAATAATAATAATAATAATAATAATAATAATAATAATAATAATAATAATAATAAATATAGCCGCAAGTGGCGATGCATCGGGGATCAAGTGGCTAGCATCCCGGTCGCTAAGACGAGAACCTTATCTGAGCCAGCTCTTCAGTTTCAGTTTCAGTTTTCTTTATTTCACTCAGGCCGTTATTAAACGGAATATGAGGGTACATAAATCGATAAACATGTGACGGTAGAGATCTGTATACATGAGAGTACTGCAATTATTATTATTATTATTATTATTATTATTATTATTATTATTATTATTATTATTATTATTATCATCGTTATCATTATTATTATTATTATTATTATTATTATTATTATTATTATTATTATTATTATTATTATTATTGTTGTTATTATTATTGTTATTGTTATTACTATTATTATTATTATTATTATTATTATTATTATTATTATTATTATTATTATTATTAATATTAATATTATTATTTTTGTAGTTACGATGATGATGATGATGATGATGATGTTGATGCCGCCGCTTAAGGAGTAGCAGTAGCAGTAGCAATAGCAGTAGTAATAGCAATAGCAATAGCAGCAGCAGCAGTAGCAGTAGCAGTTGTTGTTGTTGTTGTTGTTGTTGTTGTTGTTGTTGTTTTTGTTGTTGTCATTGATGACAAATCTATTGTTGTTGTTGTTGTTGTTGTTGTTGTTGTTGTTGTTCTTGTTGATGATGTTGATGTTGTTGTTGTTGTTGTTGTTGATGTTGTTCTGTTGCTTTTTGTTTTGAAAATCGTAAGTATTTACACATCCTGCTTAGTATCGGTCTATTACATATTGCGAATAGACCTTTGGTTTTTTCAAATGTATTCTCCCTTATATAATAATGAGGTATATATCGGTGTCTTTCTCTCACATATTTCTGACAGTGGAAGAGAAAATGGATTTCATCTTCTATAACATTGCATATACTACAAAGGCGCTCATTGCGTTCTATTCCGATCCATCTCTTTGTCTTAATAGAAAATTGGTGATTTAGCGTACGAAAGTGGCAGAATGTTATGGCGTCCCCGTATGGGAGTAATTTTAGGTATTTCTCGGGCTCAAAATTCGATTTAATTTGTTTATAAAACGTCAGTCGCGATGATTCGGCTAATGCTCTAGACCATTTTTCTATATATTGTTGTTCTAAAATATGTTTGGTTTGTTTTATTAATTGTTTAGTATTTATTTGCTCTGTCTCAAATAAACTTAGTTGACCTGTGCTCTCCAGAATAGATTTGATAGTTTCAACCCATTTAAACCGTTTATTTTGTTTTGTCATGTAATCCGTTGCTAAAAAGTATAAGATGGATGATAGTTTGCCGTAACCCATATTTACAAGTCCCACCCAGAAGCGAATCATATTGCATTTAATTGTAATTTCCAGTCGAAAAACACCAAATTCCCCATAGATCATTACGTTTGGAGTGCTTTGTTTTAAATGAAGTAAATTTAAAAAAACACCTTATTTACACGTTTCTATATGGGCATAATTTTCAAAACCCCAGATTTCTGAACCGTAAAGTAGAATAGGCGATATCATTGTGTCGAATAATACAGCTACCAAGTCGATCGGGATGTCGTGCTCTCTAGTCTTCTTTAGTAGAGAATATATAGCTTTAGTGCCTTGTTTTACATTTCTTGCTTTACAGCTTGTGAATGTTCCATTGGCTTTAAAGAGAATTCCCAGATAAAGATACTCACTGACTACTTCAAGCTCCTGGGCTCCAATATAAAAGGTTTTGTTTGAGTTTGTCTTGCGTTTAGAGAAAGTCATTGTTTTTGTCTTGCTGTAATTTATTTTAAGTTTCCACTCATCACAATAATTTTTGAAGACGTTTAGAGCACTTTGTAACCCATCCGGAGTTTCTGCCATTGAAACTGTATCATCAGAATATAATAGGACTATAAGATATAAAAATAAATGCAAATGTTCTTCTGCTAGATTATTCATTGATAGAAGCCCAGGTATATTAATCCGATTAAAAATTCGTCCATGTCATTTAAAAATATAGCAAATAGAAATGGAGAGAGGTTTTCCCCCTGCCTAACACCTATATTACACATAAAATATTCAGATTTTTGCTTGTTGTAGCCCGCCAGACCGTGTCAAATGCTTGTTTAAAATCAATAAAACAGCAAAGAAATTTTTTTCTTTGTGCTTGTAGCAATTCTATGATTAAATAAAGTGAAAAGATATTGTCAATTGTGGATAGTTTTTTTTCTAAAGCCTGTTTGCGATTCTGATATAGTGTCGTGTGTCTCTGCAAAATTCTTCAATCTGTCATTTAAAATTGATGTGAATAATTTCCCAAGGCAGCTTAGTAAGGTAATCGGGCGGTAATTTGCTGGATCAGAGGGTTCACCTTTGTTTTTATAAATTGGAATAATTTTTCCAATTAGCCAATCCTCAGGTACCTTGCCATGATCGAAAATTATGTTAAATAGTTTTTCATATATTGGTAGCATAATATCTGCTGTAGATTTTATATACTCATTATAAACATTATCCTCACCAGCTGCTTTGTTATTTGCTAGTTTAGCGATTTTGTCAAGAATTTCACTCCGAGTTATTAGTTTATCTAATTCTGGGCAGTCTAATATGTCTGAATCTAAAATTACATTTAGTTCTCTATTGTGTACACCCTGGTTTACGGATTGAAAGTGAAGTAATGGTTTCTCCAGTTCTATTTTAACGTCTTCGTAGTTTTTCTGCGATTTGTTGTTCAAGACTTTCCAGAA
Organism: Chaetoderma sp. LZ-2023a; assembly: GCA_034401795.1. Lineage (NCBI taxonomy): Eukaryota > Metazoa > Mollusca > Caudofoveata > Chaetodermatida > Chaetodermatidae > Chaetoderma > Chaetoderma sp. LZ-2023a. Next base: position 53,847,289 of record CM067372.1, read on the forward strand.
AGTGTCCCATTTTTGCAGTTCTCGTAGTTTGTTGTGAAGTTTAAAGCGAGCATTTTGTGAATGTATTCGAATTTTTTTCTTGTATGCTTTACTTGCACTTATCAAGTGTAGTTTGTTTTGTTCGGTTTTGTGTATATTATAGGCTTTCTTACTATTATGATATGCTTTTCTTGCTTCCGCACACTCTCTTCCAAACCAAGTTGTATTGTTTTTCCGCTGCCTTCCTTGGTAAACCTTTTTCTGTCCAAATGTTTCTTCTGCGCTCGCCAAAAATAGATTTACAATGTATTTGCTTACATTATAGGTGGCTTAGAGCATAAATAGCCTCTTAGATTTGATCAAGTTCGATTAATGCTGTCAATTTTATTGAATTATGTGAGAAGGTTACCGTAGGAATCTTTTTATCCGCCCAGTCTACCTATCATTGAATGTGGTTTTGAAAAACAAACAATCATGTGTCAAAAAAGGATCAAGAATTGTCAAAATGTTGAAAAATGATCAAAGAGCATTAGAAATGGAAAAAATGCCCCAAAATGACAAAAATGGGAAAGATTGGTCCAAATCGTTAAAGAAAGTCCAAAATTGGCAAAAAATAAGAAATGGACAAAAACCCTAAAAATAATCAAAGTAATAAAAACAACAAAAAATGATGGAAAGTGAAAAGAAATTGTCAAAAACAGCAGAAAAGTAGCGAAAATCAGTCAAAAAAGACCAAGAATTGTAAAAAATGATGAAAAATGGTCAAAAAGCGTCAAAAATGGAAAAAATGACCAAAAACGACAGAAACGGTAAGAATTTGTCAAAATCAGTCAGAAAGGGACCAAAAATGGTAAAAAACTATAAAAAATAGCCAAAATGGTAACAAATTGCAAAATTCGGTCAAAAAGGACCAAAATAATAGAATAAAACAATAAAAAATGACCCAAAAAGACAAAAAACGGAAAAAATTATCAAACACGGACAGAAATCATAAAAATAATAAAAATGATCCAGTATTGTCAAAAACAGCAGAAAAGTTGAGAAAACCAGTCAAAAAGGACCCAGAATTGTCAAAATGATGAAAAATGGTAAAAAAGCATCAGAAATCAGGAAAAAATGACAGAAATGGGAAAAATTGGTCCAAATCGGTCAAAAAGGACCAAAATGGCAAAAAAATAATAAAGAACGACGAAATGAGGAAAAATGGTCAAAATCGGTCATAAAGGTCCAAAGTTGGCAAAAAATAATAAGAAATGGACAAAAACCCTAACAAATAATCAGTAAAGGACAAAAACATAAAAAAGTTGTAAAAGATTATCACAAACGATGAAACTGATAAAAACAATGGCCAAAATCCGTTAAAATTGGAAAAAAATGGTCAAGATCGGTAAAAAATGACCAAAAATGATGTCAAATGATAAAAAATTATCAAGAAGCATAAAAAATGGTACAAGAACTAACAAAAACAATTAAAATTGTCAGAAATGGTGAAAAATTGTCAACATCGATCAAAAAGGTCCAATAAGGGCAAAAACTACTAATTCAGCACTAAATTGGTTAATCAAGATTTGCAAATTAACATTAAACGGGTTAATAGAAGAATTCAGCAGTAAAATGGTTAATTGAGACTTGTAATTCAGCAGTGAAAGGGTCAATTGACACATGCTATTCAGCGTTAGAAGGGTTAATTAAAACTTGAACTTGAAAATTAATTCAGAAGTAAAACGGTTAATTGAGTGGTTGATTGACACTTGCTATTCAGCAGTAAAAGGGTTAATTGACACTTGTTATTCAGCTGTAAAAGGGTTAATTGAGTACTATAATTCAGCAGTAAAAGGGCTAATTTAGCCTTGTCATTCAGCAGTAAAGGGGTTAATTGTCACTTGTAATTCAGCAGTAAAAGGGTTAATCGCGACTTGAGTGGTCATTCAGCAGTAAATAGGTTAATGGGACTGACTTATGCCAAAGGATTAATGGAAGTAATCCTTATAATTCAGGAGTAAACTGGTTAATTCTGATGCTTAATCATAATCATTTAGTTCTTGGTAGTACCAAGATGGCCGATAGTCATCGACAGATAGAAGGCAATAACAACGCTTGCAATCACCACGTAATCATCAAGTTGTCACCAAAAATTTACTCGACGGCGAAAACTGTAACATATCTGACCTCTCTATTAAGGAACACCTCTATTTGCTATATGTTATGTAGTAACTTGGCGTGCTCTTATCTCAGCTGTTTATGGACGGATCGCCTTGATTCTTTCAAACCCACATCTGTGGACAACCCTGCACATGGTGAACTACATTTAAAACACGCCGACATTGTGGTTCTTAAGAAGAAGCCGGTGGAATAATAATAATAATAATAATAATAATAATAATATTAATAATAATAATAATAATAATAATAATAATAATAATAATAATAATAATAGTGAATAATAATAACAAGAATCCGACAATTTCTAAAGGGGTCCAAGCGGAGCTACTTGGAACCCTAATACTAATATATCACATACTGGATTACTCTTTTAGGCTCGATGAACACCCCCACCCCCACCCCCAAACTCCCCACCCCTCTCTCCATTACCTCTAGCAACTTAAAATAGCAGATCTTCTAGCACTAAATGTTAAAAAAAATAAAAATAATACATATATACTGTGGGTGCAAGTGGAAAAAGAAATTAGTGTTGTAATGTTGTTATTTGTAATATGTATAGTAATTTAATGTTGTAATGTCTCTTTGTCTAATATATGTTAGGGGTCCATCACCACATAGGCTTTGCCTTTGGTGGACTACCTGTCCTTTGTAATATAAATGTGAAATGCTACTATAAAATAAAAAATATTTGAATTGAATTGAGTTAGAGGTCCATCTACATGTCTAGAGCTTTAGACACTTATACGCGGCGAGAGGTAGTCGCTAAAGTATAGCGAAAGCTTAAGGCTGTTTGCAGATTTTAATTAAATTGACCTAGCTTGCTCGGGACGGCATTTTCCTGAAGTTTTATACTGATACTGAAACGAAAAAACGATACACATTCTGCAAAATGACACATCGATTGCAGAAATCGTTAAGTTAAAGTATTATGCAAGCTATGCTTATTGGTTGATTCGTTGAGCAATCGCTATGGTATTGAGGATGATAGATTTTTAAAAGGTATTATGTTTTCAGTAAAGCCGTTTGCCAGCTATGCAAATTATAAAGGTTACGTGTTTAATTCTCACTGACGGTGCGAAGTCACTGAAACTGTGGTTTCTTTTCCTAAATACTGGAGAGTGGATCGAGATAATTTGGTTAATGCCTTTTAGCAGATTACTCATACGAACATTCAGAAAATTGAGAATAGATCATGTAGACATAACACTAATAAGTCTGTCTTGGTATTCAGCCGAGTATTAAATATCTCTCTCCATGAATTGTCAAGCTTACCGAGCTTACAAAGCTGTCATAACCACAAGACATGTAGTTATTCGATCCTGGTACGGCGACCCATATTCATGGATCAAAGCCGTGTTTTAGCATGATTAGCGCAAATGTCTAAAATTTTGAAAATGACATTATGTAGGGGGCCTATGCAAGTTTTTGCTGTGCTTATCGTTTTGCTAATTCATGTTTATGTGTTTTTGCTCTTGATCTGTACCTTCTCATAACATAGCAATAAACCAAGTTTCAGTTATATATGGTGAAGGAGAACGAAAAAGTCTTGAAAGCTGGAATGTTTGTAATTCATAAGTCGAAAGGGGACATAACTCCGTTACATGTTACGTCCCTCTGTCAATCGCTATTTTTCACATTCAGAAACATTAACAAAATTAGAAAATTACTGACAGCAGATGCCACTAAGACCCTCATTCACGCCTCTATAACATCCAAATTAGACTATGGAAATGCATTGCTAGCAGGAATTACATCAGAGCAGATACAACGTCTCCAGAGGGTGCAGAACACGGCAGCACGGATAATAACACGAACCAAGCGAACAGACCACATAACACCAGTACTCAAACAACTCCATTGGCTTCCTGTGAGAGAGAGCATACAGTATAAAATCGTGCTTCTCGTTTACAAATGTTTACATGGACTAGCCCCACAGTATCTATCTACTTTAATTACAAAGAGAATTGCACCTCGGTCCCTAAGATCAAGTGATCAGACATTATGTGTGGTCCCGTCTACTAATTTAGTTGTTGGACAGCGTGCATTTTCGAATTCCGGTCCAAGACTTTGGAATAATCTACCTGCCCATATCCGAAACTGTCACAAAATTGAGCCTTTTAAATCTAGCCTAAAAACGTATCTTTTTCATCTTTAAAATTTGTAAAGCGCCTTTGAGCGATTAATTTCGGAATTGGCGCTCTAGAAATATTTACATACATACATACATACAAAATTGACGCAAACGCCTGAAACTCGAACTTGTTCTGTAATTTCTCACAACAAAGCAATGTAGAAATTCTCAGTTGACTATCTTGAAAGACTGCGAGAAAAAGTGCAGAAAACTAATATTTTTCGTATTTCATAAGTCGAAATGGACATTAACTGACGAAAATTTCTGAAACTCGAACTTGCGCTGTAACTCTTTGTTCTAAAGCGATGTTCAGATTTTCCCTTAGATATCTTGAAGGAGTGCGGAAAGATGATATTTTTCGTATTTCTTAAGTCGAAAGGGGGCATAACTCAATCAAAAATTGACGCATACCCCTGAAACTCGAACTTGTTCTGTAACTTCTCATAGCAAAGTAATGTACCAATTCTCAGTTGAATATCTTGAAGAACTGCGGAAAACCAACTGCGACAGACGGACAGACATACGGACAGATGGACAGACGGACGGACAGACAGACGGAGTGCAAACCTATAGTGCCCCCCCCACCCCCGGTTTTACCGGTAGGTGACTAATAATGCATCACCAAATGTTAAAATTGTTAATGACTTGGTCACACGCTGTTTTTTAATCATGATATGAATTTCTATTCAATACAGTTATACAAAAATTGACCACCTTCCCGTTCTTAAAAATTTCTAGAGCCTCGTGCTGGCATGTTCCTAACATGGTGTTGTAATTGATTACACGAAGGTTAGTCATGACATACATTTACATGCGGCGCGAAGTGTAGAATATAATATGTGTCATGCGAGTGCCCGTTTTAGACTCTGTACTGCATACAGAAATAGTTGATAAAGCTACTGTAGTCGTTTATGTACGCTAATTGGTCTAGGCCTTGTATTCTCCGCGTACTTCGTGTGAGTAACAAATATAAAACTTGTACTTGGTATCCTGAACTGGACAGACCAATAAATATTGCCGTATTCAGCCGTATTTGTCAATTCAATTCAATTTTCTTTATTTCGATAAACCTCTCTTGAGAACGGCTCTCCAAGTGTGATACCAGCGATCGAAAAGAAGAAGTATACGAATACAACAATAAACAGTAAGTTTACAAATTAAATTATAATCATCATAATTATTTAATTATTATTATTATTATTATTATTATTATTATTATTATTATAATAATAATAATAATAATAATTATTATTATTATTATTATTATTATTATTATTATCATTATCATTATTATTATTATTATTATTATTATTATTATTATTATTATTATTATTATTATCATTAATATCATTATCATCATCATTATTATTATTATTATTATTATTATTATTATTATTATTATTATTATTATTATTATTGTTATTATTATTACTATTATTATTATTATTATTATTATTATTATTATTATTATTATTATTATTATTATTATTAATGCAAAATGTTCAGACTCCCTCACTGTTCACCCACGCACGCTATTAGTGCAACTGGGCCCTCGACCAGATCAGAGCGCGTGATCAGCGCTTCGGGAAAACCGGCTTTTATCCTGTTGCTTTTGCTTTCCTCATTGTCTCGTGACTAGGTGCTGAAGATTAAATGTGTTGTATGAATGACCTTAATATTCGCATTGAACTGATAATAGACAAAAACACTCAAAGGATAGAAATTACACTTCGGCAAGATTAATCAGTTTTCAAACTCTTCGTTCGTATTGTTTTTTCGTCTCAATATTGGCACACGCCCACGGCAGTGGCGTCATACTGCATCCACGGATCATATAAGAACTTGAGTATTTCGAAGCAAAATCCAGAACCAACGCCCAGAGTTGAACGTGTTCTGACATGTAGCTATGCAAATTTACAGAAGCCCCAAATGGCTAAGGAGGAAACGTGGTGAGTCTGTCAATTGGAAAGATAGCAACCCTCTGTTTTGATGAATAGTGCCCATGGCGTTGGAGAAGCTGCCTACGCTTTCATCAAGGATCACATTGTTCATGCTGATCTGCCTCAAGCACGTTTCATGATAAAATTATTCAATATGGCCTAAATCATCTATCAACATAGCAAACTATTGAACAGCGTACATCGGGCTGAAAATCTGGGGGATCGCGTTCCATCATCAGAATGAATACTGAATACGGCTATATGGCGCTGTATTTAATTTATTGATTTTCTAATAATTCTCCTCTTAGTATGAGTACTGTCTACTGCACCAGATATGCTGACCGGTGTGGTGACCGGCATATGTAGCAGGCCTACCCAACCATTGTGACATAAAAAATTACGTCAGTGCGGGTTGTGACGTGTAGTTGAATGAATGGATATGGATAGTGGTTTAATGTACATGCATATGTCACATGTGTTTGACTTTTATTTCTTTCGTGAATCAGGTAGACAACTTTTTCTACTCTTGATTTATATTCGGCCATATTAGAGATTACGCGATTTTACTATGCATTCAATGAGACAACACACCACCGCCCACCCCACCCCTGTGAGAAGATAAGATTTAAATTCCATTGAATTGAATCTCTAATGAAAAGACATTCTTTTCTGAACTCGGTGAATATGTTAACCCTTTGAAGTCGATAAGTCGAGTTTGAAAACTAATTTACAATGACACTTTCCAGGTTAGCCATCCATCAAATTACGTCATAATCAACTACGTGATGTGTACGATGACGTCATAATCAATTACAGCATGAATGCTTCGATTTAGTCAGTTTTAAACGCTTAATAATCCGGCACGCTGTACGAATTGCATGTCTTTAATATTTAATACACATTCTGCCGAATATTTTGACACTAATTTGACTGCGCAGTGACCCACTCAAATTAGTTTCAAACTATTCCACAGCTAACATGTATGGTTTTCTGGGAATTGATAGTCCAGGAGTTCAGGGATCGATCGATCCCAACACGAGCGAGGTGTGGGTGGAGCTTAGCTAGAGATGGGCGGGACATAGCTCAAACTGGAAAGGGCCATTTAATAAGTATTCTGCTGAATATGTCAAAACAAACTTGCATTGAAACTATTGCGGCTTTTAGCAGCAACAGCGACCAGTCAAATTAGTTTCAAAATATACAACAGCTAAGCTGTTTAGCTACCTTGAAATTTAGATTGAGAATGGATGAATATGCTTTTTGCTATGCCGCGGTCATTTCTAGCTAAGCTCTGCTCGCGCCTTGCCCGTATCTGGACTCCTTGTTTCTCAATTTCCAGAAAACTATACTGGTAAGCCTATGGCAACAACAGCGCCCAGTCACATTAGTTTCAAAATATTCAACAGAATAATTATTAAGCAGCAACAACAACATACAATTCGTACACATGGCGTACTTATAAAAGTTCAGGAATTCAGACTACATGGGACGCGCTTCATTATGACATCATATATTTTAGTAACAGATTGGATTCATCCATTAATATCAATAGCTATAGTAGTACCAGCCAGTAAGTCCATGTCTCAATATATAGGTTTATTATCGTCTATTCTATAATATCCAGCATGATTATTCTGACTACCTTTATCATCAATGTTGCGTCTGTGTTTTTCTCAATGAGGGCACAACTTGGGTTTTGGAATTCTAAAAGAACATAAGTTGCCAGTAACCCATTTATTTTTCAGCAGAGGCTGATGAATACAGAGTACAACCAACGAGTGGGTATCGATAAATGATTCCAAATTTTTTAATAGGCAAGGATCTTAACTTCCGGTGTTATTGAAATTCCTTTCAACTCCGTTACCGTTTACAAATGAAGCATATATCCATGTTAATTCTTGCATTAAAACATTTAAAATTCAATAAAGACTGCCCTTTAATGATGTCCATGATTGTTTTGAAAAAATGTAATTCCCTTAACATTTAGTAGACTGTTTTGGCAAATGCAGACCAAAAAGCAAGTGAGCTGACATTTTGAGTAAATGAGTAGAAGTTTTGGTAACAGCTTTAAACTAGCCGTTAAACTCCCAAATACTGCACCAGATTTAGATGAAACCAGAACCCCGAGCTCTGACATAGTATTGGGAGTAACAGAGAACTTAATGAACAATAAAATATCGCTTTAAATTGCAAATTTCAGGCAAAATGGTAATGAAGGTGAGATCTTTAGCAATCGAGTTAATGTTTTGGTAACAGTGTTGAAACTCCCGACGGAGCCCTGAATATTGCACCCTCTTTAAATGATGATATGTCGAGCTTGGTCACAAGGCTGAAAATGTCAATGGTATGCCTGAATATTGCACCCTCGTTAAAGGATAATAGACCTAGACATGGCTTTGGCACAGTAATGGGATTAACAAAGAGGTTAATGCACAATAAAACGTCAATTTATATTCAAAATAAAAAACCCTGACAAATCATCGGAATATCTGTTATACGGTAGCATTATCGGTCCATAATATTAAATATATGCACTCATAATGTATGAACAGTATAATAAATTACCATAAAATTATCATGGCATAAAAGCATGAAAAACAGGAGCAATCTGAAATTGCATACATGCAGACTCGGATTTTTTTCACATTTTCCAGATTTTTTCGGATCCGCTGGATGTTTTCGGATCATGTTGTGGAATCCTAGTGCATGGTCCTACCTTTCTTGTGTTAACGTTTGGCCTAACTTGGACCATTAATTTCCGAGATATCCATAGATCCAGAATTGGATCCGATCCGGATCTGGCTTCGCTTATCCAGATCACAGCCAATGTCTGGAAATCCTCTTGCACGGTACGTTCCTTCGTTGTGGTAAAGTTAAATCCAAATTGGATCAAGAATTTTCGAGATACAGCTCGGGACGCACGCGCGCACGCACGCACGCACGCACGCACGCACGCACGCACGCACGCACGCACGCACGCACGCACGCACGCACACACACACATACACACAGACCGATTGACACGATCGCAATACCGGTTTCCCCTTATGGGGAGAAGGTAAAAATAAAACAAACTAATACTATTAAATGGAAATGCTTGTGACATGAACATATTAATTCTTACAATAACTAAGCACTCTTATAAGGATTAAGTAAGCTTATACTGGCTAGATATAAACGCGTATGGCGACTGCACACGCTTATGACGACTGGATACGCATACGATGACTAGATATGTTTATGATGACTAGATACGCCTATGATGACTAGATACGCGTATGATGACTAGATATGCTTATAATGTTTAGATATGCTTATGATGACTAGATACGTTTATGATGCCTAGATACACGTATGGTGACTACATACGCTTGTGATGACTAGATACCCTTATAATGACTAGATACGCTTATGATGACTAGATACGATTATGATAACTAAATACGCTTATGATAACTAGATACGCTTATGATAACTAGATACGCTTATGGTGACTATATACGCTTATAATCACTAGATACGCTTATGATAACTAGATACGCTTATGGTGACTAGATACGCTTATGATCACTAGATACACTTATGATCACTAGATACGCTTATGCCAACTATATACGCTTAAGATAACTAGATACGAGTATGATAACTAGATACGCTTATGGTAACTAGATACGCTTATAATGACTAGATACGCTTATGATGACTAGGTACGCTTATGATGATGAGGTACACTTATGGTGACTAGATACGCTTATGATGACTAGATACGCTTATGATGACGTGATATGTTTATGATGACTAGATACGCTTGTGATCACTAAATACGCTTATGATGGCTAGACACGTTTATGATGAGTAGATACGCTTATGATGACGAGATACGTTTATGATAACTAGATACGCTTATGGTGACTAGATACGCTTATGATCACTAGATACGCTTATGATAACTAGATACGCTTATGGTGACTAGATACGCTTATGATCACTAGATACGCTTATGATAACTAGATACGCTTATGGTGACTAGATACGCTTATGATCACTAGATAAGCTTATGCCGACTATATACGCTTATGATAACTAGATACGCGTATGATAACTAGATACGCTTATGGTAACTAGATACGCGTATGATGACTAGATACGCTTATGATGACTAGATACACTTATGGCGACTAGGTACGCTTATCATGACTAGATACGCTTATGATGACGTGATACGTTTATGATGATTAGATACGCTTATGATGACTAGATACGCTTATGATGGCTAGACTCGTTTATGATGACTAGATACGCTTATGATGGCTAAATACCCTTTTAATGACTAGATACGCGTATGATGACTAGATACGCCTATGATAACGAGATACGCTTATGCTAACTATATACGCTTATGATAACTAGATACGCTTATGGTGACTAGATACGCTTATGATCACCAGATACGCTTATGATGACTAGATACGAGTATGATGACTAGATACGCTTATGATGACTAGATACGCTTATGATGACTAGATATGCTTATGATGACTAAATACGCTTATGATGACTAGATGCCCTTATAATGACTAGATACACTTATGATGGCTAGATACGTTTATGATCACTAGATACGCTTATGATGACTAGATACGCTTATGATGACTAACTACGCTTATGGTGACTAGATACGCTTATGATGACTAGATACATTTATGATGACGAGACACGCTTATGATGACTAGATACGCTTATGATGACTAGATACGCTTATGATGACTAGATACGCTTATGCTGACTGGATACGCTTATGATGACTAGTTATGCTTATGATGGCTAGATACATTTATGATGACTAAATAAGAACCTATAAGCCTACAGAGCAGAGCGTTTGATCCAGGGATAAAGTAAAGTACACATTTGAATCACTCAACTCCGTTACGAAGTAATGGTAACGGAGTTGAAATTTTTACACAAAATTAATTTTAGCTATTCAACATTAAGATAAAATTTGAAACTTTCTGTCATATTATGGGAGGCCCTACTTAAGTATCATGATAAACATCATTGAAGATTTGTTCGGCAACTATCTTTGATATCAATGAGAGTAACGGAGTGGAGTTTAAACGCATACTCATCTGATTTTCCAAATATCAAGCCAAAATTCAGAAACTCAGCGAAGAGTTGCCCATTGCATTGTGCATGTTAGAAATGCCCGTTAGACAAGTCATCCTTTAGCAGTAGCCGCATCTATTAATTATACATTAGCTCAATCATAGCATTAATGGTAACGGAGTGGAGTCGATTTGCCAGGACACCTGAATATTCATTTTTAATAGAAAAACGTGCATTGGCGGATTTCTTTTTCCATGGATATTTTACTCTTACTGATTTTGAATCAAAGTATGGTTATAGAAATCTGGGAATGTAAAAAGCCTATAAAATATAAGACAATGAATGTGATAACCAGGACTTCAGAAATCCTAAAATATTGCTAAAATGCTCTTATTTCTCCTGAAATTCAAGAGTTTGGATGCAAATCCATTCTAGCAGGTTAATTCCGAAGCTGACCAATTCTATATTTTGGTGGATGCAATTCTTACTGAAAAGCATTAGTGAAAAAATATCAGGCCCGGGCATAAAAAGTGCAAAGTTGTGCCCTTATTCAGAACAATATCCATATATGGTGCCTCTGTCTTTTGTTGTTATTCATCTTTGTGTGGATTTCTACTGGGTCAAGACTAACACATCTGGAGAGATTACAGTATGACAAGGCTTTTCCGGCGCGGTTTGGCGTTCTCCAGGTATGGTGTCAAGGCTGGAGGCTGGTTGGTCAACAGCCCTTGTGCAATGGCCAGGAAATCGCAGCCATTTCTAGATATTATTGCCAGGGGTGGGTGGGGGGGGGGCCATTAAGTTCGGAATTGGTCATATTGGCAATATTAAATGACAAGCAGACAGAAACATTTAAAATCAATTAAGTGGATTACGCCATATTTAAAAGTGCCCAGGTAAAGTGCTCTTATATGCCTAGACATGAATTAAAGCCATAAATTGCTGAATAATTGTCACTCTGGGTGAAGTCTTGTTAATAGCCTTTTAACACCTAGCAAAAGTCACAGAACCATTGGCAGCTACTCTGTTCATTCATGCATAAGTTATTACCAGCACATAATGTTAAATCCATAATTTGTAGTAATTAGCCACCCGTGACGGGATATGTGTGTCTTATGGATTTATTCCTGAATGTTCTTCATTTAAATATTTTAGCAAAATCTCACGTGCCATATAGCTAATAAACCAGATCCTAACTATTGATATTGATGGATATCCAATGCACCAATGAACCGTTCCATTTTTAGCTATGACCGCCCCGCTCTAGCTATGCTCCACCCACACCTCGCTCGTGTTGGGATCGATCGATCTCTGGACTCCCTGACTATCAATTTCCAGAAAACTATGCAGGTAAGCTGTTGAATATTTTAAAACTAATTTGACTGGGTGCTGTTGCTGCCTATGGCATCAACATCGCCCTCAGTCAAATTAATCTGGACCTGATGGCATGAGCAATGCACTATTAAAATATGCAAATGACATTGTCTCAAAACCGATCACACACCTAATCAATTCAGCTTTTATGCACCACGTGCCCATTGGCGCTTTAGGCCAAGGCACCCGTATCGCACTACCCATGGCCAATCTGCGGCCTATTGTGATCCTCAACAGCATATGGAAAATACTATCCAATGTTACTCTATGCCACATTCGAGACAAGATCGATGACTTCGCCGGATCATGTCAAAGTGGCTTCAAATGTGGACGCACCTGCGCAGACGTCGTATTGGCCCAACGCATGCTTGTGTCGGTAGTCCAAACACTGGGATTTCCACCAAATGGGCATTGACATGTCACGAGAATTAAACGCTCAAAGATCCTCGATATACTATGCCAGGATAATTGCAAAGACGATGAGCTACGACTAGCCAGACTATTGCTTGCAGACACCAAGCTGAGAGTACGAGTCAAGTATGTGAAGTCTGTAGAATTGTAGACATTATTCGGCTCCCCACAGTGAGATGATCTATCTCCGGTGCTTTTCACCTGTTACCTTGCTGCTGCAATGAAATATGTGCGGGAAAGTTCCACAAGACCAAACCCCCACCCCACCACCCCCACCCAGTGTCAATACTGGGTATGCCGCTAGAGATGGAATATGCCGACGATATGGACTTCATAGACGAGGAAAAAATCCCTTGACGAACTTCTGCCAAAAGCTGCGGGCAAACTAAAAAATGGAAATCTTTTTTATGAATGAATCCAAAAGAGTTCACCCCACCCACATATACCTATCTACAAAGCATAAAATTAAAGAAAATGACGATCAATTTCGTGGCAGCGAACCATGGAGGAAAAGTAAATCATGGGCTCACCACTCTGCAGTACTGCTGACATTGCTGCACGCCGCATCGTGGGGAACATAGCTTTCCACTCCTTCTGGAAGCTATGGATTCGCAGATCAAATATGCCCTTGATAAAAAGGCTACGTTTATACAATGCAACATGCGTATCCTTGAACTGTATAACTGTAACAGCTGGGCAGCTCCAAAGGCAGCTCTAGACAAACTCGATGCCTGCCACTGCAAACACCTACGCACCATCACTGAACACCGATGACCAGACAGCATAATTCCCAATGATGCACTATACAAGATGTGTAATAAGTCCTCGCTGTCTGGACGAGTCGCCCAGCAAAGATTGTCCATGTTTGGCTATGTTCTAAGGATGCCAGAAGAGACACCAGCACAGAGAGCCTTGGAATCACCCTACTCGGAGCCAGCCAATACAATGCCGGGAGAGGACCTCATTGCATAAATCCGCTAAGCATGCTACGAGGTGACCTCAAGAAAGCAGGACTCGGTACAATCAAGTCAAGAATAGACCTGAGGAAGCTAAGGATTTCGACTGAGGACAAGACACTGGGTAAAAGCGAAGAAGGACTGATTGCAGCTGCAGGATGTTTCTACCACTATTACCGCAGAATACAGTAATCATACATACAGAACCTTTCAACAGTGAAGCAGAAATTCAAATTAAAAATTACGTATTGAAATTGAAATTCCTTTTCGATACAATATTGTTAAATGAAATCAACGGTCTGGGTAAAACTAGAAAACTGTAAATGACTGAATTTCAGACGGGATGAATGTCGCAAGATGTCTAATTAAGATTTCTTTGTTTCACACAGGCCGTTATTAAACGACATATCATGGTACAGGTTTTTACATGCTATTGTTAGGCTTCCGAGAGCGAAGCTCTGGAAGACTAGAGTGATTGTTCCATTTATTATTTTTAGGCTTCCAAGAGCGAATCTCTGGAAGACTAGAGTGATTGTTCCGTTTATTATTACTATTATTAGGCTTCCAAGAGCGAAGCTCTGGAAGACTAGAGTGATTGTTCCGTTTATTATTATTATTATTATTATTATTTTTATTATTCTTCCGCCAGCCATTTCCAGCCAGTAAATTGAACTAAAACTCCGAAACCGGCAAGCAAATTGAATCAAAGCTCAGAATATATGGTTGAGATTATCCCCTAAATCAAAATAGCTAAACAGAGCCTGATTGGCTCATGGCATTGGCGGCCATATTGATATTGTCATAAATGATAAAATAAACTTCTCCTCTGGAACTTCTGAACCGATCTGGCTAAGATTTGGGGAATATAATTAGTCAATGGCCGCAAGTGAAGTTTAATCGCAAAAACCTGATTGGTAAAACAGTATCGCCACCGTGGACCAATCAAATTCGAGTATCTTTCAAACAATTTGAGTGGAAGTTGCTCCTGCCTATTAACTCCTCTGCTGGTGAAGGATTAGATTTGTGTTAACCTTTATACTGCAGAATGTGAACTCTTATTGCATCAATTGTGTACTAGTTTTCCAGTGTCTATTAAGCATATTGGAAAGATAAAATTGTCAGTCACTTCTTAACACTCTTACTGCTGAATGCTCAATCCCTGATTTACCTGTCTACTGTTGAATGACCAATCATTTTGCTGATTTTTGTGGCCAGTTGTATGTCTGTATCTAGGTCTTCTCCAAAGCCACCTAGGTGATAGATCCGAAAGACACGAAACATTATCTAGAGCAGTTCTCAAAACGGAATTTCATGAGAGAACTGGATTGAACATGAAGTACAAGAAAAGAGGGTCTAGTTAGAGTGCAGGTACTTTTGGAAGCCGTATATCTGTTCAGATCTAGTTATTATTATTATTCTTCCACCAGCCATTTCCAGCAAGTAAACTGAACCAAACCTCTGAAACCAGCAAGGAAATTGAACTAAAACTCAGAATATTTGCTTGCAATCAAGACCCGAAACAAAATAGCTAAACAGAGCCTGATTGGCTAAGGAGCTTGTCGGCCATCTTGATGACATCATAAATCACAAAATAATCTTCTCCTCTGGAATGTCTGAAGCGATCTAGCTAAGATTTGGGGAATATAATCAGTCAATGAGTGCGAGTGAAAAATTGTTTGCAAAAACTTGATTTGTAAAACAATATGGCCACCATGGACCAATCAAATTTGAGCATTTGGGAGCCATTTTGAACTTTTTTATTTGACGAATTTGGATGGAGAAAATTGCTATACATAGGTTATTTGACCATCTTGTAGCATGTGTGTGAAAATGAATGAGATCCATCCGTAAAGAGCGGAAATATTTAGATTTTAATTTTCCTTTTTATTATGTGGTAGAAGGCAATTTGCTAGAGGCTCTAATAAAAGTGATTAATGTCACATTTAATTATCATTTTATATCTCGTTACTATGAGGGTAATAAATGGCATTTGCTACTGTAAATGTTCAAGGCAAACAGATTAATATAATAGGGAGTCAATTGCCATTTAATAACAGTTGACCACATGACCGATTAACCCATGAATTTACAAATGTCAATATAAAACTTGCACTTAATGTAGATGCTAAGGATAGCTGCTGAATATTTTTCAAAACAATTTGACAGGAAATTGTTCCTGCCTATTAGCCCTTCTACTTGTGAAATATTAGATTTTGTATTAACCCTTATACTGCAGGGTAACTTTTATTTCATTGATTTTGAACTAATTTTCCAGTGTCCATTAAGAAATATGGGAAAGGTAAATTCTCACACACTAGTTTTAACTGCTGAATGGCCAATCCCTGATTAACCTATTTACTGCTGAATGGCCAATCATCTAGCTGAATTTTGTGACCAGTTTGTGTCTGTATTTAAACCTTCTCCAAATCCACCATTTCATGTCTGTTTATCATTAAATAACTGGATTTGCTACTGTAAATGCTCTAGGCAAACAGATTAATGTGACATGGATTTAATTGCCATTTAATACCAGTCGACCATGGGGCCGATTAACCCATGAACTAATGAATGCCAATATAAAACTTACAGCTATGGCAGATGCTAAGGATACCAACTGAATATTTGTTAAAACAATGCTGGTGAAATATTAGATTTGTGTTAACCCTTATACTGCAGAATGTGAACTCTTATTTCATTAATTGTGTACTAGTTTTCCAGTGTCTATTAAGCATATGGGAAAGATAAAATTGTCATTCATTTCTTAATCCTCTTACTGCTGAATGCTCAATCCCAGATTTACCAGTTTACTGCTGAATGGCCAATCATTTTGTCGAGTTTTGTGGCCAGTTTTATGTCTGTATATAGGTCTTTTCCAAAGCCGCCTAGGTGATTGATCTGAAAGACACGAAACATTATCTAGAGCAGTTCTCAAAATGGAATTTCATGAGAGAACTGGATTGAACATGAAGTACAAGAAAAGAGGGTGTAGTTCGAGTGCAGGTACTCTTGGAAGCCGTATTTCTGTTCATGGAACAGATCTAGTTATTATTATTATTATTATTATTATTATTATTATTATTATTATTATTATGGGGCCAAGCTGGTGCTTGGAACCCTATTGTTTTCATTCTGTTTATTATTTTCTTATTATTATTATTCCGTGATTTATTTTGTTCATAGTGCGAAGACAAAAATGATGATAAAATTCAAGCTTTGCATGGCCTTATTAGAGCAAACTTCTTACGTGTTAATGGATATGGGTTTCTAGATAGGTTGGCAGCCATCATGGACTTCTGGAAAATTTTCCCATGTTTTAAAAAATCTTCTTCCCCAGAACCACTGAAATCATCAGAGAGTGGGTCTCAAAAAAGTTTGTTCAAGAGCAGTGGATAGTTCGATAAACACAGATTTGCGTATGGACTAATCATAATTAGCTGGCGGAAATATCGAATTTTTTATTTGATGGAATTTTAAGCCCAAATTGGCCATATATAGGTTTTTGGTGTCGGGAAATTCAAATCTGGCATTTTGGAATCGGTCGGATTAATGGTTTGGCTGCCATCTTGGATTCGTTTCCCGCTCAATTCTCCATAGTAAAGCAATTGGAAATTTAAAATGCCTTCTCCTCAGAAACCGCTGGCTGGATTTCAATTATATTTTGCAGGAAGCATCATTAGGTAATAGAGATCTGGTTTTGTTCAAACATCGCTGGTCGGCCTGTTAGGCCGGCGGCCATTTTGGATTTTGTAGTATTTCAGGAAATGTTTTTAAAAATCTTCTCCGAAACCACTTGGCGGATTGATTCAAAACTCATGAAATATCATCTAGCGCATTGGCTAAAACAAGTTTGTTCAAGGGAATTTGATTGGCCAAAAACTTGGGTGGCCATTTTGAATGACATAGTTTTCGTGAAAACGACTTTTCTCCAGAACTGCTACACGGATCGGGCCGAAATTTGGCTGATATGATTAGGGACTTAGGAGCATTAAAGTTTGTTCAAGAGAAATCGATAAGTAGAAAAACATGGCCGCCATCGACCAATCAATATTCAGCATGATTGGCCGCCATTTTGAATTTTTTTATTTGTTGAAATTTGAAGCCGTAATTAGTTTTCCATAGGTTTTTGGATCTTCTGATTCCAAATTTGCCATTTTTAATACTGTCGGACGAATGGTTAGGCGGCCATCTTGGATTGTTTTCCCGCCAAAATTGTCAATACAAAAACAAACAAATGGAGAATTGAATTGTCTTCTTCTCACGAAGAACTGGGCCGATTTCATTTATATTATTTTTACTGCCATTGTTGACACACAATTGTTTGTTTTTAAAAACCACATTCAATGATGGGTAGACTGGGCAGATAAAGAAGATTCCTACTGTAACCTTCTCACATGATTCAATAAAATTGACAGCATTAATCCAACTTGATCAAATCTAAGAGGCTATTTAGGCTCTAAGCCATCTATTAAGAGCTGGCTCAGATAAGGTTCTCATCTTAGCGACCGGGATGCTAGCCACTTGCCCCCCCCCACCCCACGATGCATCGCCGCTTGCGGCTATATTTATTATTATTATTATTATTATTATTATTATTATTATTATTAAGCAGCAGCAGCAGCAGCAGCAGCAGTAGTAGTAGTAGTAGTAGTAGTAGTAGTAGTAGTAGTAGTTGTAGTAGTATATAGTAGTGGCAGCAGTAGTAGTAGTAGTAGTAGTAGTAGTAGTAGTAGAAGTAGTAGTAGTACTAGTAGTAGTAGTAGTAGTAGTAGTAGTAGTAGTAGTAGTAGTAGTAGCGGTTGTTGTTGTTGTTGATATTGTTGTTGTTGTTGTTTGCTTGTTTTTCTTTTTAACAGTCTTAAATATTTACACAGCCTGTTTAATATTGGCGTGTTACATATTGCAAATAGGCCTTCGTTTTTACTCAGTTCTATTTTCTCTTATATAGTAGTGGGATTTAAAACATTGATTTGTTTATAGAAAGTAAGGCGCGTCTAACATTTAGGTCCATTTCTCTATATATTATTGTTCTAAAATTTGTTTGGTTTGTTTAACTAATTGTTTGGTATTTATATGTTCTGACCCAAATATACTTAATTGGCCTGTACTGTCCAGGATAAATTTACTGGTTTTGACCCATTTAAATTTCTTTTTATGTTTGTCATATAATCAGGTATTAGAAAATATAAAATTGATGATAATTTTCCACATCCCATATTTACAAGTCCTGCCCAGAATCTTATCATGTTACATTTAATTGTAATATCTAGTGTGAATATTCCAAGTTCCCCGTAAATCATTACATTTGCCGTGCTTTGATTTAAATGGAGTAAATTCTTACAAAATTGTATCATACACGTTTCTAGATGAGTATAATCTTCAAACCACCATATTTCTGAGCCATGGATCAGTGTTAAGATGGTGTTAAATAATACGGCTTGTAGGTCGATTGCTATGTCGTGTTCTCTTAGGTTTTTAAAAAAACGCGTATACAGCTTTTGTTCCTTGTTTGCATTTCCTGCTTTGCAGCTCGAGAAGGTTCCGTTACATTTGAGGAAAATTTCTAGATAAAGATACTTGTTCATGACTTCAATTTTTTGAATGGCAATATAAAATATATGATGTATATTTGTATTACGTTTAGAAAATACCATTACTTTTGTCTTACTGGAGTTTATATGGAGTTTCCACACATCACAGTAGTTTTGGGAAAACAGTTAAAGCACTCGGGGAGTTTGCCATTAAAACCGTGTCATTAGTGTACAGTAGTACTATAAGATATAAAAATAAGTGTAGATTTTCTTCTGCTTACTTATTTATAGAGGCAATGCCGTATATACTTTTCAGTTGTAAGTATTCTTCCATGTCATTAAAATATCGCAAATAAAAATGGAGACAGATTTTATCCATGCCTAACGCCTATGTCACACACAACATACTCAGCATTTTCTTTGTTACAACTAACGAAGGATTTAATATTTTGATACATATTGTGTATGAGTTTAAAACATTTCCCAGATATATTACAATCTATACGCTTTCTCCAAAAGGCCCGCCCCACACCCTATCAAACGCCTGCTTAAAATCAATAAAGTAACACTATAATATTTTCCTATGTGCTTGAACCAATTCTTTAATTAAATAAAGTGAGAAGATGTTATCAAGTGTCGACCTTTTATTCCTAAATCCTGTTTGTGATTCCGATATTATTTCGTGCGCTTCTGAAAATTTCTTTAATCTTTCATTTAAAATAGACGTAAATAATTTTACAAAGCAGTCTTAGTAAGATGATCGGACGATACTTTGCAGGATCAAAAGACTCACCTTTGTCTTTATAAATTGGGGGACCTTTTCCAATTCTTCTGGTACTTTTTCGTGATCGAAAATCATGTTAAAAGCTTTTCATAAGTTGATAGCATTACATTAGTGGTAGATTGTTATTTACTAACTTAGCGATTTTTTCAAGATGTAATCATCAAAGTTTACGGAAACCATAGCCGACTACTCATAGCACGATAATACTACTCAGTGAGGCAGCCATGTGACAATACCATAGCCGACTACTCATAGCATGATAATACTACTCAGTGAAGCAGACATGTGACAATAACATAGCAACTACTCATAGCACGATAATACCATAGCCAACTACTCATAGCACGATAATACTACTCAGTGAAGCGGCCATGTGACAATATCATTTTTTGGACATATATTAAGCAATTTAAATTGAATTGACAATGAACAGTAGCTATAATGACATATTGCCAGCATAAGATTATCTCATGACTCCTAGAATGGTCAGACCCATTTCGATTAAATGTGAGCATTTATCAACCCCGAGGGTGGGGATGGTGGGGGTGGGGTGGGGTGGGGGACACTTTTCGAGCGAGGATATGTAGACCAATCCCTTAGACACATTGGGGCAAAAATAGTTGATGATGTGTGGAATATTTCATGCAAAACATATTTGGTACAGCGCACGAACCCGTTTGCGTATAAGAAATCTGCCTAGAACTTCATACATATTTCATTTTTTATATAATGAAGTTCTAAAAATATCATATCGATATTTACTATGCCTATGTGACATAATATGCCTATGTACTATACTAATTCACAGATTTCCGTGCGCGGACATATATTGGTGATTGTTTTAAGCTTCACGATTTTATTACAAATCTGAGATTTCAAGCATTAATATATTGACGAATCCCAAATAGAGAGAAATTCAAACCTCTCTAGGCCTTTAGCTAAAATACTCAATTTTTTATGATTACACATTTCATGATCATAAATGGAGTATTTCTACACCGACATAAATGAAAAGATGTTCATCTTTGATCCACAATCTTTCATACAAGGTTGATCCTCTCACTGTGTGAATACAATAGCTTAATGCCAATGTATTTTGTAAAGCAACCCCATGTTTACAACAATATTTATCACCGTTCATATTGAAGAAGACGCTGTTGATTTTATTGAAATACTCGATCTGGTTAGCTGTCCATCCCGATATTTCCTCCAAAACCATTTGGTGGAAATTTCAAATAAATAAGATATGCCAGTTACCTATATGATTGGATTTTGCGAGATGGCATTCTTATTTAGCTTTGCCCCTGGGGGAAGGGGATGCACGTGTCGTGTTAAAAGGTTGAATTTTGTGTATGCGTCTTATAGCCATCAATCCATCTTTACTCGTGATTTTGCACTTGATTTGAATACTGAGCAGCGAATATGGTGTGCTCTCAATGCTGGTTGGTTTGTAGCACTTCTGTTCAAGTGTACGGGCTGCATGACACCATGCTGTTTTATGTGATTGTGGATTGGTGCCGTTCCTACCATTTCCCTGATTGTTTCATTTCTAATCATGTCTCTTCTGGTCTTACTTACTTCCTTTCTCAAGCATCTCATTTCGGAGGTGGTGAGCTTTCCTTTGCGGGGTTTGCTTGGAGCCCATGTCTGACACTAGTATGTTATTGTAGGTACAATGATGCTATTTATCAGCTGTGTCTTGGCCTCCATATGAATACTTGTGTGTCAGTGGTGAGTGCGCTCTAGATTCTGGTCTCAACCTCCCTGTCAATTCGCCCATCTTCTGTGAAGTTGCTTTCCTGACACTTGAATTCAGCCACTTGCTTGAGTTGTGTGCCATTGAAGTTCATATTCAGCTTTCCGGGATTTCGGTTTAATAGCTACACACGTATGAGGATCTGGCTTGCTGACATATAGCTTTTCTAAATTGAGATAACTATTTTCAGGAGAAACTGAGCAACAACGTGATAATTTTGCAGGCAAGAATTATGTTACCCGGACTAGTTCCCATCTGCACTCTTCCAAATTTTGGTCTTGCATGACGGCTCTGTTTACCACATTGGTCAACATTACAATATCTGCAATCGTCTTTTTATTTATGATAAAGCCACTTATATTGAGACAAAGAATCATAGTTACTGAAAATAGTAAAACTAAATAGGTTTTCATGGAAATCACACAAGGAATGATACACATTTAAAATGGTGGCATAGCAAGCATTTTCAATTCTGAATTGAGTTTCAACGAATATTTGTATCAATACTACAGGCCACATACATAACGCATTGATTAATCACAGAATGCTTTAACACTTTAATAGATAAATTTCGGCAGGAAAATAAAAATATTTCCATTTGCAGGCCAAGGGACAAATTTTTAAATTTTAAATTTTAGTCTTCTCTTGGTATGCAAATTGGCATTCCTCAAGATAACTGCAAAGGCCAGATTTGGCCGGCTTTGTCATGAAAGTGTTAACGTATTTGCACAGTGCAGAACTAATACAAAGCGTACAAAGCCTGTTAGCTGTCTAGTCAGCTCATAATACAGGGATCCATTTCTAGCTATACCCGCCTATCCTAGCTATACCTCGCCCATTTCCAGCTATTCCCGTCCATTTCTAGTTATACCCATCAATTTCTACCTATACACGCCTATTTCTAACCCATTTCTAGTTCTGTCGACGCTTTCTGCGTTTTGGGATCGATCCATATGCTTTGAACCGGAATTCCCTGAATCCCCGATTTCCATGTAAATATACGAATACACTACTGAATATTTTGAAACTAACGACTGGAGGATGTTGCTGGCTATGGCAGCTACATCTCTCATACAAATTAGTTAATTTGACTGATGCTCTGGGAGGCATAGCCCACAAACGTTCCCATTCACGTGTGCCACTATGTTTCTGACCCAAGTTGATTGGTGATGGTAGCTTTGGCGTTCAAATCTGAGCTTGTCCCAAACCTAGGAGCCATGTCTGACCACTCTGTGCTATAGTGAACGTTTTGAATGCAGTACCGTTGAAGCAGACATATGCGAAATTGTGTCAATGTTTCTGCTTCCTAGTTAAATCCACATTAAACTCTGTACTGTTTCTTTAAAAGAATAGCAATGATCAAAGACTAACACACACCCGTCGTTAATTGCGAATGATATTAACACATGCTTGGTAAATACTGAGGTGATATCACCGAACATCTTCCATATATCAAATGCTGTTTTCTGTCGCTTACCTGCAAAGGATGTCACAATGTCATAGCCACTAAACGCCCGATGCATCAGCATAGTTATTCCCTTCTCGCCCATTGCAATATTAAGGTCATGTGACATGTCCTTAGCTGTACCGAATGGCACTCATCCTTCTGCCTTTTCACGATTCAAGGCATCATCCACAGGAAAGAACAACTACATCAGTGTTCATTTTCTGTAATATGATAATATGATAGCGTCGACTGGCGTCGTCCGGTGTATGTAGGATCATACTTAGGTCAGTCTTTTCATGGCTGCAATGTGACATTACTGAATCATGCTGACTAAACTGAGTGAAAATTACATCTTTGCGCTATGTTGGGTACATTCCCTTGTCAGAACATAGCTCTTCTATGACCGGCTGGAAAAGAAAATCGAACAACTATTTATGTTGTCATTTACTTTTAAGAACGTAGTTCAATGAGCTGGAAAGTGAAATCTCTGCTGGTACATCTCTTCAATAACTGTGTATCTGTTATGGAGTTCAAACCCTCCGTGATATCCATGGTACAGACAATATCCACCCTCTCTGCATTTGTAGCTGTGATTTGATATATGTCAGGAACGTTATTGTAGCAATCTCCCAGTTCTTAGCACAAACTGGCTTCAGCTTGATGATGCCGACTGATGGGCATCTCCGTGTGAGGGACGCAGTTTCACTAAGGAATCTACCAGATCTGACAATGCCTTTCTAAATGAGATGCAACTGTATACTGTAATTGGCTGCACATTGTTATTTTGTTCATGTCGTTTGGGCCAGAATTACCTTTGATCGCACAAACCGTGTGCTGTACTAATCAAATCTCTATTGACCCACTCGTTCTATGCAATGAACAGTAGCTATGATGACATTCTATTCAATGAGCTTCAACTCCAGTACCAAAAGATCGCCGCTTTCCTGAAGTGAACAGATTTCCCATGGCCTCTATGATGGCAAGTTAGTCAACCATGTTTGAAAATGAACTTGCTGTTTTCGCGTATGCAACGGTTGCTTGAGTTTGAACATTCGTCCAAGCACAACTATCAAGCCAATCATATAGAACATTCCAATCTAAGATTTCAATGTGCAAACAGAAAGTAATGTGACAAATTTATCTTCTCCATAAGTGTCTAGCTAATTCCCCGCAAGGGTCGCAGTCACTACTGAACTGTGAGCCGGGTTCAGAAGTTTAGCTCTTCTCTGTTCTACATGTGTCAGATGCCGGGTCATCGCCACAGATTTAGATTCTTCATCTGAGGAGAGTGCCAGAAATGATGTAATTGCGGTTACAAAATTGCAATGTGCATATTGTTTGCTTAAATAGTATGCTGTTCAGTATATTGGTTCTTTGCCATTCTGCACCTCTTCATTCAAGAGATGTTTAACATCCTGCCATGACTTCTCATCTACCTATGGCAGCAACAATGCCCAGTCAAATTAGTTTCAAAACTTTCAACAGAATGTTTATTAAATGGTAAAGACATACAATTTATACAACGTGTCAGACTATTAAGCATTAAAGACGGACTATATCGAATCATTCATGCCATCATGATTATGACGTTATCCTAGACGCCACATAGTTGATTATGGCGTCATATGATGGGTGGATAAACTTGGAAACGTCTATTGATTCTGTAGCTCGTGGGGATATGCGCTGGTCCATTTGTATCGCTCGGCTCCGTTGCACCACATGTACATGATGCGCGGAAGGGCTGGTTAGCTACAGTCGTCGGGGTTACGGACCCCATATTGTGACTCTCTGGAAGGTACAAAGACCAGCTTTTAGAGCCGGTTGAACGATAACGTTCAAGTGGGGCCGTGCGACCACTCCCACCAAGATTGAACCTCATGGTCTCATCCCAACTGTTCGTGTCACCGGTATGTCGGTCCATAACTAATTTATGTGTCTGGAAATGATAATAATAATTAACAATAAATAACTACACAAACAATGGTACTCGTTTGCTAGTAAGTGAACAAAATAATACAGTACATAGCACCAAACTGGTGTTCTTTCTACGTGGACTCGCCGAGGGTACCTCACAGATTCGTAAATCCCGTGAGGTATCCCCGCAAGGGAGCATCGCAACGAGGCTACTTAAATAGTTTAATATAAACCAATTAAACCCCTAACATACAAAATGATATTGTTGCGAGAAGAAAGTACCTCGCGCGGACCTCCGTCACAGGAAAATGCCTTCAACGCCGAAGCAGAGGAAAAGACCTGGCAAAAAGGGCCACATTTTGTTCAAACAAAAAGCTATGTGCAGTGGTCAATCCTAGTGAAACTATAATTAATGTGATGCACGCTGGTTTAAGGTGAGATGGATGATTTCCGAAGAATTCATAGGTCACCGTCTTATGTAGGTCCAAAAGTACTGCATTGGTAGGTGCCGCTTTATTTCTGTGGACCTTCTGCTAAGTTCTAACCCCCCTCCCTTTAGTTACTAGATACACTTCCAAGCTTTGGCCGCAGGTGGCACGGATTCCTACATATCTCTAGACACATATATCTGACTGGCAAAGATTCCCAGCTTCCCGAACGTCGCCCCGCATAGCATCTACCTCAGAAAGACAGCATGCATACATGTTACAGGATGCACTGCAGGCCGGGGTTACATAATAAAATTTCCTTTCGTAGTGCTTCCTACATTGGCGGGGGTATTTAAATGAACTGGTATCCACAGATACAGGGGGAGTGTATGTGAAATCGGCACTTTAGTTTTCACCGCTCAGAAACCCCAATAGATTCCCAGAGTCAGATCCTGCCAACATGTCGATTGGGAGTACAGACAATTCTTAAGCCTTGCAGCTGGAGGAGCGTAGAAAGAGACAATCACTCGATATTAACAAGAGGCCCTAAGGTATTTGGCTAATTTATACAATCTAGCCGGTGTGCGGTATTACATATTTGCTACAGCCAGAAAAGAGCCATACACAATATGTCTCTTATGGAGAGATTGTCCCTAACTACTTTAAACCTATCCTATCGAGCTAGAATAGCCAGGTTTAGTCGGTCATATGCCAGGCTCGAGCAATGTGAGCATGATCAGTGACCTCAGTATAAAATTGATGCTGGGGGAAATAGTGATGCGAATATAATGTCGCTGTATAGTATTGCTTAGCGTACTGCATCCTATAGTTTTTATATAAACAAAACAGAATAACTTGGATGGCTAATTGCCATATACATAACTAACTACTACAGTGCTAACAGTATATCAGGTCAATGGACCTTACGGTGCTTGTTAGTTGTAAGCACACGGAAATAAAGATAATATATACAGTATGAAACAGAAAATATAAAAATGCGGTCTTAAGACCGGGAAGGTACCCATTAGTCATCAGTACCTATAGCGGCAATAATGAATAGCACAATAGTATAGTTACTTGAGTACCTATTGGCCATCGGTACAGTAAGAGTTCGTAAATCATGGGAATTGATGCGCTGCAGATGGGTAGCATGAGGTGGCACGATTCGGAAGCTGCTGGGAAGATTTCTGCAGGCAGACTGTTGATGCAGCTCACTCTCAAGATGGTGAAAGAGAACGATTGTAGAAAGGTGTCCACTAGATAGACAGTAAAACTAATACATACATTTACACAGTAAATTGTAAAGTGCCCGCCTGGTAATGGTAGTTTGAAAGTTGCCCATAACATAGAGGGCTACTGTGGTAATTAAATATGTATGTACATAACTCGGTACACTGTGCGGGATACATCGCATAGCTCTTATGACACACCAGGTAGAGTCCCACCAGACTGTGGTCTAAAGGTTAATTAAAACACACGACATGCTACGCAGAAGTTTGGTACCACTTTTCAGTGTGTTTCGGAAGATTCAGTGAGTTATCCACCAAGAATCACCTCGGCTCAAAGCCTGTAGAATTTACATCGGGCCCACAAGGCCCATCTGCAGGGAAGCTCCTCTGTGACTGTTCCGGAAAGGGAGTTCTTCTTATTTAGTTAGTTGCCCTCGGATGACCATCCGAGAGCTTACAAAAACTTGATGTGGATGTTCAAGGCTGCTCACCAGCACAGGAGATCTGAATTCCGAAGGGCACTGCTGCAGTGTAGGTACCACAGTCAGTAAGCAGTTAGCTCACGTCTAGCACTGTGCTGGTCCAGCAACCTTGCTGTTGTGTCGGCTTCCTCGCCGAAGTGCTCTCGATTCTTGATTTTTGGCTCCTTTTATACTACTCGTGCCGTCAGAGACAGGATGCCCCAGGCAATCAGCGGACGAGCAGTAGCCAATCAGCGTGCAGCTAGAAAGGGTGACGTGGCAAAAACGTGATCAGCGCATTCCCCATTCATTTAATACATACACGCGATTACGACGTCAAAGCAATGTTTTGAAAATAATTAGTAGTAGGGTCGGAATTAAAATGATACCACCTACCTCAACTGGCAGCCATTCGGCGATCCATAGCTCCCACCACCCTCTCAATCCCTGGGGCATAGGATTTGAGACATGTGTATAAAACTCTCGTGCGGACCCCACATGTCCGGGAGAACCTCCTCAGGATACCGGCCAGTGGCCAGCCTTCTCTCTCTCTCTCTCTCTCTCTCTCTCTCTCTCTCTCTCTCTCTCTCTCTCTCTCTCTATTCTGACCGGTATCCTGACGAGGTTTTTCTATCTGTGGGACAGTTTTGTACCTATCCTACCTATCTTCTACCCCACCCTGTTGATATTCCAGCCGGCTGGTGCATGTGTGTCTGTGGTGCTTTAACCCCGCACTGGGGAGGGTTGTGGTGGGTCATGCATGCTACACGTTCTTATGGCTTAGCCATACCTCTCTCATAGGGCTTTATACATACATACTATCCTATGCAGGGGGCATGCTTGGAACGAACAGTCGTCCCATACCCGGCCTAGCTGGGACGGCCCATACACATCACACATCTGATGCCCATTTAGAGACAAGTGAATGCACCTGGAGTGGGCGTCCCATACCCGGGGATGGCCCGTACCCGTCACACATCTGACGCCTATTTGGAGACAAGCATCCACTATCACATCGACGGACCACCCACATCGCCTTGTGATCAACCACACATAATTGGGTCTGAACGCCCATTTAGAGACAGGCAATCTGCAGTGATATACACCATGATTACTGTTGCACAGCTTCGCGAGGTTGCAAAGCAATTCAGCTTTAGAGAAGCCTCTAAGGCCAAGAAAGCCGACCTGCTCCAGATGATCAGACAGGCCCATGCCAAGGAGTCACAGAAGCGTCTCTCCCGAGCAATGAAGATGGGAAGGTTTCCAGCTCTTACCAAAGGTGATCCTTTGAATCCCCACAAGAAAGCGCAGTGGCTCCGTAAGCGTCGTCAGGTGGACAAGGAGGTGACTGCTAGCTTGCGAGTCAAGATAGTGAGGCGGATGGTGGACCATCCACTAATCGGTAAGCGAATGATGAGGGGGCTGAGGTCTGAACCCTTAGCCCGGAGCATGAGGCGAGGAGCTGAACACATTCTCGACCACCGTCTCGGCGAAAGGGACACAGAGGATAGAGGACGCCGGTCAGTACACTGGACATTCTTCAGAGCTCTAGAAGGAGACCTCACAGGCCAGATCAAACAAAAGATCCAGGAGACTGTCCAGCACGCCTTCTACCTCCGCTACACCCATACCTATCGCATCAGTCCTATCGAAGACGGTAGGGTGATGCTCTTCCACAAGAGTGCTCTGAAGACGATAGGAGCAGCTCAGTACTGGGTGGTTGCAAGAGAGCAAGACTGCCTCGACACAGACAATATCGATCGACCCAACAACAAGTGGAATTTCGTTCGATCAATCAATGTTGAGGGCAGGGCTGTCATCGACCGCCAACCTCTGCTTGGGACAGGCCCCCTCCCAACCTGGCTACGCCAGAAGAAGAGTATGACTGCCCACGACACATACAGGGACAACATGTGTCTCTGGAGATGTCTAGCAGTCCACCGAGGAGCAAGAGCTGATAGAAGTACAGCTCCTGTACGAGAGCTTGCCACACAGTTCTATGGCAAGACAGTACCTGATGTCCACAAGACCTCGCTGGATCAGCTGGACAAGGTAGAGTTCTTCACCAAGATCGGGATTCGCGTGTATGAACCAACTGAAGAGGGCACCTACACTTGATCAGGCAAGCAGCTCACTACCATGACACCATGACCATCGGAGTGTGGGACAACCACGTTTTCTACATCAAGAACATCTCCAAGCTGGCACATACACTAGTC
The DNA here is from genome assembly GCA_034401795.1 of Chaetoderma sp. LZ-2023a. Taxonomy (NCBI): domain Eukaryota; kingdom Metazoa; phylum Mollusca; class Caudofoveata; order Chaetodermatida; family Chaetodermatidae; genus Chaetoderma; species Chaetoderma sp. LZ-2023a. The sequence goes on from CM067372.1 coordinate 53,877,112, forward strand.
TGCAGTCACTGTCAGCAAATGTTTACACAGGCATGCAATCTTCAATGCCACACTGATCACTGTACAGGCAGCAAACCAACAATCATGTGTCCTGGAGAGAAGGGTGAGGCGCCACAGTCTGCGTATGAGAATGCCTTCTATCCGCTCCAACCATCTTGTTCAGTGGCTACTCATTGGATCGAGTATGAGTCGAGAAACAGAGGCGTACACATACACCATGTAGCATGTGGGCACGGTGGTGAGCATTGGATCCGACCACCAACACCGTCTACCAGTTCCATGGCTGTGTCTGGCACAGGTGTCCACAACACCAGCGAGGTGAGGATGCCGAACAAAGATACTGCAAGACAGTCCTGAGAGAGGAGAAGCTGAAAGCGCATGGATGCATGCTTCTGGTACAGTGGGAGTGCTGTATAAAACGCTGTCCAAGCGTCTCTAAATGAGTTTGGACTGTCCCATACCCACACTTCATAGTTTACGACTTCGAAGCACTCCTAGATGGTATCAAGACTCATCTTATGGAGACTCACGATCGAGAGTACTCACATACCTATCTCTTTGTCAGTCTGCTGCTCCTTAGAGGGCGCCACGAGTGAGTCCACTCACCTCTGCAAGCCTGACCCCAAAGAACTGATCAGAGAGTTCATGCTGGAGATCCAACGGTGAGCATATCTAATCCTGACAAGGATGAGGGCACAGTACATACCGACAGACCTGGACAAGCTCCCAAAGCGACAGCAGCGACTGATGAACGAGTGGTGTGACCAAGTGCCGGTACTGGGGTTCAACTCTGGGCGGTATGACCTGAACCTCATCAAGAAGTACTTTGTCGATGAGCTGACTGACAGTTTAGGTACAGTGAAAGTCACCAAGTAGGCTAGTCAGACCATGTTCCTCATAACACCTGAACTACGGTTTCTCGATGTGCTGAAGTACCTCGGCCCAGGAGTCTCGTATGAGGTATGGGTGAAAGCTTACGAGTGTACACAGCAGAAGAGCTGGTTCCCATATGAATGGTTTGACACACACAAGAAGCTCAACTAGCCAGGGCTCCCTGACTACTCAGCATGGACATCTAAGCTCAAGGGTGGCTACCTCTTGACACGATCAGAGTGGGAACAATGTAACCAGACATTCGCGAGCACGGAATGCGGACATTCGCTGACTGGCTGCAATACTACAACAACCTGGACGTCAGTCCATTCATCGAGGCCCTAGAGCGGATGCGGGAGTTCTACACAGGACGAGAAATAGACACCCTCAAAGATGCGGTGGTGTCTCTCCCAGGTGTGTCACTGCAGTACCTCCTACGTGGAACTGCTCAGCACATGTCGGATGTTAGCCTCTACTTTCCGGGCAAGGAGGCCTACGAGATGCTGAAGGATGCAGTTGTTGGAGGGCACAGCATCGTGTTCACCAGATACCACGAGGCAAGTGTGACACCCATCCGCCCGAGGGAGCATGTTTGCCAACGTCTGCTCGGCTACGACGCAAATGCTCTGTACCTGCCAATGATGGCAAAAGGGATGCCCTGTGGTAAGGAGACAGTGCGCCATTGGTCCGGTGTCAGTGGTGTAGCCAGCTTTAAGGAGGAGCTCCTAGCAGACCACTGGTTTGGATTTGCTGAGGTGGATATAGAGGTCCTTAAGGCTCTGTGGGCAAAGTTCGAGGAAATGCACCGCTCTTCTATAACCGCGAGATCCCGGTAGAGGCCGTCTCTTCTGAGATGCAGGCATATCTAGAGCGTACAGGGCAGAAGTGACCCACCACCAAGAAGCTGGTCGGCGCCCTCTCTGGCAAGAAGTGGCTGCTGTACACACTGACACTCAAGTGGTATATAACCCATGGCCTGGAGTTCACTGATGTATACCGCACCATAGACTATGAGGCCAAGCGCCCATTCAACTGGTTCATGGAGAATGTTACGGAGGCCCGCTGCTCGGGAGATGCAGATAAGAGCAAAGCGCCCTTGGCAGATCTCTTCAAACTCCTCGGCAACAGTGCCTATGGGAAGCCAATCGAGGCCCTAGAACGCCATAGCAACACCAGCTTCAGGAAGGATGAATGCATGGTAGACAAAGCCCTGCATAGTGCATGGTTCGAAGATCTTGAGGAGATCGGTGAGTCATAGGAGCTCCAGAGTCACAAGTCGAGAATCACTATTCGAAGGCCCTTCCAGGTGGGGATAGCCGTTTATGAGCTCGTGAAGCTGCGAATGCTTGAGTTCTTTTATGACTTTCTCGATCGCTACGTTGCTTGTGACAGCTTTGAGTACCTGCTGATGGACACTGATTCTGCATATATCGCTATAGCAGGCTCCAACCTCGACGATGTCATTCGCCCTGAGATGCGAGCAGAGTACCAGGCTCATAAGTGGGACTGGCTAGCTTGGGACAATTGGTCTGGACGGACTTCGGGACTGTTCAAGCTCGAGTTCGAAGGCTCTCGTGGTATTACTCTCTGCTCCAAATGATACTATGTGGAGAGCACAGTGGCAAGTAAGTGTTCGGCTTATGGAATGTCAAAGCGGCAGAATGAGGTCTCCTGGCAGAGGTTTTACAGTGCCCTAGATGGCGGTGTGGACAGAGCTGAAAACCGAGGCCTACGCATGCGCAACCAGGGTATGGTGATGTATGAGCAGCAAAAACTCGGACTCTCCGCTTACTATGATAAGCGTCATGTGCTGCCAGATGGGGTCCATACCGAGCCCATCGAGTATCATGTTAGCACCCTAGGTGGTGGTAGCTGTGTGTCTGCAGGGACTAGCTGAAGCTCTTCTATGACAAATGGTTGCCTAGGCACTCCGTGCTGGCGTGCCAGGTAGTACAGTGTAGGCCGCCCCTCCGCCTCCACATACCTGTCAAGCCTGTGAATATATATCGATCAGTTAGGACTGTTGCACGCCATCGACCACCTTCCAGCTCACCAGGCTCATACAGGTACTGAACCAGAGCATCAGATAGTAGGCACTCCTCTCCCTTGTTCGCTCCGCTAGAGCTATGACTGGCAACAGCAGAGTGTCTGATAGCTTCTACCGGCTTCTTCCCGATTGGCCTAGTCACCTCAGCATTGGATCTCTCCACCACAGCAGGCAACCCTCTCATCCATACTCTAGAGCATTCACTCGGTGTGGCCATTTCCTGGGCGTATTGGTGTGGGAACAGTCTCTCTGCCAGTGTCCGATTCCACTGCTCAATGATAGCCTGGGGACAGTGATACCCTACCTCGCCTCGCCTAACTGCCACACCATGTTTCTGCATGAGGGCTGCAGTCTCACTTCTGAACTCCTTACCCTCATCCACCTGCAACAATTCTGGCTACTGGAGGGGATTTTCCAAAGCCTCGTAGACACCCTGGAATGCCTGGGCCACCTGGCCAGCTGACTTGTCTGTGAGTGTTGCTGCAGTCTTGTACCTGCTGGCGACATCAACGATGGTGAGGGTATACTTGTAGGTCTTACAACCAACTGAGTCGTGTGGAGGGAATAGAACATCTGCCTGGTGAACTCTGTTCGGGACAGTTTCATCGAAATGGGCATGCCTGATGTGCGGTGGACGAGGTCTGTATATCTACCACATCGCCTGAGCCACTGGCTAACTGTCTCCAATATGAAGTTGTAGCCCTTGCGACGTGCAGCCTCGAGTAGTTGAGGGGGATCATGGTAATATCCACCGGGCTGATAGTAGAGTTCCTCGAGAAAGACGGTTGATAAGCTCCCGGATTTCATCACTGACGTCCACTCCCATCCTGTCACGCATGGCCTGGGTAATTTTATCACTGACGTCCACTCCCGTCCTGTCACGCATGGCCTGTGCGAACTCTAAACAGATGAACAGATGGCTGTCTTTCATTTGACTATCACTAAAGACCTCCTCAAACACCTCCGTACACCAGCGTCTAGTCTCTGCTGGATCCTCACTGAACGGTAGTTTATCGATTAACCCTAGGAAGTTAAGTATCTTGACCAGGTCGTACAGAGACGCCATCCTTATATAGCATGACTTAAATGTTCGGTGGCCCATATGGCCGCGAGTGCTATGGCAACGTATGGTAGCCAAGGGCCTGCGACTCCGAAGAATGTACCTACTCCTGAGGCGATGGCTGGTATGGCTTCAGAAATCTTCTCCACACCATGGAGAGCATTGTTGGCGATCTTGCGGACCGTCTCGCCAGCCTTCATTGTGACCAGAGTGATCAGAGTCCCAACTGCTGCAGCGGTACGATAGAACCTTTTATGTAAGTGCGATAGATACATTCAGGCTCTACATCATCACCACCGACCTCGTAGTCTGCATCATCCTCATCATAGTCCTCCTCATAGTCCTCGTCATCTATAGCCTCGACTGGATCTTCATAAGCCTCTGGTTCATACATCGCTCCATCGCTGGGGACAGATACATAGTAGCTTTAAACTGTAGACTATAGCATGGCATCCGCAATCTTGAATGCGGGCGTGTTTGCTTTAGCGAACTGGGGACTCAGCTTCACTGACAAGAAGGTGGCAGATGTCGAGCATGAGTATCATAACCAGATGATGGAGAAGCTGTATAAGGAGAAGATTGAATACAGCAAAGCACTCGAGCATATGCGTGTGAGGGAGCCACGCCGACGAGAACGCCGAGCTCAGGCCAACCAGAGCACCAAAGAGGTAGATGAAAGTCTCGATGAGTACTACGAGGCTGTATCTGAGCCAATGCTCTACTATGAAGCATCGACAGGTCAGAAGACAACAGAGCTTATAGTAGTGATGGCAGCTGCAGCTGTGACGACAGGAGTCATGCTCTACGCACGCTCAAGCTGAATACCTGATGTCTTCGACATGCATACCTTAGCATAGCCAAATTAAAGTACCGTCACACCTAATGGCGAGTCCCAGCTATAAGGTTTCCGATGTTGAAGCTGAGCCAGTTGCCCTGATTATGTGGGATGTTCCTGCCCCGAGGTGATGACGGTCCTCGAGTGCCAACTCGAGGCCATCACTTCCGCTGGTTAGTTGCAGAAGTGCATATGACTTAGTTTTCTGTCTGTAGGGTTGGCAGTGAGGCAGCTCATGTACCTCAACAAGAACATTGGTCCCAGCAACCACAAGCTTGAAGTCGGCTAGCTTATCCACCTGATGGATGACTCCTCCCTTCTGAACCAGGACCGCAACAGCGATACAGTCTGATGCATCACGATGCAATGTCAGCTCTACCCATTGGTTAGCTATGGCTTGGACCTGCTGGTGTTCTCGCTCCACATGCACGATCCACTGTTTGGAACCCAGTTGCTTCAGCTCCTGATCATTCTCAGCATGCCAGACATCAAGTCTTGGAGCATTCATCGTCGCATCTGCGAGCTGCTCAGTGTACACCTGGAGGAACAGCCAATCCTGCATGGCAGCCGGATTCACGTGTGTGAACCACTCTATGCACCCCACAGCATAGTACCCCTTTCCCTTTGCATAGAAGGTTGGTTCACGAGCCAGCGGACCTAGGACTCAGTACTCATCGTTCACATAGGCGGTGTTCATGGTGTTGTTGCTCTGCACGATCTCCCACATGTTTCAGAACCTGCGGGAGCTCTACCGTCTGTTCTATTGTGCTCTGAAGCTTGAACTTGAGTGTCATGCTCTGGATCTCGTGGATCTGTGGCGAGATTGCAAAGTCGATGTACTTCCGAGCAGCGGACAATGGGTTCTCATCGTGTATACTTGGTCGAATGACCGTCAGGCAGTCCTTCCAATGATCAATATGGTGCGATGTCGTGGGTTCAATGGCCCCATCTGGATGTTGCACATACTGCAGCATGTTTAAGGTCTGGGTATATAGAGGTTTTAAACGGTTGCCATGTTTGGTAAAGTTCTCCTGCAGATTGTCTATAGGCAGCATGACAAGTCGGCACGACAGTCAGCATGACAGCCATGGCGTGCACTGTCCCACTGTGACAGGGTCCGAGGACTGATTCGTGACATCAACATTATCCACGAGCGAGCCAAGGTCACACCTCCATCTGCTGCGGAGATACTGGCCGCCATAGAGGAAGGAGCCCCAGCTCGTAGTACAAAAGAACTCCTGACTCGAATACTCTACCGGAAGTTCGACAGCACCCAGGCACGGCACTCAACCTACCTGTGGCCCAAACCAACAGTCCTGTTATTCTAGCTCTCCAAAGGGCGAGGGTCGATCCCAAAGATCTACTAACGGTCGGGAAGTGGGCTGCCATATTTAGCCTCCATAGCCAGGAAGAGCGAGATATGCTGGATATCCTCCAGTCTGGAGCAAATGACTACTTCAGGACGGAGGTCAGTGCAGCTGTAGTGGAGAACCATGACACTGGTCATGCAGAAGGTACTCAGGAGGGGCTCACTGTTGGCCGCAAGGAGGCTGTTGAGCACAACTTCAACGAAAGAGGGCGCAGGGGATTGGCCAGTAGTACTCTGCCAGCATTTCTGAAATTCCCAGATAACTACCAGGACTACCTCATCAAATCCGCTCGCAAGTCAGATGCGCATCGCACATGGAAAAAGTGGATCTTCCATGAGAAGTTCCAGAAGAAGAGAGTCCTACCATCTGACCCTCAGTGGATAGAGTTTCAGCGACAGCCTTCTGATGAAACTGACGATGTTTCTCAAGTTTCTGACGAAGTTCCTCCAGCTTCTGATGAAGGTCCTCAAGCATCTGACGAAGTAGCGGAGACGGACGAAGTTCCTCAGCCTTCTGATGAATGAAAAAACTTGCAGCCGACAGTCTGTCAGCGATGACATGTTGCTGAGGTAGTGACTGTCTTCTGGTCCATTGCAAGGTCATCGATAACTAGAACATGTGGTTCTGTCAGTCAGGTTGCCAGCAGCTACTCCATCAGTGCTTGCAAGTTCTGCATCTTGGTGATTGGGCCATTGTACCATTGATCATTACTGTCAACCGCCTCAACAGTGGAGTCAGACACCAGAAGGATGTATTGAGAATGTAGATGTTCGGCCAGGAGAGCCCGCAGCAAGATGTTTTTCCCATGCCCTGATGGGGCAATTATCAGCACTACCTGGCCAGCATCGGCTGGCCTACTGTCGAATGGTACAGGCATGTGCGCGGAGGATGGTTAGCAATTGGGCGGCAGTAGCCTCGTCTATATCTGGGAGACTAAACGACAGTACTACAGAGTGGGGAATCCTGCACCCCTGGAGGAGCAGCTGTGAAGATAGCGTAGAGGGCCTGTGTCAGCATCCACAGTGTCTAGTACATCCAGTATCTGTATGATACATGCACGGGAAGCCATGACTATCCTGTGGTCTTAAACGGCAAGCCAAAGAACCCTGACCTCCTCACTGCTGGTAGCTGGAGGCTGGCGGTTGCCCCCGCTGTGCCATCAACCTACCTTGAGATTCTCTCCATCCTGTTGGAATGAGCTCCGTGGTTTCAGGAGATCCTTAACCAGGTCTTGTGCATAGGACTCAGCCATAACCTTGATGGCACCAGACTCATCGAATCTCGTATACAGTCTTTGCCTTGTTACTGGCTGATTGTCCTACCATATCAGTGTTCCCAATGAGATCTCGGGCTGGGTTGGTACCGCGGATCTCTCGTGGGTCTCCCTTCTCATCGAAGTCTAGGAAGGCGATAGGGGCAACAGTGTCCCCTGAACCAAGGCGTGCCTCGCCCAAGTGAGCAAGATCGCCTAGCTCTTTGCTTCCTAGGTCTGTGAGTGACAGAGTTATAGTGCTATATACAGACGGCTTAAAGCTTCTAGTCATACCCCCAGTGGAATAGTTGGGCATAGGAGGACCACGCAGCCAGCCAAGGGAATAGGTGGCAGTGCTCAGGGTACTGACCCTCTCTGCATGGGTACGCCTTGTGGGCGGTCCATCATTCCCGGGAATTGGCAATCCTCTGTCCGCATGCTCGACTATGGGCCACACACCACCCTCTGGCACGCCATGCCTCATATGCTGCAGGGGTTGCGTGATCCATCTATCACTATTCAGATGGTTTATACGTAAGCGACGATGATCTCAGCCATTGCACTCGTTGCTAGCCCTAGAACCGCAGCCTACATTAGTCTAACACGTTCACCCATGATCTTGGCGGCGGCAGTGTAGGAGGCACCACTGATGGCGATCTTTGGGATTGGGTGAGTTTTTCCGAGGCAGTGCTCGGCCACTCCACTCACCACTGTAGCGAGGACAGCTGCAGTGGCAGCAGGAAGAAACCTCGTTTCCATCTGTCATCTTCACCATGGCCACATTCGCCGCCACGTAACTGGTGATAAGCTCTGTGCTGTAAGGAGGCAGTAGCACAATGCTTCCAGGGACTGGTTGATCCGAACGATCCCTGCTGGTGTGAGGCCTGAGGTGTTGTGTGGGACAATTTACTTCCACACATCTGAATAGTCCTGCCGCAAGCCAGTGATGTGTATATTTTGTACCATCATGGGGGATTCGTCGCACCATGAAGTACACAAGGAATCTGAGACAGCTGGCGATGAGCACAGCTTCAGGAGTACCAGAATAGGAGTGAAGCAGGGTGGAACTTATTCCACATCCTGCCGTGGCACACCACACGGCAAAGTTCAGCTGCAGATTCCAGAATGAGAGGCTTGGAGCAGCCATCCAAGTATGAGCTTGCTTCGCATTCTTGATGGTGATGGGGCAGTTTGTCAGCGGTCGTGGATTGACAGAGAAGCTGGTACGGGACCATCCATCCACTGTGATGATGAACAGTGTTAGCTCTGGTATATCATCCAGTAGACCTCTCAGGCCAGTCAAGGGTGTACCCAGGAGGGGCGGTTGGCTCCGGATGACTGTCGTGAGGTTCAGTGGGAAGGCGATCTATACTGGTGTTCATAAAGCTACCATACAGGCAGCACACTATTTGTAGTCATCTCGACTCCAGAGACCGGCGAGGTGACCTCGCCGTAACATCTCGTTTTTTAGCTCCTCCATATCAACCCACCCACTGGAGCCTTTGAGGTATTGCTGTCGCACTTTAGGTTTCTCCATGCGGTACAGGGCTTGGACCTTCAATATATGGTGGTACTCTTAATCTGTGACCTAGCCAACCTCGACAGCTTTGCTGCAGACTCGTCGATAGTCCGTAGCATACTCTGTGCCTGTGCCACGTTCATAGCATGCTTCTCCAGCCTCCTTGTGATCTGCTGCTGCCCCACCCCCAAGCCTGTGGCCAAGACAGTGGCAGCTAGTGTCACGCCATCCAGCGGGATGACGACGAGGGCACCCACCCCTGTAGCAAGTGCCCACAGCTGCCACACCAGCACTGGCTCCAATCACACCAGCAGCAGTGGTTGTACGCACGAGGACGTTGTATGCTGTCTTATATCGCCTGCACGTTCTGCTGTACTTTTCTGCCTCACGGACGAGATTCTGCCTGATGGTATCTATCTGCTGAAGTCGCCAGCCGTGGATGGTACCGCCCTCGTCAGCAGTCATGGAGGGGTATAGTTCTGGTTGCTATCGCCACTTTGATTTTGCCATAGTATAACTGAAGATTAAACCTGCATCACCTCCAGAATCTGCTCATGAATCATAGCAGGGTTCATTTTGGAGAGCCTGGCAAACCATATCAGCTTGCTGGTGTCGAGACAGACGTCTTTTAGACTGTGGTCATCTAGCACTATGTCGGGTGCCAGTAGCTTTCTGAGACGTGACATCTGGAACTTCACCTTATCACCAAGATAGTAGGTCCGCCGCTGGATGCCTTTCTTGGTCTTACCCTTCTGCGCCATCTCCTCTTTCCACTGTATGACCTCGGGCTCATCCTTGTCTGAGAAGACACCTGGCTCATCGTCGTCTGTCAAGACTCCTGCGTCCCGCTCCAGGAGTGCCCGCAAATATCATAAATGTTCAATGTTTCTTCGCCTCCTTGCAAGGCTCGCATTCTGTTGATACCAGTTCTCCCGCTGTAGTCGCTCTCCTTCTTGTTGCAGTGCGAGCCTCTTTTCGTTTAAGGCCTTTATCTGTGCAGGGGTCATGAAGGGGCGAATCGCTTTCTTCAGCATCTCGGCCCTGGTCACATATTCCTGGTATGATATCATGTTGTCGTCAGGTCAATGAGTAATAAGAGTGTAAACTCTAAATGGGCGTCCCATATCTCATCCATGCTGGCATATATGTTAATGGAGGGGGTGTCAAACAGGTGATTTACAGGTGTGAACAGGCTAGGACTGATAGCTTTCCGTAGGTTGCTGTTGGCACCTTGGAGATACTCTATCATGTCCCGGCCGACTTCTACCAGTGAGCTGCTGTGTGCACTGCCCAGAGGTTGATGTAGCACATCGGCGTGTATGTATGTTGTGCCCCACTGGGCACCTCGAAGAGGACCCATTCTACATGGTACTGTACCACCTGTCTCCCCTCTAGAGAGGGTGAGATTACGTTCTCACCACCGGAGAGCAGCAGTCGGACAATTGGCATGGTTACCAGTTGATGCTGCCAAGGTAGAAGAGAGCGATGGCAAGTCATTCGGTCTATAGTACGAAGCAAACTCAAAGGCATTCTCCCTCCACCCCATTGGTGGTGATGGGGTGGAGCTGGTCACAGACCTCAAGGATGTGTCGAAGGAGCACCTGGGCTGCAACATAGATTGACACAAGATCGTGTTTCGGTACAATTTCCTGAAGAGGAAGTACATCCTCGAGCCGTTGGTTGAGGTCTCGGATACAGAGGTGGCAGACATTAACACCCTAAATGACGACCTCAGCTTTCATCTGCTAAAACCCTATTCGAGCGGTGCCCTGCCGATGACCCATGAGGGTCTGCTATTGAGCCTGGCAAACCTGCAGTTCATGTTTGAGAAGAATGAAGTGTGGTACCGCGCTGGAACTGGTGGTAACTGGCAAACATGGTTGCCACTATATAGGCCTCCCACTTTCATTGACATAGAGGTTACTCCCCTCTCCACTGTTGTGAAAAGGGATGGGACAGTTCGAAAGCTCTACAATTGGGGATCATCCTTCCTCACCTACATAGGTGAACGTGTCCCCCTGACGAGGGTGGGTCACGGGATCGGGGTTACAGGTGGAAAGCTCCTGCTGCGTCGTCCATTCGATGGACCAGAAGAAGCTGTTAACCTCCAGGAGGGCATCCTACGGGTAGATCATGTGTCACATGTCACCAAAGCCAAGGGTGCTGTTAAACTGCTTCAGTGAGTCGGAATCACTAGCCCGCCAATGACTCATATAGTACTAGAGCTACGTTTCTTAGCCGGCGGCAAAGTGAAGCAGCTAGCCCCTGCCCCTGAGGGGATGAAGATCACTATCAAACCTGATGGAGCAGGGCTAGATCAGGCACAAATATCTCTCGAGGGGTTTACTCTGTTCAGTTTAACTCTTCATGTATAGTTATGATTCTCATCATACTGCTCGTGCTTGGGTCTACAGCATTGGCACAGGGCGCTGAGACTGCCATGATATTGGATGCTAAGTGGGCCCACTTCCGGGATGCAATCCTTGGGTCGTCCACTTGCGGAGAAACATTTACGACCGCTTTCACCCACGTGAAGAGATTGAGTCTGTCTGCCACTTCTATGGTGTGGAGAGGGTAGGGCGTGGTTGTCTGCTGGAGACACCTGCTCAGCACCAGATTCTCTGCATAACATGTGAACATGCCAGAGTCTGCCATGGTGCATATGCTAAGCACTTTAGCCTCCTACCAGGTGAGCGTTGTCAAGGTGGGTGGTCCCATCATGCCGATGCGACTCTGGCAGAGACTACATGTTTTTCTGAGCCTAGACAGAATAGAGAGAGGCCGGCCACTGGCCGGTATCCTGAGTAGGTTCTCCCAGACAGTGGGGTCCGCACGGGAGTCTTATTTTCGCCACGGCCTTCCATGTCAGCAGCTCCCATCTCGACCACGAACATCACATGTCTCAAATTCCTATGCCCCAGGGATTAAGAGGGCGGTGGGGACCACGGATCGCCGAATGGCTGCCAGTTGAGTGAGGTGGTATCATTTTAATTCCGACCCTACTACTTAATTTAAGTGAGCCATTTGTGGGTAACTCTGCCATTTCTAGTACGATTTTGAAAAGGTAAACAGTTTTGATATCCTCGTTTCATTCCGGTCCTGATCGATACCAAGAACGACGAGATTGGAGTGATTTAAAGAAATCGCAAGTACCAATTCGTTACACTATAAGCATACACTATCTCCCAATACTGACACGTGTTGCCAGTGAAGCTCTGACGCACGCGGATGAGAGCTATGCGTTCTTACGGACTTATCCATTTTAATGAAACCTCTCTCATAGGGCTTTATACACGCGTACTATCCTACCCCAGGGGGCATGCTTGGAATGTACCCTGAGCGGTCGTCCCGTACCAAGCCTAGCTGGGATGGTCTGTACCCGTCCGGCCGATCAGCGCTACAATTCACGCAGTCTGCATTGTGTTGCGAACTTGTAAATTCTGGCGGCTTACTGACAAGGCTGTTATACTGCATTAACCGAGCTACACAGAGAATTTCTTGTTATCAGTGCGCTTCTGCTATGTATGCAATACGTTCGGCAAATGCAGTGTCATGCGAAATGCATTTGTATTTTCTTTCACCTCTTTCATCTTGCCTTCTGGCTGTATTGTATTCTGTCACAAGACCATGCAAATGCATCTTATCCAACCATACCACGGGCACTAAGTTGAGCAATGGACCTTTTATCTTGCAGCTTTAGTGCACATTTACGAACACGTTCAGCAATGTTTATTTTCGTCTCTTCAATGAGCGGATTAGTACCATTCCTAATAGTTGATGGTTTTCTGGAGTCATATAATTTTGTTTCATCTATGAGCCATGAAAACGGTGTGTTTTTAACTATTGTTACTCGACTCTCAGAACACACAACCCGATGACATGCGTGCCAATTCGCCATCATCAGGTCTCTCTGTGTTCTCTGGCACTGGCAAATTTACCTTTCCAGTTTACCCCTCAACCATCTGACGTCATAATCAATTACGCAACTTGTAGGATGACGTCATAATTAATTATGGCATTAATAACGTGATTTAGTCTATGGCAACAGCACCCAGTCAAATTAGTTTCAAAATTATTTAACAGCTTACGTGTACAGCTTTCTAGAAACTGATAGTCAGGGAGTTCAGGGATCGCTCGATCCCAACACGAGCGAGATATGGGTGGAGCTTAACTAGAGATGGGCGGGGCATAGCTAAGCCTAGAGAGATCCAATGTGACGAAAGTCTGGTAAAAAGTCAGATACACTCTGATATCTGATTCCGATGTCTAGACAGTTTACAGAAGCCGGTCATGGAAGAGGTTCCCGTTAATCATCTGATAAAAGGCACATTACCTCCAATCGATAGGCAAACACTGCCCGAAAACCTCTCAGCATGGATAAGCGTGACTGTTTTCTTTGTAGATATAATCCTTTCTAAAACACTTCTGGCAGCTTACACACCTATAGGTCAGCTAAGCCTACGTTACCGATTGATACGTAATCGCGGCTTAAACCTGACTGGAGCCGAGATTGTCTGAGAAGAACTTCGCTTGCAGATTGCCAAACTGAGATTGGCTTACGCGAACTAAGCCCAAAATCGCCCAGTTTTACAGAGCAAGCTTGTGCGGAGATGGAAAGACGTAAACAAGTTAAATGACACTGAAACATTTGAAACACGCTTCTTCGACATGATTTCACTCAGCATCCACATGCCTAATCCATATGATGGGATGCTGCTGCTGCTGCTGCTGCGCTGATGATGATGATGATGATGGTGCTGATGATGATGATGACGACGATGGCGATGCCGATGACGGCGACGACGATGATGACAATACTGCTGATGTTGATGATGATGATGGTGGTGGTGGTGGTGGTGCATGTATGTTGGGTAGAATGGGTCGTGGTCGTGTGCCCAGCCACAATAACGAATTATTAAAAAAAAATGTATTAAGTCAAATATGTTTCTTTTGAGGGCATTGATGGCATGTCATATTCGGTAGCTGCAACACCAGCAGCACGAACATCAGTAGAAGTAGCAGTAGCAGTAGCAGTAGGAATATCAGTAGCATTATCATTAATTATTATTATTATTAGTAGTAGTAGTAGTAGTAGTAGTAGTAGTAGTAGTAGTAGTAGTAGTAGTAGTAGTAGTAGTCGAAGTGAACACACGCGTTTATTTAGCTCTGCAATTGCTGCCCGAATTTGCTAGTTTCTAGCGCGATTTTGTAGATAAATTTTATACATATATTTCGTATTAGTATTTCCTTTCAAACTTTATGTTTAATTTGTAAATTCTTGTCTTGGTTGGAGCGCATTTTGTGTCTCCATTTTCTAAAGGCACTCCTCTTAGCTGGCGGTTTCAGCCATTTAATAGGGCTCC
>CM067372.1:53896430-54003930 GCA_034401795.1 Chaetoderma sp. LZ-2023a
AGGTAAACTAACTCAGACAAAAACTGTACCTGTAGCATTCTCGGATCACAACATGCTGTGTATTACCTTAGATAATGTTGACTGGATTAAGCAAGGGAATGGATATTGGAAATTTAATAACTCACTCCTTCATGATGCTAAATATTATCAGCTTATCCAACACTTTTGGCATTATTGGCTCGGGAAAAAGGACTCATATGAAAATTTGATTCAATGGTGGGAGGAGGGTAAAGATAATCTGGCTCACATTTCACGGCAGTATGCTAATAAATTAGCACGAGATAGACGAAGGCACAGGAAAGCGTGGGATAAACTTTTATTACGAACCTCCAATAAAGTAAATAACGGGGAAGAAGGCTATAGCGACCTTTTAATTCTAACAAAGAACAAAATAAATGACTTAGATAAGTATATGTTTGAAGGTGCCAAAATTCGGTCACGAGCTCAGATGCAGGCTGAGGGTGAAAAACCCACAAAGTTTTTCTGCAGTTTGGAAAAAGATAGGGGCATAGGAAAGATTATTAGACGTGTAAAATCAAATGATGGAGTAAATCTTGATTCAACAGCTGATATAACAAGAGCTGTTCATCATTTTTATCAATGTCTCTATTCGTCCGAAGGATGTGATGCTGCAGCAGCTGCAAATGTTTTAGGCAACATCAAGAAAACGTTGCCGGATTCATGCCGTGTGATGTGTGATCAATGTTTAACATTAAAAGATTTAACTGAATCCTTACGTGGTATGAAAGCAAGCAAAACTCCTGGATGTGATGGCCTTACAGTAGAATTTTATAGCACATTCTGGAGTATACTAGGGCCATAATTGCTGCAGGTCGTACATGAAATTTTGGAAATTGGCAACCTTCCACCTTCCATGTCTCAAGCATATGTTCGAATACTTTATAAGAAAGGTGAAAAGGAAGATTTGAGAAATTACCGACCAATATCTCTGCTGTGTGTGGATTATAAAATAATTTCTAGAGCTCTGTCACTAAAACTAAGCAGAGTTTTGGAGGAAGTGATTGACGATGATCAGACCTGTGGTATTCCAGGCAGAAGCATTTTGACAAACGTCTTTCTTATACAGGATTTAATTAATTTAGTGGAGAAAGACAAAATACCAGCAGCAATCATTAGTCTTGATAATGAAAAGGCATTTGATCGTCTAGAGTGGGATTTTCTTTTTAAGTCTTTACGTTGTATTGGCTTAGGGGAAAATCTTAATGGGTCAAGATATTGTATACTAATATAAGTAGTCGATATTCGGTCAATAATCATTTAACCGACCCTGTAATTTTGAAGCGTGGCGTTCGACAGGGATGTTCATTGTCACCCTTGTTATTTGTGCTTGCCATGGAGTCATTTGGGGCAATAATACGTGAAGATAAAACATTCAAAGGAATTGTCATACCAGGTATTGTAAGACCCTTGAAGGTTTCACAATATTCTGATGATACCACAGTATTCATAGGAGATAATTATGATTTTAGTCGCCTAGAAAGGACACTGGTTGAATTTAAGAAAGCATCTGGCCTAAAAATAAATAAGGATAAATCCGTTGGTTTGTTTCTTGGTGAGTGGGATTCCCGAAATGATGACGTCATGGGAATAAAGTGGTCAGACAACAATATTAAAGTGTTGGAAATTTACTTCAATAGGCAAATGGATCCCTCAATGAACTGGACATATCGCCTTACTAAAGTGAAACATATTCTAGCAGGTTGGAGGCGGCGTCATTTGTCAATTTTTGGAAGAACATTTGTCATTAATAATTTGGCAATGTCCGGGCTGTGGTATACAGCCTCAGTTGTACATATGCCAACATATGTAGAAACTGAAATTAGTCAATTAATTCTTGCATATTTATGGAAAGATAAAACTAACCTTGTATCACAGGCTATGTGTGTGAACAAAAAACAAAATGGCGGGTTAGATTTAGTTCACATACCAACAAAATGTGCGTCTTTAAAACTGAAATTTCTTTATGAATTACTCTATGAAGATTCGCCTTGGACAACCGTTTCACGCAAGTTACTCCAAAGTTACATAGGGCCATTTCCAGTTGCAAGTATCTTCTTTTCAAATACGCCACCCCAAATATTCGGAGGATTCCTGGGATATATTAGGACTTACGCAAGGCATTAAGCATGTTTTCTAAAACCACTCAATCGCCATTGACATGGGGAGATGCTTTAAACCAACAATTGTGGGGGAAATCATAACATTACCCTGTCCAATAGAGCTCTTTATTTCCCATCATTAGCAACTAACGGGATCCATCACTTAGCAGATGTGATTACACTTGATTCCCGAGCGTGGGTTTCCAGGCAGACCATATCAGAGAAATGTAAGCTGAGAACCATCGACACTCAGAGATTATTAATTCAAATTAGGAAGGCAGTTCCTCCGGATTGGTTTAAATTACAAAATTCAACTAGCAAACAGGAAATAACTCCACCCACCTTGCTTTACGATGAAAATGTATTCAAATGTCATATGAGTTCCCATGACTGGTATACAGTTCTGATACAAAATCACGCTAAAACACCAAAAGCTGTTGCTGTTTTGAATGACACATATTATAAACCCTTTGAATGGAAAACTGTCTGGAAAGATTTACACCTGCCCTCTATACCATATAAATCAAAGAATGTAGCTTGGCGACTTCTCCATCGCACACTTTGGGTTGGTCATTTATTACAAAAATTTCACGTCACAACCAGTAATCGATGTCCTCTTTGTGAATCGCAAGAGGAAACAATCGAGCACTTATTCCTTAAATGCTCAGTCATTCTTGAGTTCTGGAATCACATAGAGACAGTTTTAAAGGATGTCTGGATCAGTCACATGAAATTGACAGCTAATGTTATTTTATTAAGAGATTTTAAACATGTACAAATGCATCTTACAAACAGCCTGCAAGATGTCCTAATTTGTCTTGTTACAATGGCGGTTTGGACAATTTAAAAATATAGATGTGCTAAGGTACTGGGCCATGATAACATGAACAGCTTAGTTTCATTGAAAGCGATCTTTCGCGTCAGTATGATAATTTTCCTTCAAGGAGAACTTTTTCGGTTGATGAAGAAAGGGAAGATTGAAAGGTTTAAATGCACATGGTGTGTAACCAAGTTAGTAGAATTATTACCTATGAACTGGATAATTTTTAATTTATGAACACCACAGATCCTGTATTGAAGTACCAGCCGAGTCTAAATTAATATTAGTTGAAAAAGAAAATCTGACTATTAATCATTTAATGGCAGCATTTGTTAAGGAATGTCAAAATATTTGCTGATTGAGTGACCATTTGCGGGCGGAGAGGAGAATATTTTGGAAATTTAGCACTGGAGTGGCTGGCTCGGTTGTCGATGCAGTCATTCAACTGGTAAGTTTTCAAAAATGGTCTTCTCTTGGCCTCCAAATCGAAATTAACATTCCTCAATACCACTGAAGAGACAGGGTTTTGGTCTACTTCGCCATAGAATGGTTTTAAAACGTCACCATGATGATTACAAATTTCCTTAGTTTGCCGAGTATGGAAATAATGTAATGTTGTAATGTTTTAAATCCCATCTGTATCATTTTGTGTAACATTTTTAAGAATAGATTTTTAATGTATATATATTAACGCTTAAATACGGGCATCCCTTGATTGGAGGTGGCTGCTGCCTTATCTGACTGCTGCTTCCAGTCGTTTCGTATGTTTTTAAATGGCCAGTATTATATTAAGATCATTGTATTGTTTGAATTGCAAATGACCCGAGGTAATATTGGAATCAGTATCTCTATGTAAACACAGATAATTTTTTCAAAATAGCTGTGGTGTTTGTTATTGTTTACTCAGGCCGCAAGCGATCACGGGCATTTTCAGAAACGTTCTCGCGAAGTAAAGAGAAAGATTAATTTGCAGAGGCGATATTTGCTATTGTTCGCTGTACTGCTGACAAAACATTTGCGTTTAAATACTCGCGTTTTGTCGGCTACAAAATCAATTACCCGGGCCTGTTCAGAAACTGGTCATAATAATGTATGTATGGCGTTTATTGTATTACGGCAGTATATATCTTTATTGCGCATATATTTTGAATGATATTATTTATGATGGAAAGACTGGCGAATTTTTGAAAGGTGTTTTTTCTTTGACGTCTGTTCAGTGTTAGTGTATTGTATAGTTTTGTCAGCCTTTTATATATTTTTGGATATTAAAGGTTTTCCGCACGATCCGTTGATCGTGTTATCAAAAAAAAGAAGAAGTAGTAGTAGTAGTAGTAGTAGTAGTAGTAGTAGTAGTAGTAGCAGCAGCAGCAGCAGCAGTAGTAATAGTAGTGGTAGTAGCATAGGCAGCGATAGCGGCAGCTGCAATTATAGCAGTGGCAGTAGCAGCAGCAGTAAATTGTAGTTAACAACAACGACATCGATTAACAAAGTGGCAATCATGGTTGAGCTTAAAACACGTCATTTAAAAAAACAATAGGGAAGCTGTTGAGCTACCGAAGTTCAAAACAGTTAGCCAAATATTTCTGGACCGTAGAACAATTAGTACGTCTGGATTTTGTAATAAAATGTGCTAGAAATAATCAGTCACTTCACCAATTCTATCACAAATATGTTTCTAAATGCCTTGGCATTGGCATTGAATTAATTGCCAATGAAGTTGTATGAATGCATTGATTCTATATTTTGAATCAGGCATGCCATCAGTAACGTCATATCCAATTTTGCAGATTGAAAATCCAATAAAATGAATATAATTATATTGTATATTTTGAGATTTTGAAATATAGAACGCCCACTAATATAGATGCTGCATGTTCTTTGTACTTAGGGAATAGATATGCATTGCATTTTGAGTATGCACTATACATGACATAGTCACCATCAAATAAAACCATGCCGATGCTCTAATCAAAATACGTTTGACTGTGTTGCAGGTTTTCTAATGTAGCAATATGAAACCCCACACCCCATATTTAGCGGGCGTCACTATGGGTGTCGTCATTCTATGACCGATGGGATCATTTCGCCTTGGCACTATATGTGAAATCTCTTACTATGGACTGGCCACCTGATGTGCCAATGTTGGTGCGTTTCTTAAAATATGCACAATTCAAATACATATCGGCGCCACTAATAATCTATCCTGGCAGGGTAGATGTCAATGCACAAAGATATTGAATCTCTTCTTGGCAGATATAGTGCCATAACCTGGCTACCCAACCTTGGTATGATTGACATAATTCAGTAATTGACCATCATAATCTGCATGGCTGACTGCTCAATATAGCTCACCAGCCCCTCCATGAGTTTAGCTATAAATGTCAGGGCATAGCTAGAAATGGATCCGTTTATTGTCTTCATTTGATACATGCCTTGGAATGACATAAATTACTATGCCCCAATCGCTAGAGGCGATCTCAATTGCAGTGTTTCATAATAAGATGAAAACCAACCATCGTGGCTATAATCTCATTCTGACTATTGTATATAAATGTCAATTCACCTTTCCAGAGTGTCCATCCATCATCAGAACTCATATGACGTCGTAATCAGCTCAGCGCGTGTATGATGACGTCATAATCATTACGTCACAAAGGGTTCCATATAGACCGTCATCAAATCTCAAATGGTCTGACACGTTGTATGAATTGTATGTTTTTTAATTCTTTGCTATTTAATAAACATGCTGTTGAATATTATGAAACTAATTTGACTGACTTCCCTGTGTATTTTTTTGGAAATTGATAGGCAGGGCATTCAGAGATCGATCGATCCCAACACGAGCGAGGTGTGGATGGAGCTTAGCTAGAGATGGACGGGGCATAGATCAAACCCGAAATGTCAATTGCCTTTTGCATGGTTTCTAATTGCTGCGCTCCAGTCTCTTTTAAAAGCCATTCTGTCTATTTCCTTAGAGGTTTCGCTTTGTGTGCATATGGATTGAACCTAATGAGCGGCAAATATTTGCTGCCTTCAAGCATATCTTGCAATATATAGAAATATCCGTACATATTTCATTCCATATCAGATTTATGATGTAACATTGGAAAGAGCTTTTGACTTTACTAATTGAGAAGCCTTTAGACTTTGCTAATAATTGTCATTGCATTGGAGTATATATGTAGGTTTTATGGAGTATATATGTAGGTGTGGATAATGCTCCACCCACGTTTTGCGCATGTTGGGATCGATTTACATACTTTAAGCCATGATTTCTCAAAATCCCTTATTCAAGGTAATTAACAGGTAAGTGGTTGAATATTTTCAATCTAATTTGACTTGTTGATATTTCTGCGTGCGACAGCAATAGCGCCCAGTCAAATTAGTATCAAACACACAACGCACTGTTTTTAAAATGGTAAATCCATCAAAGATACGCAATTCGTACACTTAACGGACTGTTCAATGTTCATGACGGAGCTAGATCTCTGTTATTCATTACGCATTATGATTGTGATGTCTTCTCGCATGTGACGTAATTGATGAGAACATCTCTTCTAAATGATTTAATTTTTCATGTTTTGCTTGCGCATCAGTGATACCGGTGTATCGTGTCAACGTCAGCATGAAACTACTCACAGAAATCAAAGCAACCCCATTGTATTAAATTTGTCTTGTAGAGATGGCTGTAAGCATCACAGAGAGGAACAGTACTATAATCTGCAAATAGGATACACACCACGAAGTACAGGTCATTGACAATCTTCATTCGAACTCTATTATTCTCAAGTCGTATTTAAAGCTTCATTATACAGATTTCACATGTACGAGAGCAAGCGCTATTATATAAAACTGAATTGCAAACATGCATTTTAATTGCCATTCATATCATTCTCAATTTGGATCATAGTAGTGATCCTGAATTGTTGTCTGATGGGCCCCATTGCTTATGTGCAAGATAGCTTAATGGACAGTCAGGATTTTTTCTCGAGCCATGTCTCAGTGATCAGTGTACTTTTAAAAAGCCATGCAATTGAAAGCAGAAGGACTACATGTGTGGAATTGATTGATGTTTAATTGTGTTTGTTTATGGTGTTTTGGGAATCGGTGTTCACCCATAGAAGCAGTACATGCGAAGATTCTGGTTCTTGTGCCTCATGGGCCGCTGAACAAATGGATCGCCGTAAGAACGGTTGGTGAAAGATACGTTAGGCTAGCAGCTCACTGGATAGTAGAGATCGTATTGGGCCATGAAGACTACTCCCTAGCCCGTCTTTCCTTGCCTCTCTGACAGGATCAGGACAGCAGCCAGGAGTTCCTAGACATCGACTCCGGCCACGTCCAAGTTCTAAATAAATGTTTTGATGTGATGTAAGATATAGTGATCCTACCGATATGAGAGACTGAAGGCTGCTGAAAGACATGTCACACAGGAACACTACAAAGAAGAAGCGGCGTCCCATAGCCCCTAGATGAAAACTAAATTTACCGGTTAGGCGTGGTCATGAGCAGACCGGCAATACGGTCAGGCCGCAACAACATGTTTCATCATTTTGTGCTTTGCTTCGGCGGTCACTCTACCCGGAGATTGTTTATTTGATGTTTAGCCCATACTCACTGAGAGTCGAATTTCTACACAATAATAATCAATAAACAATAAAACATATTATACATTAGCAGAACTACGTTTTAGTGGAATGTATTTAGTCCTATTGTGAAGCAAATGTGCCATACACCGAATTTCCAGAAGACTAAAAAGTAAGTTGTTGAATATTTTCAAACTAATTTGACTGGGTGTTGCAGCAACAGCACCCAGTCAAATTAGTTATAAAACATTCAACAGTTTCCCTGTATAGTTTTCAGGAAATTGATAGCTAGGGCATTTGGGGATCGATCAATCCCAACACGGCGAGGTATGGGTGGAGCTTAGCTAGTGATGGGCGGGCATAGCTAAACATGGAAAGGTCCATTGCAGCATGTGTAGCTACTGTAACATTTCTGTCAATATGGGCTCAAACTAACGTGAACGACTGGAGGAGAAATAAGGTAGCCTAATTGAGATACAAACATCGTGATTGCACTGACTGCTGTGAAGTGACTCTGGATATAACGAATCTTCCAGAAACGTATGCGAAATGCATCATTTGAGATACGTATTGTTGCCCTTCCCGGAGAGGCCCATTCCTCTGTCATCGTGCATATCTGTAGAAAACCTGCCAGAATATCAATTTCTGTGACACTATTTTAATGATAGTTCAATAGAGCAAGGCCGTGCTCTTACTAGAGACTTAATCAGGAATAACGTCATACTGACGTACACGGCCCAAGTCTTTAAAATCACACCGTAAAATCGGGTTAATCTATAAAATCAAACCACCACATCAATTTAACCAGAACATAGTTGGATCCAGATTTGTCATCTACGTTCCAGCAATGAGACCCACTGAATCGCTTGTATATGATTCTTCGACTGTCATCTCCTAAAAATGGGCATTCCTAAATATTAACATAACCTTTGGGCCAAACGTCAAATAAATCTAATTCTCCACCTTACCTCACGTTGTAATTACTACTGTTCGGCTGAATACCGCCATGTGTAGATGTGGCTGTCTGATGTGGGGTTTCGTTTAGTAACGCTAGCTGTTTGACGGTGCACCAGAATCTTCTCCCTGGCCATGTCGACGACAAACACGACATGTTCTTTGCTCAACAATTTATTTATTTATTTATTTATTTATTTATTCTTCCAATGTTGGTCATTGCTCGCAGTCTGGACCTTCATGTGGCGGGCCACGACCCAGGTTTGACTAACATACTCCGAAAGACACCCCGCCCCTCCCCTACGCCATTGTGCACACAATCTATTTTCACCTACCCACACACTCTACGAGTAAACAGATACAGTCAGCGCACACCATTGCATGCGCGCAACACTCTTTCTTAAAAATATACACTTGCCAAGTGTAATGGTTTTAAAGGTGTTTGATGCAATAGGAGAACAGGTCTTATAGTCAGCCACTAGGTGTGTAACTTTTAGACGCTAGTCTAGGGCTTTTCCATGCACCACTTATATGGCTGCGGGTTTTGTCTTTGGTGCTTTTTCACCAGATTCATAAGGTACGCACTGATTTCCTAAAAATACAACCTTAAATTAAATATGTGAGTATGTGGTGGGGTGTGAGTGTTCCCTAAAATTGTTCATGTGTAACCTGCATAGGCTAAATAGTATCCGTCAAACCATTATCGGCGTTCCCGTCTATGCCCATCTATTGTTGAAGTCCCATGTCTGCCAGCACTTATGTGTGTGTATTCGGTGTACCTGTGTCTCCCATGTGCGCGCGTATTCTGCGTGTGGGCGTCTTCCGTCTCACGTCTATCTAGTGCACTGTCACACACTGTTCTGTCACACACATGTCTGTACATATTCATTAGTTGTGAGTTGATTTACTGTCATACATAATTGATAATTGAGATCAAGCACGTACATTCCTTTCTAGTCGGTTTCCTTCGATAAATCTGACAATAACATAATTTCCTTAAAGACTGCTTCACTTAATTGACAACTGGGAACAATACATATCCTAGCCAGCTGCCGTAGCTCGCTAAACTGATTGGTACATCTGCCAATTCTGGCCTGGCTAATCAGAGAGTGTTGTCAAACTTGATACTGAATGTAATTTCTGTCATCAGTCATGTTCTGTTGTACGAATTGTATGTATTTACTATTTAATAAATATGCTGTTGAATATTTTGAAACTAATTTGACTGGGCGATGTTGGTGCAACAACACCCAGTCACATTAGTTTCAAAATATGCAATACCTGACCTGTATAATTTTCTGGAAATTGAGATACAAAGATCGATCAACGCGTGGGTGGAGCTTGGCTAGACATGGGCGGGGATTAGCTTAACTGGATTACTCCATTGGAGTGAGGTATTTAATTGCAGATAATATATTGTCTTTATCATGAATTGATGCTGTAGCCATAGCATCTGCATTTACATTTACAGCTCTCAGACCGTTTGGTGTTAAAACTGAATACATTTCCTATGCCAATTATGATTTTGGCTGCAAAGTGCTAAACTAAAGCCAATTTGTGAAGGATATTTATTCACAGAATCCTTGTAATACATTTGTTGATTCAGAAAGGGATAATAAATCCATTTAAATGCTGTATTATACTCATTGATAACGGTCTATGGATTCTCTGTTATTCACTTCCCGGTGCATTCCTTTATCTGTATCACAATTATTTGCATTTAAACATCGCCTTGATGCTTAACCTTTGTCTCCGCCATTTTGCTTCACTAATCGATATTGTATCAAGCCATGGACGTGTCAATGCAGCACATATGGGATATTCCGAAACTAATATAAATGACAGCTGTTGCTGCATAAGCCAATAATGGCATTAAATCAAATTAGATTCAAAATATTCAAAATCATCCTGTATGGTTTGCCATTTATACATCACTATTATTATGCCACATGCCCCGTGGTTAATTAGTCATTAGCGATTGTACAATAGTCAAACTCGTGAATCTAAAGTAGTTTTATCAGCAACGGTAGACAACTCAATACTCGACCTGTCTCCCGGTAAGATCTAAGTGATTGTGGAGAGCGAGTTATCAACACACTGGAATGCTCACTAGCCATGTGTGCTGGGTTCCCGGTCACACTGGTGGCCGAATATCCACGTCGTGCGACAATATTCAATAGTCCACTTATTGAACCACTTTAATTGGATCCTGTTTGATCAGGAGAGACGGGCGTACTAGGCCAAGCAACCAATAGCAATTATCAAACATGGAATAGATATTGCACAAATAATTATTGGTCCCATTGCTCGTATTCTCTGACGCAGCTGTCTAATTTGTACCACATGAGTATATTGGAGTATATAATTAGAATGCCTTTGAAAGCAAATCATATTACCAGCTGTCTGAACAAGGCACTCGAAAAGGGAGAAGAGAGACGACATTATCGTTTCAAATGTTCAAAGCAAATGAACAAATTATTGGAACGAATCCAATCTGGAGGTCGTGTTTCCGAAATCCTTAACGATGCTACAGTCTACATCAGCTATGCGTCATTCAGAGAGGGCCGACTACTGATCGGATATATTAATGGAGTCCGTATGATGATTTAGATGCATCAAGTGTATTCAAATACACAAGACTTTCTTATCGAATCTGTCGGGGAAAGTGCCTATGCGCACCAGTTAGAGAGGAAAAATCCGCACGGACAATTTATCCTAAACAGACAGGTAGACACACCTAGAAAACCAGTAGATACTTATTTCCAGTTAATCTGTAGCAACTTTAAGGAGATTACTAAAGAGATGTCTTGATTTGAAAGATGGTTCGTTTTCAAGTTAATGAATAATGTTTTTTTACAAATGTTGTTTGCCCATAGTTTGCAGCACATGGAAATCACAAGGACGAGCCATAACTAGGGAATATACATTAGTTTTTGTTCTTATAACGTAGTTAGCCGAGGGCATAGGCAACAACTTAAAAAGACAATGCCTACTCGATAAAAAATAATTGGAAATACTCAATAATTAATCTGCGATGCAATCGCAGATTAGTAACTTCACTCAGGATCTTTCTTCTTCTTCTTCTTCTTCTTCTTCTTCTTCTTCTTTCGATCTGCCAAATAGGTTTTGAGATACCCACCTTTGAGTCGGCCAAAAAGTCCCATAGGAAATGTATGGAGGTTTTCAGTATTAGTATTTAAACTACTACTACACCTAGAGTTTTGATCGGATTACTACCATACTTGGTGAGGGGGATGTTACCTTTGGGATGCTGAAGTAGTCTGGCCACCTAAACGATAACCTTGCCCTTTGACCTTTGACCCATTGCACGTAAAGTGGGCCCATAGGGAATGAATAGGTATGACTACACCTGTAGCTTTGAACAACATACTTGGTCACGATGGTACCATATGGGTCCTGAATGGGATAATTGATCTGGCCGACACATAGGGCATAGTTGGATCCAATGGTGATGGTTTTGAAGTAATCTGACTTCAAGGTCAAGGTCAATGAGTCGAAACGCAATAGACCAGTTTTCGTTTTTCTCAAAGCTTATCTCCCTTAACCCATACACGAGGATTGAGAGTCTTAGATTGAATAAAATGTTAAAGTTTGAATCCAAGCCCCCCCCCCCCCCCCCCCCTGTCCCCCACCCCAACAAACTTTGCAGATTTCTCGGTTATTTGACACTTCAGGGCTTTTGCCTTGATTTTCATGAACACTTTAGTATAGGTAGATCATGCATGCCGGATACAATGGTGATGGTTGCAGAGTGATCCGACGTCAAGGTCAAGGTTACTCCTTAGTTGTCAAAGTTACTAGTTTTTGTTTTTGCCAAAATCATCTACACTTGCCCAGAAATTGCCAATGGTCATGTAAGAAGAGGCTTTACACAATTCCTTAACGGCCAGACATCGCAGATTTACAGTTACTTCAGTAAATGTTCTCTAGATTGTTTTGTAATTTGTGAGTCTTTTTGTGCATTATAACTGTGGAGTAATTTTTATATAGAAATTCCGGACCCGGTTGTTTTTCTTGAACTGCAACTTCAAAGAACTGTTGCTCTGTTTATACGGGGACATTTTGCACATATGCAAATTTACCCACATATGCAAATTTACATACATGTGCAAAAGTATATTTGATATTCGTTCATAAGAAGTTTTGGCACCATAAGTAAATTTGTAGTAAATTCTCTAAATTACTCATTTCTGGCATTGTCATGGACAAGCTCAGACTGGAAAACTTCCGTAGGCATAGAAAGGTACCTTATGCCCTTAGTATAGGACTTATTCTGGGTTCAAATGCCAGAGATATCAGAATAAAACCTAGGTCAAAGGAATGGTACAACAATGATGTTCTGCAGAGCTTTGAAGACACAGACTGGTTAGAAAACTTTAGAATGAGGAGGGACACATTTAACTTTATTTGTGGAAGACTCGAAGATGAACTGTCTCCTTCGAAAAATACTGTTGAAGAACCGCTGGATGTCCAAGGGAAGGTGGCAATTGCCATTTACTGTCTAATATCATCGGCAGAATACAGGACAGTCAGTAATCTCTTTGGTGTTGGGAAGGCAACTGTGTGTGTGTGTGTGTGTGTGTGTGTGTGAGTGTGTGCGTGTGCGTGTGCGTGTGCGTGTGCGTGTGTGTGCCTGTGCGTGCGTGCGTGTGTCTGTGTGTGTGCGTGCGTGCCTGCCTGCCTGCGTGTGTGTGTTTATCGGGTGTGTGAAGCAATAATTAAAATCCTACTGAATGAATATGTCAACTTCCCTGAGGGAGAAGCCTTGAAGGATATGATTCAAGGATATGAGGAAAAATGGGGGTTTCCTAACTGCGCAGGATCAATTGATGGCTGTCACATTCACATCATCGCACCCGAGCAGTCACATGGAGATTACTGGAACAGGAAGTGTTTTTATTCCCTGATCCTGCAGGGAATTTGTGACCACCGATACATGTTTACAGACATTAACATTGGGTGGCCAGGTCGGGTTCACGATGCATGCGTGTTTGCCAATTCTGACATTTACATCCAAGGAGATAGAGATACCCTTTTCCCCACATGGAGCAAGAGGATTGCTGATTCCAATATGCCAGTGGTACTACTGGGTGATGCGGCCTGCTCTTTGAAGACTTGGCTTTTAAAGAAATTCACCTATCGCCTCAGCAGGGCAAGGATGACAATAGAGAACTCCTTCGGGCGGTTAAAGGGGCGCTGGCGATGCTTGCAGGAGAAACTGGATGTCGACGTGAAGTTTGCTTGCACAAGGATTGCTTGTTGTGTTGTCCTACATAACATATGTGCAAGTGTCAATGAAACCTACAGGGATAAGTGGGATGACAACAGAAGATGCCACAGATGAAGAACAAAACATGGACATACAGGATGGAGGTGACGAACCTGTTCGCTGTGCAAAGGCCCATCGCGATGAGATTGCAGAGGCTTTCTTGAACAACGAACTTTAAACAATTCAGTGACAGTGAAACTTTAAACGCGACATTAGTCGAAGGTGGTGGTGATATTTTATTCAAACTAACAGTTCTTTTTCTTTTATAATTTATTTAAAGTTCTCATCGCCCAAAAAATTGAAACCTTTAACTTTAGGCACAATTTTGTACGTATATAATTGTTTTATATGAGATAAGTGAAATTTGTTGAACATTTTGAAACAGTTGGAAAGTTGTTGATCTCTGAAGAAGTAACAACTTTGAGTCAAACTGGTATCAAAATGTTCAACAAATTTCATTTGTCTCATATGAAATAATTATATACATACAAAAATGTGCCTGAAGTTAAAGGTTTTAATTTATTGGGAGATGAGAACTTTAAATAAATTATAAAAGAAAAAACCTGTTGGTTTGGATAAAATATCACCACCTTCGACTAATGTCATGTTTAAATTTAGTTAAGGTACCTTAAAGATAGATAGTTGTGAAGCAAAAAGAAGTTGACCAAAATTTCCTTTTTTCAAAGAGAATTGGTCAACTTTTTGCTTCACGATTACTTATCTTTAAATTTATCAATATAATTATCCAAGTAAAACAAAGAGTTAAACTGTTTCAACATTTTTAATTATACTGTTCTTTGTTTGATTACATCTCGTGCAGCTTTACACAAGGGAAAAAATTCAAACATAATAAAAGTTTCAAAATAGTTTGATTGAGTAGATTTTCCATAAAAGGTGATTTTGAATATGAACTGTAAAACACTGTAAATGAGATTCCCCTTCTGAAACAAAAAAGAAAATAAAGCTTGTTTCCGCAAAACTTGCACTTTTGTTGAATGTTTTTCCTGTCATAATGCCCATTGTGCCCTTGATTGTTCATTTTCCGTAACATATCTTCACAAGTTGAGAAAGGGGTTTTCATCCTGGTTATCCGGGTTTGTAGATGCCCATGAAGGCACAACTCGAGCCGACTGACAACCCTCTGGAGATGATAGTGACGAAGAAAACTGATCACTGTATATTTGACCATCACCATATGGCGAATAACTCCTGCCCATGGCAAATGCAGGCATTGAATATGACTGTCCAGCCTGTCGGTTGTCAATAGCTCCCATAATCATCTTCCTCATGTTGAATTGGTGTTCTCTTTTCTCGTCCTCCTGTCTTTATACTGTCTCCATTGTTGCCTTTTTCAGGCCACGTCTCTGTTTCTCCAAATCCAGTTTCGGCTTTCAAGATCAACAATCTTGTCTTCAGCCTTCTCATTTGCTTCACTAAATCCATCCATTACTGATTTGAGTGCGATTTCTAACCTGGTCTTACGCACCCTTTTCTTTTCGCTCTTTACTTTGCCTTTGTCGTCAACTGATTCTTTCTTCTTCTTTTTTTCTATTACAGAACTTTCATCCTTTTTTCCTTCTGTGTTTAATGACTCTTTCTCATTTCTGTGAACAGCTTCGTTCTCAAGAGGTGTAATGTCACTGACATCATCATTGATAGATTGTGGGCTGTCTATTGACTCGTTATCATCATCATCATCATTTTCACTTTCATCAGCTACTTCCGTTACAGATTTCTTACTTGCTATTACCTTAAAGGGCGATGATGCTGGTATACTTCCGAGAATGGAATTCAACTCTTCAAAAAATTTGCAGGTTTTTCTAACCCTTTCCACTCGTTTTCATATTTGTTTTACATTCCCTGTACGACTTCTTCAGGGTATTAATGCGTACTTTGCATTGGTCCAATGTTCTCTGAAAGCCCTTTTCAGTCATTTCTGTTGCAACTGTTTTGTAAACGGACATATTATTTGTTTTGGCGTTTTGCCGGTGTTTTTCAATACTATTCTCTCCCAATATTGCCAAAAGATATCTCGTTTCCGCATTACTCCATGCAGTCACTCACTGTATGTAAATTCGCTACACGTTCATACCACCAAATTTGCACACCATAGCAAAAAGTACACACCTAAAATGCATTTACTCACAGGTTGTAGCAAATTAGCACCTAGTCCCAACTAGGTGTAAAGTTGCATACAGGAGTAAAACCTGCACATGAGTAAATGCGTTCATACGGTTAAATTTACTCACATAAGGAAATTTACATATATGCAAAAAATACATATGTGTGCAAATGTCGCTGTATATAAACAGAGCTTTATATGTCTAGACAGTTCTGCGCGCGGCCATAGACAACACACTAGCGCCAACACTCTCAACGTTCATAAACAGCAAACTCGCCGCGTCTGTGTGGCGGTCACCAAAAAGTGATAGGACGTCTTAAAACATTCCTATTTGTATAATCTATTTTCTCGATCTTTTTGGATACAGAGGCCGTATATAACGTAAATGCTCTATTAAGCATCCAACACCTAATACGCGCCTACTCCATAATAAGCAACCCCCCATAAGCCAGCTTTTTAGTTACCCGCTCCACTCAAATAAGCACCCCATATATATTTAAGCGTACACACTCCACCCCCACCCACCCCCAACCAATACCAAAGCGAAGCAGAAAAACGAATTCTAATAATCGCCCCTCCAAGCAACACAGAGACAACAATATGCCTATAAATATGTACGGTACATTCCATGCATACGGTATATTGTTTTAAGTAAGCATTGTATTCAGATGTTTGCTTTTGTAGTACATGTTTTGAGTCAAACGCCCTCCTCTAGTTCAAACCTAAAATATTGGTACAGTGTGTTTGTTCTTTGATCTCTTCATTAAGATTCTTCGTAAACTTCTTGGCCATTGCTCGGTAAAGTTCTGGGACGGTCAAACCCACTTCCGCACACACAGAAATCATCTCAGATTCACCAAGAAACGCAGCTACCAATCTTGAGAGCTCTATTCGAGCATGTCCAGCCAGCTCCAGGATGCCATCTCTTATTTCTCTGTACACACCCACTGCAATTGGAACTCGTTCGACAGCTTCACAGCAATAGTTTTTCTTGCAAATTAGCATCTCTTCTAGAACTGTGGTGAAAGTCACTTTGAATTCATGATGTCATCGTATGACATTCTTGAATTTCATTCCGTATGCCACGTCTAAGATAAAATTGTAATTTGTTCCCGCCATTAGAGTAAACCATAGCGCTATAGTGAATTGTTAATTTTACAAATGTTGTATGATTCAATTACTTTGCTTGCTATAGGCACCGAGAGCCATTATGCCTCAAAGCATCAGATCTCATCGACGTGGGAATGTGTCCAACAGTAGGGTGGAGTGCAAAGCCAGTCGAAATCGGATGGGGCTGAGGGTGGGAGAGCTCCTGAAAACCATCGAAATCTAGATGTTCTCTGAATGTACCATGTTCTTGGGTGGTGGTGCTGGTAAATGTGAAATTTCAGATTTAGACCCTCAAATAGTGGGGAGGAGGAGGAGGGCGGGGGTGGGGGGGGGGGGTGGTACACAAGCTCATATCTTTTCCACCAACCCTCTGCTCAGCTAAAACTCGGTATGGGGTGAGAGCATCTAGTTGCCTTCTCGACTATCTCTGATAATGCGGGGTTACTGGGCCTGCACTCGGGCAATGCCAGGCCAATTTTACCAGGTATTGGTCCAGTAGCGGGCCAGTAATCTGCATTAACAAGAATATATCACAAACATCAACCATAGGTGTGTTCCAAATACCGAAGATGTTTCCAATTTTCATTGAAATTATGGTGGAAAGAGGGTAAGTGATGTCTTATAAGACATTGATTGAAGCAATAAATTAACATGATTACGTCCCATAAAGGTGACCAATTTTCAATTGGAAATCGATCGACATGTTGGTGGCAGGTCGTCAGATACGGAGAAAAAGCTGCTTTTGTTATTAACTGAGAACGTTTTAACCCTTTAACACTCATATCAGCCAAAAACGGCTTCTAAAGTGGTCTTGAGAAATATCCATTTGTAGACCAAGAGAAGACGATCTTTAAAAATGTAGCACTGGAATGACTGTCTCGATAGCTGAGTCAGCTATTCCAGTGGTAATTTTAAAAAATAGTCTTCCCTCTGTCTGCATCGAGACAATTTTTTGTGAGAAAATTGAATTATTCTCGAACACATTCAAGGGTTAAAGGGGAAGAGAATCGCTGTGTATTTCCTGGAATACTGACGTATATGTGACTCCATTATATGGAGCTACATGAGCCATGGTATGGTGACATTATGTTGATGCTACCTAACGCGCAAGCCACTTCCAATACAATGATCTCGCCACTGATAAAGCGTCGTGTATTTTCATTCTAAAACAATTTTTGTTGACAGGCATGTTTGATTAGCAGCATAATGGAAATCAGGATCATTAATCTGAAATGCTTTCATCAGAACCAACAGCATCATTAGATCATGAAGATACCGTCCAAGCAAACAGATATCGACAAAGACATAAGTAGGCGTCGATAGAGACAATCCGCATATAAATAGATAACGAAAAACCGGTATAAGCTTTAATTACCAGCAAAGACCACACCCAACCGATCACAACAAGGACAGAACCAATTTGCTCTCAACAAATGCATTATCAAGCCGACTATGTCGCGGCAAAAGGACGACTTAACTGAGTTCGCCTTGGCAAAGACATTATGCGGACGGGTAGATATAGGTTTGTCGGTCAGTGTGTCTGTCAGTCGGTCTGTCACTCTGTCAGTCGGTTAGTTGGTTGGTCTGTCAGTCAGTTGATCAATTAGTCGATCAGACCGTCGGCCGGCCAGATGGGCGGTTGACCAATTGGTATAACCGACTAATCGATCTACTGATTGACGGACCAACCAACTGAGCGACTGGCAGAGTGACAGACAGACAGATAGACAGACAGACACACTACTATATATAGTAGCCAAGTAAATGTCAACAATAACCTCCTCATGTCAGGTATAACAAAGTTGACAATGTTGTTTATGTATCTAGCTGAATAATTCTACACCTTTCAATATTACCCACCTTTTCATATCACCTCGCTTCTTGGAAGGTGGCTATGTTGATGAGAGTTGTTCTAAGGTACTGCCATTTTATATACATCGAGCGACGCAGTGAGAGTGCTGGAGTAATCATCTCCCTACATTGCCCATTCCGCTATAGCCTATAGGTGGGTGGCTGCTTAAAGCAATTCTCTCCCAGTAATGTGAATTCTGAATTTGATTATCCCATGTTCTGAACGGGAGTCCGGAAGTTAATTTCCCTCACTTTCCTACAAAACCGGCCAATTATAATTGATGATCCGTCCAATCTCGATGACAGCGTTCACGAGAAAAGGTGAATTGGTGATCGGAGAGGGATGGAACCTAAACACTGCTGATTTTCAGACGTACATAACGAAAGCATGATATACATATATATATATATATATATATATATATATATATATATATATATATATATATATATATATATCGTTGATCGTTTGAAGTCTTAGACCAGACTACTGTACAGAATGATTGTCTTCAATGATCAAATGATATGCTAATCAATGTATCACATATTTTGACAGTCGCTGTATTCTGTAACCATAGTTTATTGAATGATCTCAGTTTTGACAGCCACTATTTTCCCTAAATATATGTTACAGAAGGTTTTACATTGCCAGTCGCTTTGGTTTCTAACTTAGCATCATTAATCGTTGTAAGAGCGTTAATGGACCTTTCCAGTTTATTCATCCATCATATGACGTCATAATCAACTACGTGACGAGTAGTATGGCGTCATAATCAATGGGGTCATAAATGCCGTAGATAAGTACGTCACGAACGCATAATTGGTGACGGACTAAGCGTTATTGTGCGAGTTGTATGTCTTTACTATTTAAAAAAGATGATGTTTAAAACTAAGCCAGCAACAGCGCGCAGTCAAATTAGTTTCAAAATATTCAATAGTTTACCTGTATAGTTTTTTTTAAAAATTGCGATTCAGAGCGTACATGGTTCGATCGAGTCCAACGTAGGCGGAGTGTGGGTGGAGCTTAGCTAGAGATGTGCAAGGCATAGCTAACATTTGATTCCTCCATTACATTCACCCCGTACATGGAAGAAGGTATTGCATTCCAGTCCGTGCGTGTTTGTATTTCTGTCCGGGCCTCTATCCAAGAATTTACTTATCCGTCCTAAAAACACCAAGGCATGTTAACATGAAGAGGGTTTCCGAACAATGTCCGTGAGATAGCGCTGATCGTGTAAGATGATATATTTTTGGATATCTCGGAAACAACTGGTCCGATTCGGCTCAGATTTTAACACAGGAAATGGTATGACTACATTAGGATTCCGCAACTTTGATCATGATCTGACAAACGCTTAAAATCTAATTAAAGATCTTAAAGCTGACAGACATCCGGAAATCAGAAAACCTTTTGCAATGTAACAAGAGAGAGAGAGAGAGAGAGAGAGAGAGAGAGAGAGAGAGAGAGAGAGAGAGAGAGAAAGAGAGAAAGAGAGAGAGAGAGAGAGAGAGAGAGAGAGAGGGGGGGGGGAGAGGGAGGGAGGGACGGAGAGAAAGTATCCAATCTCTGATTGCGCTTGATTTAGATAGACGACAGGAAGATAAAGTTACAGATGTGAATGATAATGGTGACATTTAGTCAGTTTGCCCATGATTACAATATATCTGAAACCTGGGATACCTTTCTCTTAACATACACATTCATTACAAAACACATTAGTAGGGACTACGTTTCTCAACCATACTGCCCGGATGCAACAAATTTGCGTACACGCTGTTTCTGGACTTCAAAATATTCACTAGTTTATCTGTATGGCTTTATTCGAAATTGCGGAATTGAAACTTTAAATGTAATGGTGTTGTCAACGAGACTACGATTGTACATTCGACAGATGAAGGCGGGTGTACATTGGGGAGAGGAAGGTTGTGTAGACTGGTGAGAGGAAGACGGGTGCACACCGATGAGAGAAATGTGGGTGCACATTGGTGAGATAAAGGGGGTGCACATTAGTGAGAGAAAGGCGCGTGCACATTGGTGAGAGAAAGGCGGGTGCACAATGATGAGAGAAAGACGGGGGCACATTGGTGAGAGAAAGGCGGGTGCACAATGATGAGAGAAAGACGGGGGCACATTGGTGGGAGAAAGGCGGGTGCACAATGATGAGAGAAAGACGGGGGCACATTGGTGAGAGAAAGGCGGGCGCACAATGATGAGAGAAAGGGTTGGGGCGCACATTGGTATCAGGAAGTCGGGTGCACATTGGTATCAGTAGGACGGCTGCACATTGGTGAGAGAAAGACGGGTGCACATTGGTGAGAGAAAGACGGGTGGACATTGGTGAGAGAAAGACGGGTGGACATTGGTGAGAGAAAGGCGGGTGCACAATGGTGAGAGAAAGACGGCTGCACAATGGTGAGAGAAAGACGGGTGGACATTGGTGAGAGAAAGGCGGGTGTACAATGGTGAGAGAAAGACGGCTGCACATTGGTGAGAGAAAGACGGGGCCACATTGGTGAGAGAAATGCGGGCGCACAATGATGAGAGAAAGGGGTGGGGCGCACATTGGTATCAGGAAGACGGGTGCACATTGGTATCAGGAAGTCGGGTGCACATTGGTATCAGAAAGACGAGTGCACATTGGTGAGAGAAAGACGGGTGCACATTGGTGAGGGAAAGACGGGTGCACACATTGGTGAGAGAAGGGGTGTGTGTGTACACATGGGTGAGAGAAAGGGAGGGGTGCACATTGGTGAGAGAAAGGGGTGGGGGTGCACATTTGTGAGAGAAATACGGATGCACATTGGTGAGAGAAATACGGTTGCACATTGGTGAGAGAAATATGGGTGCACAATGATGAGAGAAAGGGGGGGGGGAGCACCTTGGTGTCAGGATGGCGGGTGCACATTGGTGTCAGAAAGGCGGGTGCACATACCCTTTTGGTCGCTAGTCTGGGATTTTTTCAGGCACCATCTATATGGATGCGGGTTTTGTCTCTGGTGCTTTTGCACCAGATTCATAAGGTACACACTGATGTCCTAAAGAAAAGAAAATAAATTGGTGACGGACTAAGCTTTGTTGTACGAATTATATATCTTTACTATTTAATAAACGTGCGGTTGAATATGTTGAAATAAATTTGACTGGGTGCTGTTGCTGCCATAGGTTACCTGTATAGTTTTCTAGAAATTGATAATCAGGGAGTTCAGGGATCGATCGAACCCAGCACGAGCGATGTGTGGGCGGAGATAAACTGGAGATGGGCAGGACATAGCTAAAACTGGAACGGTCCATTAGGTAAGAATAGTTACCATCACACAAGTTATTAAATCTGTGAATCAATACAGTCATTAGACCTAAATTCTGAGAACTCCAAGCCTTTGGTTAAATGCTAGCCGCACACTCGTGGTTTAAACCAGTGTCCCGTCATTCTAGCCCATTATACCCACCGACCCATTTCAACAAACCGAAATATGTAGGCTATGCCAGCAGGGGAACGGAGCTGAAGGCGCTGCATCGGTAGACACTACGATGCTGCCATGATTTGAGACACCAGCTATCCTATCAGTTTGATACATTGCTAGCTATACCACGCCCATTCTAGCCATACCACGCCCATTCTAGCTATACCACGCCCATTCTAGCTATACCACGCCCATTCTACCTATACCACGCCCATTCTAGATATACCACGCCCATTCTAGCTATACCACGCCCATTCTAGCTATACCACGCCCATTCTAGCTATACCACGCCCATTCTAGATATACCACGCCAATTCTAGCTATACCACGCCCATTCTAGCTAAGACGCCCCCACCTATTACGTGAGTTGGAATCGATTTTAAATTTGAATAATGTTGAGAAACATCTCCCAGTTAAATTAGTTTCAAAATATTAAATAGAATGTTTATTAAATTGGAAACTCATCAAATACATACACTTCCTACACTTCGGGACGGACCTAAACGTCATTTTGCCTATGATGTCAGTTAACACGTGACGTATATTATTATGACGTCTAACACTTGATTGGCGGATCTGACCCATCCATTAACATGACTTCATAGACATCAGCTTTGTTTCTAGCTGATATTTAGTTAATTATTTGATTGTTAAGCGCGAAATCAGAGCAAATCGCCCCCCTCATTATTATCAGCGAATCAGGGTATTAGCAACATCAAAGATTACTGTCACATGTGACACTGCTTCATAGACTAACTCAATTGAAATGTCTGTAAGGTATATCTTGCTGAACTTCGAAGAAATAATATTTCGGATAAATATTTACTGGTAAATCAAGCTATTGACTGAATATCCTACAGTCTTCGCTACGGGTGGTCGTTTATAAATGTAAACACCCACTGCTTGAGGCGTCAAGGCTCTCAAAATGTAATTAGTTATGGATATTATGTAAGCTGGAACCCAATTTACCAGAGTATCCATCTATCAATCTGACGTCATATGACGTCATAATCAGTTAAGTGGCGTGTAGGATGACGTCATAATCATTAAGTCATAAATGATTTTATTTGGTCCGTCTCTAACTCTTAATAGTCCGGCACGTTGTACGAATTGTATGTCCCTACTATTTAATAAACATGCTGTTGAATATTTTGAAACTAATTTGACTGGATGCTGTTGCTGCCATAGGCAGCAACCGTGCCCAGTCAAATTAGATCCAAACTATTCAATAGCGTACCTGTATAGTTTTCTGGAAATTGATAGTCAGAGAGTTCAGAGATCAATTGATCCCAATGCGAGCGGTGTGTGGGTGGAGCTTAGCTAGAGATGGGCGGAGCATAGCTAAAACTGGAAACGTCCATTACTAGTCTGTCAGCTTGTGTACCTTATATGCATTTTTGGGTATAGTAGCTGAAACTTTCAGGAAGTATTTTCATGATATCAAGATACATGAAACCACTTGATACCAATTTTTCCTATCTATCGATAAGCCGCCATCTTGGATTTCAAAATGGCCGCCATATTCAAGTTAGTCTTCTACTTATATCGCCGGCTGTTTATTGGCATACATGATATCAACGTACTTGCCATACTCTATAGCATGTGTTTGCATTAGGGATTCATGTAAAATGATGGAAAATAAGATAACAAACAACAGTGTCCCCTAGGACGGCCATATTGGATTTCAAAATGGCCGCCGATATGGAAAAAACCCTATTAAATTACACAAAAATTATCCAACTGGTCCTTGCCTTAAAATGAGTAAGACTTTACATTAATTGGTATATGTTTAGAGAAAAAAAGAACATATATACATATATACATTGTATACACCAGTGGTGTTGCAATACCAGGTTCAAGGAACATGGGCCCCTGACCATTAGGGGCCCCACCAGCCTGCAATATTATTTTATGTAGAAGTTTTGAACCTTCTTTCTTTAATAATAATGCGACCAGAGATACCCCCTCCATCTCCTGCATTCTGATAAAACCTTTTTATCAGAATGCAGCCTTGCAGTAGATGACTTCTCAGATCATCTACTTTCCCAACTTTAATGGTGAGTAGCCCTCATAACCACTCCATACTGCAATAGCGTAGACAAATGTGGCTTGTGTAGGGGCTTAAGCCCTAAAGATTTTTGCAAATATTTTCCAATTCTGCGCAATCAACCAAATGAGAGTCTATATATATATATATATATATATATATATATATATATATATATATATATATATATATACCTCTGAGAGCATCTAAATTTTTTAAAAACCTCTGGGGAGGACATCCAGAATTGGGGCCCACACACGTTCTGACCAGGGGCCCCCAAACGACATCGCTACGCCACTGGAATACACATGACCCACTTGTAATATATCCAAAATAGATACCTTTTTTTTCTTTTTTTTTACCATTTTTAACATTTAAAAAATAATCTTTTGATCTTTTGGTTACGACGGCCGTTTGCCACCTCGTCACAAACTGCAAATTTGCTACTATTTCTTTGACCAAAACTGATGATTAAACAACAATTCAAATTCGCTTATTGTAAATATAATACACTGAAGTCCTAATTTTGAGATCAGTTTGCATCATCTGGGTCAACATAACTACTTAAGTTCTGGCAATGGTCTTCCTCTCCTTCACACCGGCACAGTTCTGTACACACTAGACCTTTTAATCGACATGAACATCTACCTGAAGCGCACTTATTTGTTGAGCTTGGGTTAGTGGTACCACACGTACACCTCACTAACTCAACCACCGCTGCAGGGGCTGGTACAACCTTGGATAACAGAGGTACAAGCCTGTGCTCTTCCTTCACCAAGCCATGCTGTAAGGGATCCAAGGTCTTGTTCCCACACCGAAGCTTGGCAGTGAGCACGCTGGATATGCTCAACCCATGTTCCACGTGTGGGTGGTAGCATGTCGACACCTTTGTTCATGCCTTGTTGTTTGAATAGGTGCCATCTGAGGTGATGCGGCTCAGTAATGTGAACATTCTTCTTACAGAATAAACTATATAAAAAGGAAATGCACCCATTTAATGTATCATTAGAAGACTGGGTGTCACAGCCGAGGCCGGATATTAAAGTTACAATCTTTGTATCTGCTTTTAGGAAGGCTTCTAAGCACGCTTTCTTAGACTTTCCTCTTATCTAGCCTGTGGTATCACAACCAGTGAGAGCATGCCATTTGCAGAGAGCGTTTGCTCTCTCCGGTCCAAGAGCATCATAAATAGGTTGAAGTAGAACTAGTCGTCGTCGATCACCCATGCCCATCACCAGGGAAGATTTCTTGCCAAGAAGAGCTGTACGTCTCAGCGCAAGAATCAAAACATCTGCATCCTGACTGTAAATGTGAACAGTATATCCAGCTTTATTTGCTTCCACTGCATGCAAGATCATTAAGGTATCGGCTTCTTCTTGTGTACTGACACCAGGAGTGGCATTATTGGTGTAGTTGGACATCACTTCTTTGCGTGTGGCTGTTATCATACACATTTTAGAATGGTCTATTAATCTCTGTGCAAGATAGTGTCAACGAATCTTTTGTAGCTACACTTCCAAGGAATACTTTTAATTCTGGAATTTTGGTATTGTCTTCTACATTATAATCTTTTGGCTGTGCCTTTCCACCCCTGCGTCGTTCACGTGTTGATTCCTTTAATGAGCCAACGACAGCGTAATTGTAAAAAATTACGCTTACAGAATTGTAATTACGTGATTTGATATCAATGAGCTCAACATAAGCTTTGCCAAGGGCTTTACCATTTTCAAACGACTACACAGTCATGAGTTCTTGTACTACGGCCATACCGTCTACAATTAGACAGAGCTGTGCATCTGTGGAACCGTATGCACCATCTGAAATGAGATTGTGTTGGCAATCCTCCATCGCTGACACTGGAAGATTCTCTAAGACAGTTATCAATGAGCCTTTATTTAATGTTGGATGCACAGACCCATCTGGTCTCATTAATGTCCGATTAACAGTTGTAAATTCATAATTACCAATCACCTCTTCCATATCTATTTCACGAGATGAGCGCGCTACAACAAGTAGTCGAGACATTAGACCAGATGTTGCCTGGAGGGTTAAAACATCAGACTTTGCCTGTACTTTAACCTCCTTGGTTGTAGAAGTCCATGTAAACGACTTACATGTTGTCATCTTGTCCCAAAGATTTGTATTTCCACATATTCTTTCATCAACAAATTTCTGCATTGCAGATTTTCCCACGAGCTCACAGGACAGGATGCTTTCCTCAACAGCTTTAGGAACTATCTCATTAGTGACGAGCTTAACCATTGCTGTATTGCCACTCTTGAATATTCCACAAGGTGCTAGGACATCAAATAGCTTTTTAATAGCTTGTTCTTGCCTGAGTGTTGTTGACTTATTGAGTTCATGGTGATCCATTTTACTCTGTTTCCTTAGGTCAGCCATGGTCTCTATTTCATTGGCAATTCGTGCTACCTCTGGTGCGCACATACACAACTTCAGAAGAGTAGCAGGAGACTGAGTGATGCCACCATAGCACCCTGACCTTTGAGATTTCTGTTTACATGTTCGTGAGCATGATCAATACCGATGCGGGTGAATGGTATCTGGTTGGAAGTGTTCACAGTGAATTCATGTGCCATAAAGTCCTGCCAGATTTCTGGATCAGTAGTTTGAAGCCGCCACATTCGTGCAATATATTCTGGAGTATTTTGTGCATAATCATGGCTCCCATAAGCAAAGAAATACACACATAGTTTTTCAAGTGACGACAGGTGAAGGAACCAGTCACCTAGCCTGGTAGCACGCTGGAATTGCAGTAAGGTCAAGACCTGTTTCATGTACATTCGTGCCCATTTGAAAATGGACTCTGTTTTGTGCTCAGCATCAAAGTCGGCAAGCTGTTTCTCTATATTAAGTGACTCAAGTGTGATTAATAATCCCTTATGTGACTCACGAATGCTCTGTTTCGATGTGCATGCATCAGACAGTATTTTAATACTCTCTTCAAGAGCTACGCGGACAGCAGGCCTTTCAGCAAAAAACTCTCCTATCCAAAGGTCGAACAATACCTGCAGGGTGACTTCGTGAGCTTCCATAGCTCTGTTGTAATGATTCCCATTTATAATTTGATTAAGAGTCACAGAACTGTACACACCTGCTTCGACCCAAGCCTCGTCAATCCTGCTTCCTTCTATGGCCTTTCCCAAACATCTGAGAGCACATAATGAAGTGTGGAATGCACCTGGACACACAACAAACTGATCCTTGAACCTTGAATCCAAATATTCCAACTTCAACACTCGTTTGTATAGATCCATGTCAAATATGACAACAAGCTTCCGCCCATTACCAGACACAAGTCTGTTCAATCTACAAAGTTGGTCTAAAGTGGTAACCAGGGTTGACCATTCGTGTGCTGGGGCATTTATGATAGGTAGAGTAAATGCCTTATCAACAATCAAAGAGGAATGATTCGTGGATTCAGGTGTGTTTGAAAGACTGTTGTATGCAGCCCACACTGGTATCATTTGCGCTGTTCTCTCGTCATCTACTACTTGTGGAGACATTTGCACAGATATTTTACCTGAACTCAATAAACACTCGTGCTCCTCTCGCACATTTGGCATATTTGATATGTCAGTTACTGAAAGCATACCTTGTACATTATCTGACAAAATATTGGTAACATCAAAAGCAGGAATCGTAACTTCATCAGAGGCAACTGTTTTAGGTTCTACATCAAACGAATTTAAATCAACTGTTTGAGATCTGTTGAAATATCTTGCCATCATCCAACACATATCATGTTTTATCGCTCAATCAAAATGTTCATCGTAGGAACCCACCTTATACGATGCATAATGGGGACTGAATTGAGGTTTGGGACTGCCTTCTAAGTCACATTTAAGAATCTTGATGCATGTGCTCGGAACACCTAAAAGGCCACCAGCAGAAACTTCATATAGATCAAGTGGTTCTACCAAGGTCTCTCCAGCACATATTGGCTGATATACACAAGCTGCCATTGCATGGAAACTTGACTTTCCATCAAAAGTATCAACTTTCTTGTCAACATTATCAGCGGATATCTCTACCTTTCACAATACCAACTTGGACAAAAATACCATTTTTATTGATGTTTGCTTGCACAGCATTGGCTATCTGACTACAAACCCTGGTCAACCGACTATATGATATTCCACAACATAAATGGCTGAGCAGATTTATAGCGGTCTGGCTGCGTAAATTGTGATATATCCACAAAGATAATCCGACTGCATATGGACTTTCACATTGGCGACGAAAAGTAGACAATTCAGACTGGGATTTTGTTGTGTATGCTACTTGCTTTGAAGTTTTAAATTCCTGCATCATCAT
Organism: Chaetoderma sp. LZ-2023a; assembly: GCA_034401795.1. Lineage (NCBI taxonomy): Eukaryota > Metazoa > Mollusca > Caudofoveata > Chaetodermatida > Chaetodermatidae > Chaetoderma > Chaetoderma sp. LZ-2023a. Next base: position 53,925,128 of record CM067372.1, read on the forward strand.
TTGAGAAATTGTGACACATGATTTTCTTAGAGACTGATCTCGCGACTCAGTAGTCGCAGCCTTAGAACCTTGCAAGATCCATCTGTTTAACATTAATACCTCTACTGGCAATCCAGATTCGCCAACACCATCTAGAGAGCCTGTAAATCCCCAAGGTTTCTCTTTTCTGGCTTTAGTTATCTCTTTTTTGATGATTTTGGCACATTTAAATATTATATTAAGGTCGTCTTGTTCAGAAATAGCAATATCGACTGCTTCACGTCCAGATTCTTTTGAATGGAAGACGCCAGGTAATTTACCTCTGTGTTGGAATAGTTCAATGTCTGGTAAATTGTGTGTGATGTTTGTTATTAGTGTTAGTCTGGATATTGCATGACCAGTGACTCCGTGGTCACGCATCATATTATAATACAATTCTTCAGCCCGAACAGTCGTTATATAGTCTCCAGATTCTATTCTTTCATGCAACTCATCGTAAAATTCCATCTCTGCTTCTATAAAGAAAATCGTCTCCTCACTATTCTGATTAGTTTCAGTGCGTCTTTCAGGGCCTTGAACATAAATTCTCCAGTATGTGGTTTTGCACGATTTGTGATAGACAATGTCCCTAGCCAGAAAGTCCCCTTCTGATATTATGTCGGCCAATTGTACTTTCCAGGATGCATTGTCACTTTTATCTACTATCTCTTTGACAGATATCCCGCTATTCTCACTACGACAGGCATATACAATTTCATTATCTTTTTCCGTGTTTTGACCGTGACAGAAAAAGCACTTTTCACGATCAAAACGCTCTGTGGCAGATCTCAGTAGTACGCTACTAGATTCTACAGATAAGGTTGGGCATCCCTTCCCCTTACGTTTTTCAGGATTATTGAGATACTTAATCTCGTCTCTTTTGGCTTTGTTCTTGTCTGTGGTATCACTATAACAGCTGCGATGCCACTTAGCACCCTTTTGCAAAAGGTCCGATGCTGTTATACCTATTAATCTGTTCCCTACATTAATAAAATCATGACTGCCCCATTCAGATCTTTTATTGACATTCGCTAAAAATGTATCATGTGATTCTACATCTCGGGGGGGGGGGGGTCAATCTTTCTTTCTTATTATATTCTTGGCATTTAATACATAAACTGTAATCAGTTGGTTTATTTTTTGCCGGCAATTATAATTCACTCTCCATCGTTGACTACATGTGTTACCAAATGGCAAAGATATGCAGTTTGTCTGTTTGTTAGCAGACGACAGCGCTTTTTATAAATAAAATTTGAGGATAAGCGCAAGATCGTCTTTTCAATTTACTTTGATCCAGAGATTCTAAAATTATCCCGGGCCATGTATTATTATAAAATACGTTGTTAACCTTTTAAACAAGAACGTTTGGAATATAACACTCATTTACGATTTAATAATTATTATGATCAATATTTTGAGGTTAATTTGATTAGGTTATGTTGCTGCCATAAGCAACATGTTCCAGTTAAATTAATTATGAAATATTCAATAACATACCCTTTATAGTAGCCTTGAAATTAACATTCTTGGTATTCAGGGTTCAAAGGGTTAAACATATTACTTTGATATTGCCTATCAACCATCATACATGATCTGACATGCATTAAAACATATACCTAGACACTAAAATCAAGACACTAGGCGATTAATGAGTCAAAATGTTGAAAAACTAGCGGATAGCAGATAGCGGCCATTTTGAAATCCAATATGGCCACCATAACGATAAATGAAAATTTGGTATCAAGTGATTTTGGATTCCCAGATGACTGAAGAATATTCCCTGAAAGTTACAGCTACTATACCCGAAAATGCATATAAGTCTCAATGTTCCTACTCATGGCGACAGACTATACGCGCAGGTTGCGACAAACAATATTAGAGCGTGTTCACACTAGCGAGATATTCCGTAATAACGCCATGTACTGACATATGGCGTTACTCCGGATTAACTAGCTTATGTGAACACAGCCGTAAACGCAATGCCAACTAATGGAACTAAATGTTGCCTAGGAATCATTGTAGTCGTAGGCGTCGTCGTCATCATCATCGTCATCGGCAGCGGCGGCGGCGGCGGCGGCGGCGGCGGCCGCGGTGCTAGTGGTGGTTAATAGTTATCATGTTGGTTGTTATCATGTTGGAGGTTGTCAGTTGGTAGTTGTCAATTGGTGGTTGATGATTCATAATTGTGAGTTGGTGGTTGTCAGCTGGTGGTTGCCAGTTGGTGGTTGCCACTTGGTGGTTGTCGATTCGTTGCTGGGTATCGGCTGATGGTTACCGTCTGCTGGTTAGTACCCGGTCGTTATTATTTGTTGATGCTGGTTGCGGTGTGGTTCAGTGCTTATCTGTGATAAGTGCATGTTGGATGTTTTTGGTTGATGGTTGTCAGCTATTGTTTGGTATCTAGCTGGTTGTTAAATTATATCTGGCTGTTTGGTGGTTGTTAGTGATCGTGTTTTGTTGGTTATTGATTGGTAGTTGCGTATTCGTGGCTATTAATTGCAGAGTGTACGTTGGCATGGTTAGCAGTTAGCAGTTATCAATTATTATTTTCTACGATTTGTTGATGGCATTTGGCAGGTGCGCGGTCGTCGTCGTCGTCGTCGTCGTCGTGGTCGTTATCTTTGTCATGGTCAAGTTTCTTGACTAGAAGAAAGCATAGCTGAAACATACAATCAAACAAGCTCCGCTAGCATAATATGGCTGTGTTCGCCGTAGAGAGCTACTCCGGAGTAACACCATATTAAAGTATGGCGTTGCCCCGGACTAACTCTTTACTGTGAACGGGGTCTTGGGCTTACCAAGCGAGCGGTATGTCAATATGATTGACAGTTTGAAACAGCATGGAAAACAAGCATTCGAGTTAATTAAACTTTACAGTCACTATTTAACCACGGTATGTATGTAGCAGGACAGAGAAGGAATACAGACTAGCGGAATATAGGGTCCCATTTCTAACTATGCCCCACCCATTTCTAGTTATTCCAGCCCGTTGCTAGCTAACAACCACCCTGCTTGCCTGTGTTATGATCAATCGAACCCTGAATTCTCAGAATCCCAATATCAATTTAACTATACAGATAACCTGTTGAATATTGTGAAACTAATTTGACTGAACGCTGTTGCTGCCTATACAGCGCCCAACCTAATTAGCTTCAAAATATTCAACAGAATGGTTATTAAATAGTAAAGACATGCAATTCGTATACTTGGCGCACTGTTCAATGGCCATAGATAGGCTTACACCATTCATTACGCATTTTGATTGTGACGCCATATACATGCGCAACAGATCAAATCTGTCCATTTTCACTACATCTTACCTTTTGTTTTGATGACGGAAGTTGCAGTCTCTCAGGTGATGTGCCATGTCTGTTTGGTCTTTTGATCCACACAAAGTATCCAATCCTCAGATAAGAAAAAGTTAAAACAGCCAATGGCCCAAAGTAATGTAGCACCATTATCACAAGACTGTATGCGTATTTATTGGCTTCGTGTTCCCACACCTCCAAACACAGGCCATACATGCTACTCGTATCATTCTCCGGAACTGTGCTTGATGTCACTAATGTGGGTAAAGGCACGGTTAGTGATAACACCCAAATGGCCACAATCACGACTGTAGTTTGGCGCGGTGTAATGCGTTTCATGAAAGGATGTACCACCACGATATATCGGTCTAGGCCCATTGCCATTAGGGTGAAAGCGCTTAAGAAGACGGTGACAACTTGCAGATAGCTGACGGCTGGGCACATCAGAGGTCCGAATGGCCAATAATGAAGCAGAAGGTTTGCAATGAACGTGAATGGAATACAGAAAACCGCCATCAGGATATCACTTATGGCCAAGTTAACAATGAAGTAGTTAGGTACTGTGCGCATGCGTTTGTAGGCAAACACCAGATAACATACGATGCTGTTACCGCCTATGGCAACGGTCGTAATAAGAGCATACATCACGATTAGCAAGATTTTTATTGTATTCGTAACACCAGAAGTTTTACTGGTATCGTCTGCGTCATCACCTGGACCTCGCCCACCCGTACTGTAATCACCACCATAATCAACTCCACTGTTTATTTCTCGGTCCATAGCACCAGTACTCAGTTAGTTGTGTCACTGTATTTCCAGGGGTTTATGTCTTTGGTCAGACACTCTATCAATCTACTGAGCTACATGTTTTGAGTAAAGTTGTATTACCCAAGATATAAATACACGTAATCACCTGCGAAGAAGGTGAACAGATAAATGTGCACCTGAACGTATCTTGTATAAACGAATCCTGTTTTGAATAGAAGGTCGCCATTTAATCATTGCGGGTCGTCCAATTGCTTAGATAAAATAATTGTGTATCGCATGGCTGCCTTTATAAATCACATGCCATATGCCATTGATGTAAATTGGTACTATTTAATAATGTTAACAAGTGATAGCAAAGCGATGAATATACACCCATTCAATGAAACCACGCTGTCGCATCTTGTATCGAACCAAAGGAACAATCACACCGTTACAGAGATAGCAGGCTACAGTGTATAAAAATAGATTGTGATGCCCATTCAGCTATTCTCCTTGAGTGGCAATATTCTGCTGTACTCTATATGTTGTCTTTTGGCAATTTCAATGCTACAGACCAGGCTGTGTGGTTTATATGGAATATTTTGAAAGGAATTTGACTGCAAGCTGCGGCTGTTTAAGGCAGAAACAGATTCCAATTAAATTGCTTTCTTAAGATTCATCATCAATGCTATAGTGTTGCCCTGATATTCAAACACAGTGACGTGGCGTATGAAATAGCGACGGTTATTTCACCTACAGCTTATACACAATCTTCAGACAACAGTTATGGAGGCGTCCTTGCATATGCTAGCTGTTCGCATTCACGTTCATAACATTCCAGGCAATATTATTACCCTAATAACGCAGGTTACTGGCCAACACCGGACTACATTGTCCAGCTATTGGTCCAGTACCGGCCCTGTAACCTGCGTTATCAGGATACTGACAAGTAGTACTTCTCCAGGTCAATATCGAATATCATATCAACAAACCTCGGTCATTTAGTGACGCTTGATTTAAAGAATCTTACATAAGGCTCATTCGTCCGTCCATTATCGATCGATTCACTGATATGCTCAGATTTTGATCCATTTGGTGCCTTGGCAGATGGTAAGAATCGTTAATATATAAAATTGCTTGCAAGGTGCAACAACAACGTTCTCGAAGATTCCTTGTTTCTCAAAGTAATAATTTGACACAACTCAATTATCGGCACTGTAGTTGCTATAGCACAACTGTCATTTGTAATCCATGGCTTTATATGATTGAAATGTTAAGAAAATCACACTTTTATTATACATTTCCTGGCATATTAAACACGCCTCTTCCATTTAGCACAACAGATCATATTTACGTGGATATTACTTGCAACAAGCAGACTCCGAAAAGTCGATAAAGCCCACCACTCTGTGTCTCTCAAATGGGGAAATCAAGAATGACTTGCTGGCTAATACACACACACACACATCCACACACACACACACACACACACACACACACACACACACACACACACACACACACACACACACACACACACACACACACACACACTCTCTCTCTCTCTCTCTCTCTCTCTCTCTCTCTCTCTCTTTCTCTCTCCATGCATCCTTTCCTCCACCCCCGCTCTCCCCCGTCTCTCTCACCCACCTTTTACCCGCCTCACTCAATTCCCTACTTCCTCCCCACCCCACCCCTTTCTCAATCTCCCAATCCCTATCCTTCTCCCTCAGCCCCCCCCCCCCCCTTCGCTGCCCCTCTCCATCACCCTATCCATACTCTCGCCTCTCCACCCACACAACCGCTCCGCTCCACCCACCCCTCTCTCGCTATCTCTCTCTCTCTCTCTCTCTCTCTCTCTCTCTCTCTCTCTCTCTCTCTCTCTCCATGCATCCTTTCCTCCACCCCCACTCTCCCCCGTCTCTCTCACCCACCTTTTACCCGCCTCACTCAATTCCCTACTTCCTCCCCACCCACCCCTTTCTCAATCTCCCAATCCCTATTCTTCTCCCTCAGCACCCCCCCCCCCCCCTTCGCTGCCCCTCTCCATCACCCTATCCATACTCTCGCCTCTCCACCCACACAACCGCTCCGCTCCACCCACCTCTCTCTCTCTCTATCTATCTCTCTCTCTCTCTCTCTCTCTCTCTCTCTCTCTCCATGCATCCTTTCCTCAACCCTCACTCTCCCCCGTCTCTCTCACCCACCTTTTACCCGCCTCACTCAATTCCTTACTTCCTCCCCACCCCACCCCTTTCTCAATATCCCAATCCCTATCCTTCTCCCTCAGCCCCCCCCCCCCCCCCCCCACCCCCTTCGCTGCCCCTCTCCATCACCCTATCCCTACTTTCGCCTCTCCACCCACCCCACTCTCCCTCTCTCTCTCCCCCCCCCCCCCCCCCTCTCTCTCTCTCTCTCTCTCTCTCTCTCTCTCTCTCTCTCTCTCTCTCTCTCTCTCTCTCTCTGTACTCAAATTGTACTCTGTCAATCACAGAATAAATATTCTATTATATATTTTTGAAACTAATTTAACCTGGAACTCTTACTGCCAATGACAGCAACAGGTTCCAGTCAAATTAATTTCAAAATATTCAACGGCTTACCTGCATAGTCACCTTGAATTTAAGATTCTGGAAATTCAGAGTTCAATAGGCATGTTATTAAAACTGTAACGCGATCCAAGTTAGCACCTCTTACTGTCTGCAACAATTTCCTCTATTGTCAGAGACGTGGAATGAGAGAATGAATTGACGATGATAACCGAAGTATTACAATGACAAATAGTTTCAACGCCACTCGCTAAGCGTGGTGACAAGACATGTCTATTCGCTCCCTACGTACCCCGATAAATGCCGGACACCACAGGCTTATTCATCGGCATTCGCCGCCACTCGCGAGAAACAGCGCGCCTGGAACGATCTGACGCTAACTCCAGCGCTTTCAGCAAATATCAATGGTAGAGTGGTTTAATCAATTTTATATGAATTACCTGCTAAACTTTTTTAACTTCTTCAGCTCATGAAGGCATTCGATCTACCATACACGTATATGGTGTCATCAGAATACGGTATTTGTTAGGTGACATCACTATCAAAATGACGTAGCTCTATTCCGTAAATCGGAACGTCTGCAACGAAAGATACGAATGAGGTTTACCGTTTATCCATCAATCATATGACGTCATAACCAGCTACGCGACTTGTAGGATGCCGTCATCATAAATTATGTCATGAATTACGTGGATAAGTTCGTCACGAAGACTTACTCGATGAGGGACTAAGCAGTGTTGTACGAATTGCATTTCTTTACTACTTAACAAACATTCTGTTGAATATTTTGAAACTAATTCTATTGGGCGCTGTGCTGCCATAGGCAGGAAGAGCATCCAGTCAAATTAGTTTCAAAATATTCAACAGCTTACCCGTATAGCTTTCTGGACATTGATAGCCATGAAGTTCAGGGATCGATCGGCGAACCGTGGGTGGAGCTTAGCTAGGCGAAGTGTGGGCGGAGCTTAGCTAGAGATAGGCGGGACAAAACTAAAACTGGATTCCTCCATTGTATGTCTTGTGTGGAATTTCTAATTTAGTAAACATTCTGTTAAATAATCTGATAGAAATTTGACTGTACGATGATTCTCCCAGTTAAATCAATTTCAAAAGAGCCAACAACTTACAGGTACAGTTTACAATTTTGAAAATTAAATACTCCGAAAAACCAACTCATATTCTGAGTGATAAACAGCACAGTTATTTTGATACCTAAATTCCGTATACTTTACATATGAGTTTATGTAAATATGAGTTTTCAGAGCAATGGCTCACGGTCACGGTATTTATAAGCCAATTCAACCGATCCTCAATTAATAATATAATCACGTCTGCCTCTAATCAGTTGAAAGATGAACATTATGACTGAGTGACTCCGATCAATATAAGTGCGCAAGTTTGTGTCTGTTTTCCACCTGAAATGACATGATTTTAAGAATATTCCCTAATTCAGGTATTAGTGTTCAATTATTAACTAACAGAAATGGCTAACCCGGGCAGGTGGGTAGTCTTTAATATCCAGCGGATAAAGGTTAGGGCTAAGGAACGAGTAGGCCTACATGCAGACCTGAGACAGATTATTTTCTCATAGAACATGTTCAAATGAAAAGAATACTCTGCACTTGGTCTGCAAATGAACAATCCGTTTCGGCTGACTTGACTGTTAAAGGGCTAATATAATAACTTTATAATTCATCTTTTGTTTTGCTAAACAACATATGTGTCACTGAGTATTGATTAAAATAAAGATGTCAGTTTATTTCAAAATAAAGTATGACTGCATAAAATTCTTTGTTTATTTATTCAACACACACAGGCACACTCACAAACTTGCCATTGCTTAGGAACCAATTCATAAACACGCCCGCACGCACTCACGCACGCACGCACGCGCGCGCACATTGATAAAAAGTAATTAATTTGCGTGAAAACGCAGAGTATCATTATAATTTCTAAAAAAACCATTCGCCACCTATCTTCTACAGTTTTCAACTAATCGACTCCAACTTGATGTACTTATAGTGACTTATATGACGTGTAGTGCTATTAACTTTACTTCGGATCTGACCAATCGTCTTTGAGATAACCTCCCATAAGCACACTTTGTTGTGCACGGGATAACTTCGTTGCTATAGCAGCCATTGATTTGAAATTTGGCACTCTGGTAGGCAGCTAGAGTGTACATCCGGTCGTGAAGGAAAATCATTAAAATTCCTAAAGTCCTCCGCGTGATCGCAAAAGGGGTGCTTTTTATTTCTTTCTGAAGTCACGAATGCCAAACGAAACAGACGGCACAGATAAGAGGAACGCCTATGATGGCCTATAGTAGCTTTTTACAGCCTCGGAATAAGCCAGTTCGTTATCGAGATATTTCAATTTCCGCAAAACGATATATTTGTCTGTGCCTCTAATTAATCTGTGTGAAAACGCAGAGTTTTATAATTACTCAAAAACAATTCGCCACCTATCTTCTACAGTTTTCAACTGATCGGCTCCAAACTTGGTGAATTTATAGTGACACATATGACGTGTAGTGCTATTACCTTTATTTCGGATCTGACCAATAAGGGCCTGGAATCTTACCGCGCTCCAGCGCCAATGTTGTCGCTGACGCTTGTCATCGGCGCCGAGGCACTGTCTTGTCTATAGTATTACTGCTTATTGTAATCATTCTCGCGACGCCATCGGACCGTACTAATTACTTCGTCTGTCTGGAGTTACGACGTCACGCAGTATTATCACTCTGCCAGCGGGAGAATTATTGTAATAGGCTGTAGGATTTATGCTTGAATCTCTGAGGTGTCTGAGCGTTAGATTAGAGGGTCAACCTATCTGACGGTAGGTTGGTCAGACAGTAGGTTAATCAGTTGGTCGGTAGGTCGGTCGGTCGGTCGACATATCAATCGGCCAGTCAATCAGTCAGTTACAAAAACACTATTCCGTGATCATATGCTAGGACTGCAGGACTCAAAACATGATCAGAAAAAATCAGAAAAATCAAAACAAATCCGGAACCCGCAATTACCAAGATTCAACCGACCGATCTCGTTAGGTGATTTAGCGACCATTTCCTTAAATTGGCCTCAAAATATTTACCAGAATAGTTCTCAAAGCATGAATAATTCTCTCTGTTGGCTTTTCGCGTTAAATTCAACATTATTATTTATATCAGTCTAAACAAGCAATCCCAAATTACTAAAACATCCTTTGCATAGCGAGATAAAAACTGATCATCGGCATGGTGTGTGGTGTGGTGGGCTGGCCTGGTAGAAGTAGCTACATTTAGCAATTTCTACAACGGTCGATCGCCTTTGTCTCGTGATTTTCTAGCAACCATGCCATGTTGTATGTAGTTTCATGCGGATGACCTGAGGGGGATTACCGATCCGTATGGCATTAGCTCAACCAACCAATCAACCTCCAACCCACCACACCAAAGAGGGAGAAAGTCCACGAATCCTCTCCTTTCTTCCACCCCCAGAATTGGCAGATATTTCTATATTTCCACCTGTCTTGCTGCGCCAAATCCAACTTATGTGCTAGTCTCCAACTAAAAGTCAGCAACCCCCCCCCCCACACTACTCCGCCCCATCCACTGTAGTACTGCCCTTCCAGATGTGCCCCTGCTCTTATCAACATCTGTAAATATTTAACCAAGATTTCAACTGATGTTCTATCTAGATAAATATTGGAAAAATATATTGAGGACATTTAAAATTGACGCCTACAGTAGAGTTGCCCACTGCCTTGACTGGTGTACGAATTATCCTCTAAAGCCCTACACCTAGCATACAGATATTTACGGAAGATTTCAACTGACAGAATCCATATTTTTACATCCAACAAAAGCAGGAGAGATAATCTGAGAGTATCTGATTTTCTGTCTTCTTCTAAATTATAGGTGCGGAGGCAGAGAAGAGCACTATTATCGTGTCGCTTTATTACGCAGCACGCAGATTTACAGTTACTTCAGTAAATGTGTTCTAGTTGTAATAAATTAGATTAACAAAATGGCGTAATTGTAATTGTAATATAATTGACTGTTTTGAAATGTAATTGTATTTAATTACTTTGGCAATGTAATTGCGCCGTGTCTGGTAGATATGCTAACATAAATATCATATGTTTTCCAGGAAGGTTCAAGGGCCGGTCGTGTATGTACACGCACAGTCACAACCACTGAATTTTCTGGATTTACAAACTTTTTCCGAATTAATCCTAGGCGTATCTGAGTTCAACGAAGTTGCCCACATCCTGGCCCAAAATCCTAGATAAAACCGTGATGATAACAGGATGGTCGCACAGATGGTTGAAAGTTAAACATATTTCACCAAACTCAGCCCTTTCACGTTGCTGTGTTTACGCCTTTAAAGTTCTCATCTATTCTTAAAAGATACATATCATAGCTAAATTTATGAGTATTTGTTAATTTATGGACACTTTAACTAACTAGAACTGTAGCCGCCATTTTAGATAGATATTTGCTGGTGCCATTATTTCAGACACTATTGTCTTCGCCGGCGAAGATTTGTTCGTATAAAAGTCATTCTCGTAATGCTAATGCTAGTCGTAATACAGTCGTAACTTTAAGGACCAAGATTGGTCAAGAAAATCGAAATATTTCCTTATTGAATGGTATTTACATCCCAAGAGATGATTATTTTTGAAAATTTACCACTGGAATGGCTGCCCAAGTATATGATATGATATGCTAATTTATTCACAATAGGCCATCGGCCCTTGAGTGTACAACATATTATACATGCATGACGGATACCTTATAGCACATAAGATTAAATTAGGATACATTTACATATTTATAATTTGGTGAAGATGTTCACTATTTATATCCTCTCCCCACCTATAGCCCTTATCACATGACGAAAATTTACACATGTATGGACGTATGTAAAAGTAAATTTGCCAAGCATTTACATGATGTATAAGAATTTGGGCTAATACTGAGTTTACTTCAGTTAGAAAGTGGTATCAAAGATGGAAAGACTGAGTTATTTAAGATTACAAAAAAGAAGAATATTGCCATATAAAGTATGTGTAGGTTTGGCAGTTGGATTATCACATGAAAAACGAATATGGAAAAAGAAAAGATCTTCTGGTTGGTGGAATAGAGTTGTTTTGGAGACTTTTGATGACTGCCAATGACGTGAACATTTTAGAATGGGAAAGGAAACATTTGAATTTCTGAGTTCAGAATTGGAATCTAGTTTAATGCCAGTGGACAATCTGGTACGCGAAGCTGTTAATACTGCAAAGCAAGTCGCAATCGCTGTATATTGGCTTGCCTGTTCTGCAGAATATAGAACAGTTGCCAATCTATTTGGTGTTGGAGTATCAACAGTTTGTAAATGTGTCCATAATGTCTGCAATGCCATTGTAGAAAACCTACTTGATCACTATGTACGCCTTCCAAAGAAGGAGGACCTTAAGGATATTATAAGGGGCTATGATGAACTATGAACCTTCCCTAACTGTGGAGGCGCAATTGATGGCTGTCATATTCCAATAATAGCGCCACAGAATTCACATGGAGACTATATAAATAGAAAAGGTTTCTATTCCCTAGTACTTCAAGGAGTGTGTGACTATAAATATATTCTTCGTGACATTAACATTGGTTGGCCGGGGAAGTGCATGATGCACGCATATTAGCAAATTCAGAAATTTATTATAAGGGTGAAAACAAATTGCTCTTTCTAAACTGGTTAAAAGATGTTGCACTTCCGGGTAAGGACATTTCAATACCTATTGTTCTGATGGGCGATCCCGCATATCCACTCAAATCATGGTTACTTAAATCATATTCAAACAGGGGTCAGTAGTTCAAAGTACCTTCAACTACAGGTTGAGCAGGGCAAGAATGACAATAGAAAACTCATTTGGGAGACTGAAAGGGCGATGGAAGAGACTACAAAAACGACTCGACGTAAACGTTGATTTCGCATGTACTGTCATTGCAGCTTCTGTTGTCCTTCATAATCTCTGTGAAATACGCCATGAAGGGTACGAAGAGCTTTGGAATGAGGAAGAGGCGGAGATCGAAGGTGAAGACATTGGAGAAGATGGAGAGCATGATCTTGGCAGCAATAGTTTCTCAGCAAAATATTTTGATGATATTCAAAAGCTTTTCTATGTGGTTTCCTTGGCATGGAGATAATGAGTTTTCATTGAGAAAAGGACCAAGTTGGTTAATGGTTCTTCTGCCGATGCAAACTATTGTGCTACACTTTTGTTGGGTGAAGGGGAGCGTGCGCAGCATCCCATAAGATTTGACATTTCCTACTATTGTACGGCCATTTAATACAGCAACGTTTGAACGATGTTAATAATTAAAACATGCTCTTTATATGAACAATTGCATTGTGCGTGATGTTCTACAGTATGCCCATAGTTTACCGACTGATCTGCATGTGGCGATAGGGAAGGAATGACAGTTTCAAGTCAAATAAGTTTCAAAATATTATGAACTTGGGAAATCCCACTTTCCCATACCATTCTTATGTTAACTCTTTGAACCAGAAAGGCTAAATACTAAAATTTATTTACAATTTGATAAATAGACTGTAGAATAATTTGACGGCTATAGCAGCAACATATTCCAGTCAAATACATTTCAAAATAGTCAACATCGTATTTGTCATGGTTGTATGACTGTTAAAATTGAGATTCTGGAAGCTCTGAGCAAGCTCGGGGTTGAAGGGTTAGAATTTCTGACACATCAAGCTATTGCTTTGCGAGATATAGCCGTGAACAGACTGACAGACTGACACAAACAATGTGCAAGACCGTCTCCACTAGCGTCGATGTGCATAGGGCAATGAGATAGCGGCCACAGTTAAAATATGCTCCTTTTGGGCTGCTTCAAAAAAGTTGGAATCAAATTTTCAAAAGTCATAAATTGAGCATTTTTAATCAAACATGTTAATCAAGCATTGAAGCAACATCACTTATAATCATTTTGAACATTTAATGAGTATTAATGTGTATGTTCTTGAAAAATGTCAATGCAGCAATAATTGCTGATTGCCGTTACAGCTGATATAGTTTCATAAACTGTTCATAAACACGAAAAGAAAGTCATCGAACAACGATCAGTGTAAGCGCTTCATAAATATGAAAGGAAAGTCATCTAACAAATGTCATTGTAACGATAATTGCTGAATATTATTCCTTGCAGCCAATTACTGTTCTTAAACTGTCCATAAACACAAAAGCAAAAAGGAACCTGTGATCATTTGCTCTCGCACAAAATAATCAAAGGTTAATCAAAGGTTAAAATAGAGCTATCATTTGAATGGCCCAAACTTGAATCATCAGGATTTGACCACTGGTTTTGTGAATATGAGGCACCTTGTGGATGAGTGAATATCTGGTTTGGTACCGGAACTTGCTGCATTGTACCGGAACTTTACATTGGATTGCGACCCACCATGCCCAGTATCATTTGCATCATACTGTATTGATGTTATCGCTCCTCTCGTCTCTGTCGTTCTTCCACTTCCAGTTTCTTCTTTTCAAAATCCAACCATTTCATCTCTACTTCTAACTTTTTCTTTTCATGACATGAATTTCTCATCTGCCTTCTCATTTGAATGGCTAAATTCTTCCATAACAGATCCTAAATCAATTTCAAACTGTGCCCTTCTTTGCCGTTTTTCAGTCTTTTTGGTTTTATCTTTAGCGTGAATCTCCTTGACATTTTCAACAATTAGCTCATTGCCATATTTAGATGTCGATGGTTTCGCACTTTCATCTGTTTCTGTTGTTGTTTGTTTCGGACTTTTTATTTCTTCATTATTTTGCACGGTATCAGGCCTACCGTCATCGCCATTATCACTTGGTTCACTTAAATTGCCTACATCATCATTTAAGTCCTCAGAGTCACTTTGTTCACTTTCTGAATCAGCTACTCTCTTTTTCTTGCTGAGTGGCTCAATTATTTTCACGGGCGACTATGCTGATCTTATGCCCAATATTTCATCCAATATATCAAAGTATTTACAAGCCTTTCGTCCTTTCCCACTTTTATTCAGGTTTTCTTTACACAGTCTATAACCACGCCTCAATGTATACGTCTTGGCTTTGCACTGATCAGAGGTTTTATCATGTCCCTTTTCGTTCATCTCAAGAGCGAATCTTCTGTAAATTCCGGCATTATTCAATTTTGGATCATCTAATTGCTCCTCTACACTGAGTTCCTGCCACAATCTTCTTCTTCCACGAAGCACCTCGTCGATTTTCCTGGTTTGATTTAGGTGACATTTTAAACATATCACTTATAATTTACTTTTCACTCTTAACTCTGATCTGTTCGTTTGAGCCTACTTCTAACCTTTCCTATGAAAATGTTGCATCACAGTTATTTTTAGCTGGTTATGAGACGGCAACAACTCTATAAATAGATCTGACATAAGCCGTACGAATTATTCGCTGAAATACTGCCTGGTATGCAAATTTGCAATGCGTCCACATGGCGAAAAATACTCATAGTGCAAAATTACATGTATGCAAATTTACATTTGCATGTGGTCTCCACTAGATGCAAATTTGCTCAATATGCAAATTTGCACACCTATGTATTTGCATTCACATGACACATTTACATAGGTGTGTATATTTGCATATATGCAAATAAAATACATAGGTATGCAAAACTGTGCATCTGAAAAGGGCTTAGTTTCGTTATTTTAACAGTATCTAATGCCCTTTTCACATGCACAGTGCATTCAATGCCATAACAAAGAATGGGCAGGATTAGTTTGTCAAAGAACCTGCATATAATCACCCAACTTTGTTCATGAAATTGCTTCAAATGAGTATATCTGAGTAACTAGACTCAATGTGCTGATATATGACGTCTGCCTTGACAATACGGTGGTTGACTGTTGAAAGAAAACACGTTGAACAGTTCTCAAAGTGTATGAGTCAGTGGTGGCATAAGACATTTTTGTTAGGGTGGGGGAGGGTGGGGGTGGGGGTCGGGGTGGGGTCGTGGAGGCGGTAGTGATGGACAACTCTGTTTCGTGGGAGCAAGCTTGATTTTGGTAGAGCCACCCTCCACAAAATGCGCCGGACGAGAGGAGGCTCTCCCTAGGGATAATTTACAAATTAGATGCTCTGAGAACCCATTTTTGCATTCTGGGTGAAAAGCAGCATTCTTATTTTGCGTTAAAAAGAAAATAACTATATGAAATATCCTCATAGAAATAAATATGTGTGGGGCACAAGTGTGGGGTGGGGTGGGGTGTGGGTGTGGGGGGCATGGGCGCCAAATGCCCACATGTGGGGGGGGGCGCCACTGGTATTGGTAGCAATAATATTCCTTCCATTAAACTACAGGATAATGCTAGTTGATTATTTATGAATTGCATGATACACGCCGGTGATGTTATCAGTTATAAATAAATAACTGTTACTGCTCAGCCAAGACCTTGTTATTAATAACTGTATACCATATTATTACTGTGTAGACAATATTATTTTATGGACAATTTTCTAAATTCTTACTTAAATATTTCAGTCCCCTATATCTGCCGCACTAATCGACCGCCTAGTTCACCTAGTGGTTACTCCGGGCCTGGAACACCAGCGCGATTAGAAAGTACATTCTTATAATTAATTTGTAAAACGGTTAATCTTACAAATGTATAATCGTTGAAGACCCATTTGATTCTGCCAACTTCACATCCCACCTCCGCCCGCCACATCTCTAAGTCATGTCATTGATTGCGTGTTCTGTCCTGTCTATTTGAGCCACGCGATAGCTATTTGTCGCCGTTGTATAGCAACTATTTGTCGCCGTTGTATAACAGCTATTTGTTGCCATTCTATGACAGCTATTTGTCGCCATTGTATAAGAGCTGTTTGTTGCCGTTGTATAACAGCTATTTGTTGTCGTTGTATAACAGCTATTTGTCGCCGTTGTATAACAGCTATTTGTCGCTGTTGTATAACAGCTATTTGTTGTCGCTGTACAACAGCTATTTGTCGCCATTGTATAAGAGCTGTTTGTTGCTGTTGTATAACAGCTATTTGTCGCCGTTGTATAACAGCTATTTGTTTTCGTTGTATAACAGCTATTTGTCGCCGTTGTATAACAGCTATTTGTTGCCATTGTATAACAGTTATTTGTCGCCATTGTATAAGAGCTGTTTGTTGCCGTTGTATAACAGCTATTTGTTGTCGTTGTATAACAGCTATTTGTCGCCGTTGTATAACAGCTATTTGTCGCTGTTGTATAACAGCTATTAGTTGTCGCTGTACAACAGCTATTTGTCGCCATTGTATAAGAGCTGTTTGTTGCTGTTGTATAACAGCTATTTGTCGCCGTTGTATAACAGCTATTTGTTGTCGTTGTATAACAGCTATTTGTCGCCGTTGTATAACAGCTATTTGTTGCCATTGTATGACAGCTATTTGTCGCCATTGTATAACAGCTATTTGTTGTCGTTGCATAGCTGTTGTTTGTCGCCGTTGTATAACAGTTATTTGTCTCCGTTGTATAACAGCTATTGGTGGCTGTTGTATAACAGCTATTTGTTGTCGTTGTATAACAGCTATTTGTCGCCATTGTATAACAGCTATTTGTCGCCGTTTTATAACAGCTATTTGTTGCCGTTGTATGACAGCTATTTGTCGCCGTTGTATAAGAGCTGTTTGTTGTCGTTGTATAACAGCTGTTTGTCGCCAATGTATAACAGTTATTTGTCGCCGTTGTATAACAGCTGTTTGTCGCCGTTGTATAAGAGCTATTTGTCGCCATTGTATAACAGCTATTTGTTGCCGTTGCATAACAGCTATTTGTCGGCGTTGTATAACAGCTATTTGTCGCTGTTGCATAACAGCTATTGAGTAGCAAATCAATTGTGGAAGATGCTTTATTATTTAATGAATATAATTTATGAACGTGTTTATGAAAATAAGGCAAAATACAAGATTGCATCATCTTCTTTAAAATAAATCTTGATATCTACATCAATATATTGATCACCCCCAGAAGCAATTCACGAAGAACTGTTTCTGACAACATTTGGTGTAAACACATATCAAGCATAACATACTAAAATCCCTATTAATCCATGATCACGATCTCTTCTACCATGGTATGGAATGGGCTTGTTAAGTGATGACGTATTTCCGGGTTCAGCTCGATTGTTAAATACAATGTTTTTGTTGCGAGTCGCGCTCTGTGACATCATACTTAACAAGCCCATATGACCTTTTCCCCATCAACGGACCTTTTCAATTTATCCATCCATCATATGACGCCATAATCAACTACGTGGCATGCATGCCGTCATAATCAATGACGCCATGAATGACGTAGATAAGTTCATCGCGAACGCGTAATGAACCTTTCCAGAGTAACGACGTCATATGACGTCATAATGAACTAAGCGGCCTGTAGGATGACGTCATAATCATTACGTTATAAATGATTATATTAGGCCCGTCTTTAACTCCTAATAGTCTGACACGTTATAAGAATTGTATGTCTCTACTATTTAATAAACAGGCTGTTGAATATTTTGAAACTAATTTGACTGGGCAAGTTAGTTTCAAAATATTCAACAGCTTACCTGTATAGTTTTCCGAAAATTGATAGTCAAGGAGTTCAGAGATGGTTATATTCCAACACGAGCGGGGTGTGGGTGGAGCTTAGCTAGAGATGGGCGGGGCATAGCTAAAAGGGGAAAGGTCAATTACAAGTACTATATTTACACAAATCAAACCATCTACAAGATATATGCTTTCCTCGTCATCAATGACGTAAACTCACGAATTATACTGTTATAGTCTACAGTATTTGCATATTCAATAGAGAATATGCTTGCTATCAGTTCTAAGAAACTTAGAGGAGAAGCTGTAGATAGATTTGTCAGCAAAGAAGCCGTTTGAGATTTTAAAATCTCGAGAGTATTTCACACAAAGGCATATTACTTTAGATTCTACACAGACGTGCCCGCTAGAGATCTGCCGGTCCTAAAATAAAATTTACATAGCACATCTGGCATCCGTTCAAACCACCAGTAACATTCTGTTATCATACAGTCAAACACTGTAGTAGTAGTGTCGGAATTAATATGATACCACCTCCCTCAACTGGCTGCCATTCGGCGATCCGTGGCCATGGAAGGCCGTGGCAAATATAAAACTCCCAGGCGGACCCCACTGTCTGGGAAAACCTCCTCAGGGTACCGCCAGTGGCCGACCTCTCTCTCTCTCTCTCTCTCTCTCTCTCTCTCTCTCTATTCTGACCGGTATCCTGAGGAGGTTTCTCTATCTGTGGGCCACTTTTCTACCTATCCTACCTATGTACCTATCCTACATATCCAACCCCACCTATCTCCTACCCCAACCTGTTGCTATTTCAGCTGGCTGGCTGGTGTGTGCGTGCGTGCGTGCGTGAGTGCGTGAGTGCGTGCGTGCGTGCGTGCGTGCGTGCGTGCGTGCGTGTGTGTGTGGTGCTTTGACCCCGCACTGGGGAGTGTCGTGGTGGGTCTTTATCTAACCTGGTCATATTACCCCGGCCCTAGTGTCTTACCTAGTTTCGAAATTTCAGGTAAGTTCTAGCGAGGTCTTTTGAGCGGATTTTAACCCCAGTCTGCAGCCTGGGAATCCTATGCAATTCGATACTCTATTGATTGACCCACTGCAACACCACTAAAATCTCGCCTCTTAGTAATCTTATCTCTGAGCTTGAGTTGTAAAATTGCTGTTACTGCGTTATCTCGAAGTGACGTCAAGATCTAGAGGGACTGATAAGCGCAGCAATACAGCAATGAGAACACATAACTTATCAGCTATAATTACTAATGCATTCATGGCCGAGGTAGTTAATGCGGGGAATCCCTGTTTTGTGTTTATTAGCAAACTTAAAATCACAGGTTCAAATCTCACTATTAGCATTTGTGGATTACTCAGCCATTTCTGGTCCGATTTTAAAATGGTAAACAGTTTCGAAATTCCCGCTTCATTCCGGTCCTAATCAATGCCAAGAACGACGAGAATGAAGTGATTTCTCGGTACAATATAAGCATACACTCTCTCACAATACTAACATGTGGATCTGACGCATGGGCATGCATGCTACACGTTCTTATGGACTTAACCATACCTCTCTCATAGGGCTTTATACACGCGAATGTACTATCCTATCTAGGGGCCATGCATGTGCACGGCCCATTTAGAGATAGCCACCCACAGGGATATACACCCCACAGGTACTGATCGCAAACGCCACACATAATACGGTCTGAACGCCCATTTAGAGACAGGCATCCACAGGTATACACACCACCTACAGGTACTGATCGCCACACATAATAGGGTCTGAACACCCAGACAGGAATCCACAGGGTTATACACCACCCACGGTACTGATCGCCACACATAATAGGGTCTGAGCACCCATTTAGAGACCGGCATCCACAGGGATATACACCACCCATAATAGGGTCTGAACGCCCATACAGGCATCCACCCACAGGTACTGATCGCCACACATAATAGTGTCTGAATGCCCATTTAGAGATAGGCATCCAGCCACAGGTACTGATCGCCAGCACCACACATAATAGGTCTGAACGCCCAGACAGGCATCCGCAGGTACTGATCGCCACACATAATAGGGTCTGAACGCCCATTTAGAGACAGGCATTCAAAGGGATATACACCATGAGTACTGTTGCACAGATTCGCGCTATTGCAAAGCCAAGAAAGCCGACCTGCTCCAGATGATCGACCAGATCCATGCCAAGGAGTGGCAGAAGCGACTCTCCCCAGCAATGAATATGGGAAGGTTTCGAGCGCTTACCGAGGATCCTTGGAATCCCCACAAGAAAGCTCAGTGGATACGTGAGTTTAGTCAGTTCGACGAGGAGGTGACTGCTAGCTTGCGAGCCAAGGCTGTAGCATGGCAGATGGAGGCCCATTCACTGGAGCGCTTAACTCTCCAACGCAGGAAGCCCACGCACCCTATGCAGGCATCCACAGGGATATACACCATGAGTACTGTTGCTCAGCTTCGTGCTATTGCGAAGCAATTCGGCCGTAGAGTTTACTCTAAGGCCAAGAAAGCCGACCTGCTCCAAATGATCGGACAGGTCCATGCTGAGGAGTGGCAGAAGCAACTCTCCCGAGCAATGAATATGGGAAGGTTTCCAGCGCTTACCAAAGAGGATCCTTGGAATCCCAACTAGTAGTATAGCCAGTAGTAGAAAAATACCACCTCCCTCCACAGGCAACCATTCCGTGATCCGCGGCTCCCACCACCCTCTCAATTCCTGAGGTCAGTCCAAGGTTTAAGATCTTGATATAGACTTTATCAAACATACATTATAATACATGCAAATGGCTTATGCAAGGTAAGCCTTTTCGATGCTTAAGGAACTGTGTTGGAAAATATTGTGCGACACACAATGCTCAGTTTCAGAAGGCTGCTGTTGAGCCGAAGCCATGCAAATGATGCAGGGTAGGTATTTAAACAGACTGTGGACTATGTAAAGCATGTAGGGGGGGGGGGCGTAAACATTCCAACAGAATGAACTACAAGAAGGTCTGTGCCAGGAGAAAGTTCAATTTAGTTATGGAAGAACTTAAACGTGTCATGCCACGCATTTAGAGACAGGCATCCACAGGGATATACACCACCCACAGGTTCTGATCGCCACACATAATATGGTTTGAACGCCCATTTATAGACAGGCATCCACAGGGATATACACCACCCACAGGTACTGATCGCCTGCACCACACATAATAGGGTCTGAACACCCATTTAGAGACAGGCATCCACAGGGATATACACCACCCACAGATACTGATCACCACACATAATAGAGTCTGAACACTCATTTAGAGACAGGCATCCACATGGATATACACCACCCACAGGTACTGATCGCCACACATAATAGGGTATGAACGCCCCTTTAGAGACATGCATCCACAGGGATATACACCACCCACAGGTACTGATCGCCACTTACTGTAACACCCTCGAAGATGGTCAGAAATGTTTAAGATCTAATATATAAACCTTGCATCATGGTTACTGTAACACCCTCGAAGATGGTCAGAAATGTTTAAGATCTAATATATAGACCCCGCATCATGGCTACTGTAACACAGCTTCGAGTGATGGCAAAGCCATTCGGTCTTAGAGGCTATTCCAAGGCCCGCAAAGCCTACCTGCTCCAGATGATTGCACACGCCAATGCTGAGGAGTGGCGAAAGTTACTCCCCACCCTTGCCGAGGAGTGGCTAAAGTGACTCTCCCGAGCAAAACAGACAGGGACGTTCCGTCGCTCACCTCTGAGGATCCATGGAACCCTCACAAGAAAGCACAGCTTCTCCGTTGGAGTCGGCAGTTGTATGAGAGGACGAATGTCAGCTTATGGACCGAAGCTGTAGCAACTTGGATGGCCAGCCATCCACAAGAATGCCTACCTCTTCTACACCGAATCAGAAGATGATTAATGAGGCGACCGAGATCTGAAACCCTAGCCCGGAGTATGAGGCGAGAAGGTCACCAGATTCTCAACGAGCGTCTCGATGAGAGGGAGACAGAGGAGAGAGGATGGCGAACAGTATGCTGGACATTCTTCAAAGGGCTAGAAGGCGACATTACAGGTCGGATCATGGAGATGCTGCGGACTGTTCAGAACGCCTTCTACCTTCGGTATACCCACACCTATCGAATCTGCCACATCGAGGATGGTAGGGTAATGCTCTTCCACAAGAATACTCCAGGAAGTCCCTGGATGAATACACTAGGAGAGACCCAGACTTGGGGTGGAGGGCAGAGAGCAAGCCTGCCTCGACCCAGACAATATCGATCTGCCCAATACCGCGTGGGCCTTCGTCAGATCAATCAACGTTGAGGTAAAGGTTGTCATCGACCGCCAGCCTCTGCTAGGGACAGGCCCCCTCCCAATCTGGCTCCGATGGAGGAAGGGAATGGTGGCACTCGATACCTACACAGATAACAGGTACCTCTGGAGATGTCTAGCAGTCCAGCAGGGTGCAAGAGCTGATAGAAGTACAGCTCCTGCACGAGAGCTTGTTAAACAGTTCTATGACCTGAACATGCCTGTGGATGATGTACGAAAGACGTCCCTAGACCAGCTGGACATGGTAGAGTTATTTTTGAAGGCAGGGATTCGTGTTTATGAGCCCACTGAAGAGGGTAGCTGGCATCTGACCAGGAAACCTGCACACTATCCGACCATCGTGACAATAGGAGTGTACGACCACCACGCCTTCTTCATTAAGGACATCTCCAAGCTGGCCTAGACTTTCAGCTGTGGGCACTGTCAACAGCAGTTCACCCAAGCATGTAGTCTCCATCGCCATGCTGACCACTGTACAGGGGGAAAAACGACCATCGATTTCCCTGGGGAGAAGGTAGTGGCACCGCAGTCACCATATGAGATGGCCTTCTATCCATGCCAACCGGCCAGTTCCGCGGCTACTCGTTGGATTGAATATGAGTCGAGAAACCGTGGAATTCATATACATCACGCAAAGTGTGATCACGGTGGTGAGCGTTGGATCGAGGGGGCTCCCATAGATGGGTATGATCTGACAACCGACACAGTATACCAGTTTCATGGCTGTCACTGGCATGGATGTTCACAACAGCAGCGAGGTGAGGATGCTGATCAAAGATACCGCAAGACGGTCGCGAGAGACGAGAAACTGAGAGCATCTGGACGCACACATGTGGCACAGTGGGAGTGCTGTATAAAACTCTGTCCAAGCGTCCACATCCCTGTGTGGACAGTACCATACCCACACTTTATTGTCTATGACTTTGAAGCCCTTCTAGATGGGATCAAGCCCCACCCTACAGAGAGTCTCACGATCGAGAGTGCCCACATACCAATCTCGGTGTCAGTCGGCTGCTCCTTAGACGGTAGCACGAGCTCGCCAACTCACCTCTGCAATGCTAACTCCAAAGTGCTGATCTTAGAGTTCATGCAGGAGATCCAACTTCGAGCCTCCACGATCCAGGTAAGGGTTCGGTCACAGTATCTACCCGCAGACTTGGACAAGTTATCAAAACGACAGCAGCGACTTATCAATGAGTGGTGTGACCAGGTGCCTGTGCTCGGGTTCAACTCTGGGTGGTACGACCTGAACCTCATCAAGAGGTACTTCGTGGATGAACATACTACTTCGTCCAAAGGAACGGTGAAAGTTATCAAGAAGGCTAGCCAGACAATGTTCCTCATTACCCTGAACTGAGGTTTCTCAATGTAATCAACTACCTCAGCCCAGGGGTTTCTTATGAGAAATGGATCAAAGCCTACAGTTGCACGCAACAGAAGAGCTGTTTACCGTATGAATGGATCAACTCACCTGAGAAGCTTGACTATCCTGGACTACCTGATTATCCTGCATGGTGGTCCAAGCGCAAAGGTGGTTACCTTCTTGAGTTGTCAGAGTGGAAAGCTTGTAAGCAGACCTTCAGAGATCTAGGGATGAAGACGTTTGCTGACTGGTTGCGATATTACAACAACTTGGATGTTAGCCCATTCATTGAAGCCTTAGAGAAGATGCGAGAATTCTACACAGAACGAGGTATTGACATTCTGAAGGATGTGGTGTCACTTCCTGGTGTGTCGCTTCAGTACTTACTTCGTGGTACTGCTGAACATGAGCCGGGTATTAGCCTTTCCTCTCCAGGCAAGGAAGCTTACGAGATGTTAAAGGGTGCTGTTGCTAGGGGGTGGTGGTGGCGAGCAATGTGTTCACGAGATATCACGAGTCTGGGGTTACCCGAATTCGCAAGGTAAGCGAGTATGTCAACGTCTCCTTGGTTATGATGCAAATGCTCTGTATTTGTCAACCATGGCCCAAGCAATGCCGTGTGGTAAAGAAACTGTACGACGGTGTGGTGGGCGTGTACGCAGTGATATTGAACGCTTTAAGCAGGATCTGCTAGTGGATCGTTGGTTCGGGTTTGCTTAGGTCGATATTGAGGTACCTAAAGTGTTATGGCCAAAGTTCGAGGAGATGTTTCCCATCTTCTATAATCGTGAGATCCCAGAAGAGGCTATACCTTCGGAGATGCTTGCATACCTTGATAAAAACAGGTCGACAAAAGTCTACAACTAGCAAGCTCGTTGGTGCACTCTCTGGTAAGAAGAGGGTATTGTTAGCACTAACTCTCAAGTGGTACCTTGCCCATGGATTAGAGATTACTGCTATCTATTGCGCTATGGACTACACCTCACAGAAACCTTTTGCATGGTTTGTAGTCTCTGTTACTGAGGCATGTCATACCGGGGATGTTGACAAAAGTAAAGCCTTGTTGGCTGATCTCTTCAAACTCCTTGGCAACAGTGCATATGGGAAGCTGATTGAGGCATTAGAACGTCATCAACACCAGCTTCACTAAGGATGAACGAGCAGTAGACAGAGCCTTGCGTAGTGCATGGTTCAAGGATCTAGAGGAGATCGGTGATTCCTACGAATTGCAGAGCTAAAATCACCGTTCGTCGCCCCTTCCAGGTGGGTATAGCAGTATACAAGCTGCCGAAGCTGCGAATGCTGGAGTTCTACTATGACTTCCTCGATTGCTACGTAACTCGTGACAGCTTCGAGTACCTGCAGATGGACACCGATTCTGCCTATATCGCCATAGCAGGCTCCAAGCTCGATGAGGTGATACGCCAAGAGATGCAAACAGAGTATGAGGCCTGCAAACGGGACTGGTTGGCATGGGACAAGTGGTCTAACCACACTCAAAGATTGTTCAAGCTCGTGTTCGAAGGCACTCGTGGTATTGCTCTCTGCTCCAAGTGCTACTACATGGAGAATACAGACCACTGGAACAGCAGACACTTGCAAGTGAAATGCTCGACCAAGGGAATGTCTAAATGGCAGAATGACATCTCCTGGTAGAGGTTCTACA
Source organism: Chaetoderma sp. LZ-2023a (assembly GCA_034401795.1). NCBI lineage: Eukaryota > Metazoa > Mollusca > Caudofoveata > Chaetodermatida > Chaetodermatidae > Chaetoderma > Chaetoderma sp. LZ-2023a. The sequence goes on from CM067372.1 coordinate 53,950,690, forward strand.
GCGCCCTCCATGGTGTAGTGGACAGAGCCACCAATCGAGGCTTACGCATGCACAACCAGGGTATGGTGACGTATGCGCAGGAAAAACATGGACTCTCCACTTACTAGGATAAGCCCCATGTGCTGCCAAATGGGGTCCATACAGAGCCCATCGAGTATCATGTTAGCACCCTAGGGGGTGACAGCTGTGTGTCTTCAGAGAATAGCTGAAGCTCTTCTACGACAAATGGGCGCCCAGGCATTCCGTGCTGGCGTGCCAGGTAGCGCAGTGTAGGCTGCCTCTTCGCCTCCACATACCTGTCAAGCATGTGAACATCTATTGACCAGTTAGAATCTGTTGCAGGCCGTCGACCACCTTTCAGCTCACCAGGCTCATACAGGTACCGAACCAGAGCATCAGGTGGTAGGCACTCCTCTCCCTTGTTCGCTCCTCTAGAGCTGTGACCAGCAGAGTGTCTGATAGCCTCTACTGGCTTCTTCCTGATTTGCCTAGTAACCTCGGCATTGGATCTCTACACCACAACAGCCAGCCCTCTCACCCATACTCTAGAATGTTCACTCGCCGCGGCCATTTCCTGGGCGTATTAGTGTGGGAACAGTCTCTCTGGCAGTGTCGGATTCCACCGCTCAACGATAGCCTGGGCATGGTGATGCCCTACCTCGCCTCGCCTAACTGCCACACCATGTTTCTGCATGAGGGCTGCAGTCTCCCCTCTGAACTCCTTACTCTCATCCACCTGCAACAATTCCGGCCACTGGAGGGGATTTTCCGAAGCCTCGTAGACACCCTGGAATGCCTGGGCCACCTGGCCAGCTGACTTGTCTGTGAGCGGTACTGCCACTTTGTACCTGCTGGCGACATCAACGATGGTGAGAGCATACTTGTAGGTCTTATGACCAACCGAGTCAGGTGGAAGGAATAGAACATTTGCCTGGTGAACTCTGTTCGGGACAGTTTCCTCGAAATGAGCATGCCTGATTTGCCGTGGACGAGGTTTGTATATCTGCCACATTGCCTGGTGGATGAGCCACTGGCTACCTGTCTCCAATGTGTAGTTGTGGCCCTTGCGACGTGCAGCCTCGAGTAGTTGAGGGGGCTCACAGTAATATCCACCAGGCTGATAGTAGAGTTCCTCAAGAAAGACGGTTAATACACTCCTGGATTTCTTCACTGACGTCCACTCCCATCCTGTCACGCACGGCCTGGGTGGACTCTAAACAGATGAACAGACGGTCATCATTCATTCGACCATCACTGAAGACCTCAAACACCTTCGTACACTGGCATTTAATCTCTGCTATGGCAACATACGGTAGCCAAGGGCCTACGACTCCGAAATACGTACCTATGGTATGGCTTTAGAAATCTTCTCCACCCCATGGAGAGCATTGTTGGCGATCTTGCAGACCGTCTCGCCAGCCTTCATTGTCAACAGAGCGATCAGAGCCCCGACCGCTGCCAACAGACCGATAGAACCTTTTATGTAAGTGTGATGGATTCCTTTTTCTCTGTGTACTAGCTTGCAGGATTCAGGCTCTACATCATCATACTAACCCGTGGTGTCCGCTACATCGTAGTCGTCTGCATCATCCTCCTCATCAAAGTCCTCCTCATAGACCTCATCATCTATGTCTTCGACTGGATCAGCCTCTGTTTCATACATCGCTCTGGGGATGCGTCGCTGTGGCAGTTATGTAGTAGCTTTAAACTGTAGTCTATAGCATGGCCTCTGCAATCATAAATGCGGGGGTATTTGCCTTAGCGAGCTGGGGACTCAGGTTCGCCGACAGGGAGGTGGCAGAGGTCGAGCGTGAATATCATAACACGGCGATGGAGAAGCCGTCTAAGGAGAAGTTTGAGTACAGAAAGACCTCGAGCATATGCGCCAGAGGGAGGCACGCCGACGCCAACTCCGAGCTCAGGCCAACCAGAGCCTCAAAGAGGCAGATGAGAGTCTCGATGAGTACTACGAGGCTGTATCTGAGCCAACGCTCGACTATAAATCAGTGACAGGTCAGAAGACAGCAGAGCTTATAGTAGTGGTGGCCGCTGCAGCGGTGACGACAGGAGTCATTCTCTATGCATGCTCAAGCTGAATACCTGATGTGTTCGACACGCATACCTTAGCATAGCCAAAGTAAACTACCGTTACACCTAATGAGCGAGTCCCAGCTATGAGGTTTCTGATGTTGATGCTGAGCCAGTTGCCCTGATTAGGTGGGATGTACCTGCCCCCGAGGTGGTGACGACCATCGAGTGCCGACTCGAGGTAGTCGCGTCCACTGGTTAGGCACAGAAGTGCATATGACTTAGTTTTCTGTCTGTAGACTTGGCAACCAGCCAGCTCGCATACCTCACCAAGAACATTGGTCCCAGCAACCACACGCTTGAAGTCGTCTAGCTTATCCACCTGCTGGATGGCTCCTCCCTTCTGAACCAGGACCGCAACAGTGACACAGTCTGATGCACCATGATGCAATGTCAGCTTTACCTGTTGGTTAGCTGTGGCTTGGACCTGCTGATGTTCTCGCTCCACATGCACGATCCGCTGTTTGGAACCCATTTGCTTCAGCTCCTGGTCATTCTCGTCATGCCAGACATGAAGTCTTGGAGCATTCAGCGTTGCATCTGCGAGCTGCTCAGTGTACACCCGGAGGAACAGCCTATCCTGCATGGCAGCCGGATTCACGTGTGTGTTCTCGAGGAGGGTTAAGAGTGGAACTGCCACAGGCTTCTCGACACCTGCCCATAGTTCGAACTCTGTGAACCTCTCATTGCACCCCACAGCGTAGTACCCCTTTCCCTTCGTATAGAGGGTTGGGACACGAGCCAGTAGACCTAGGACTCTGTACTCATCGTTCACATATGTGGTGTCCACGGTGCTGTTGCTCTGCATGATCTCCCACCTGTTCAGAACCTGCGCGAGCTCTACCGTCTGTTCTATTGTGCTCTCAAGCTTGAACTCGAGTATCATGCCCTTGATCTCGTGGATCTCTGCCGAGATTGCAAAGTCAATGTACTTCCCAGCAGCGGACAACCGGTTCTCATCGTGTATACTGGCCCGAATGACCATCAGGCAGTCCTTCCGTGGATCAGTGCGGTGTGATGTTGCATGCTTAATGGCCCCATCTGGATGCATGTTTAAGGTCTGGGTATATAGAGGGGTTAAACGGCTGCCATGTTTGGTAAAGTTCTTCAGCAGATTATCTATATGCAGCAGGACATTTCGGCATGACAGTCACAGCCACGGCGTGCACTGCCCCACTGTGACAGGGTCCGAGGACTGCTTCGTGACATCAACATTATCCACGAGCGAGCCAAGGTCACCCCTCTGTCTGATGCGGAGATACTGACCGCCATAGAGGAAGAAGCAGCAGCTCGTAGTACAAAAGAACTCCTGACTCGGATACCCTACCGGAGGTTTGACAGCACCCAGGGCAGGACACTCGACCTACATCCTGTGGCCCAAACAAACCGTCCTGTTATTCTAGCTCTCCAAAAGGCGATGGTCGACCCCAAAGATCAACTAACAGTCGGGGAGTGGGCTGCCATATTTAGCCTCCATAGCCAGGAAGAGTGAGATATGCTGGATAGCCTCCAGTCTGGAGCAAATAACTACTTCAGGGAGGAGGTCAGTGCCACTGTAGTGGAGAGCCATGGCACCGGTCATGCAGAAGGTCCTCAGGAGCGGTTCACTGTTGGCCGCAAGGAAGCTGTTGAGCACATCTTCAACGAAGAAGGATGCAGGAGATTGGCCAGTGAGCTGGCAGCATTTCTGAAATTCCCAGGTAACTGCCAGGACTACCTCATCAAATCTGCTCGCAAGTCAGATGCTCGTCATGCATGGACAAAGTGGATCTTCCGTGAGAAGTTCCAGAAGAAGAGAGGCCTAGACTCTAACCCTCAGTGGGTAGAGTTTAAGCGGCGGGCTTCTGACGAAGCTAACGAAGTCCTCGAACTTCTGATGAAGTTCCTCAAGCTTCTGACGAGGTTCCTCAAGCATCTGAGGAAGTAGCAGAGATGGCGGACAAAATAGCGGAGACCGTGCAGCCTTCTGATGAATGAAAAAAGTTGTGACAGCTGCGATAGTCTGTTAGCGATGACGCGTAGGGCAGGCTAGTTTCCTGATTCAGTTTGTAGGTGAAGTTCTGCGCCTTTTCCAGAGATGGCTTGAAGTGTGACAGCTCACCTGTCTCCTTGTTGCTGAAGATGAAGCGGTACAGCTCAGATTCCCTCTGTACACCTGTAATAAAGTCCCCTTTGGTCTCCTTGAGGGTTAGGCTGTTGTATATGGTCTCGAGCAGGGCACGTCCACACTTGGAGCTGAAGTATAGCAACCGGGCATTGTGGTGGATGTGTGGTGAGATCTCGCGAATGTACTTCTGAAAGAGGATGAAGACAGTTATCTTTGTGTGCCGGATGTGCCTGGTGATGTTGCTGAGGTAGGTGACTGTCTTCTGGTCCATTGCAGGGTCATCAATAACTAGAACAAGTGGTTCTGTTAGTCGGGCTGCCAGCGGCTTCTCCATCAGTGCTTGCGGGTTATGTGTCTTGGTGATTGGGCCATTGTACCATTGATCATTACTGTCAACCACCTCAGCAGTGGAGTCAGACACCAGAAGGATGTATTGAGAGTGTAGATGGTCGGCCTGGAGAGCCCGCAGCAAGATATTTTCCCATGTCCTGATGGGGAAATAATCAGCAACACCTGGCCAGCATCGAATAGTACAGACATCTGTGCGGAGAATGGTTAGCACTTGGTCGGCGGTAGCCTCTTCTATATCTGGGAGACTAAATGGCAGTACTTCCTGCATCAGCTCTTTCGCCTGCAGTGCAGAGAATCCTGCACCTCTGGCGGATATGAAGGATGCGATGGAGGCGTCTAGCATGAAATCCCAGCAGCAGCTGAGATCTTAGCTTAGAGGGCCTGTGTCAACACCCACAGTGTCTAGTACATCCAGTATCTGTATGATACATGCACGGGAAGCCATGACTATCCTGTGGTCTTAAACGCCTAATCCAAGAGCCCTGACCCCTTCACCTCTGGTAGCCGGAGGATCATCCTGCCCCTCTGGCAGATTTGAAGGATGCGAAATGAGGCGTCAAGAATGAAATCCCAGCATCAGCTGAGAAGATAGTGTAGAGGGCCTGTGTCAGTACCCACAGTGTCTGGTACATCCAGTATCTGTATGATACATGCAAAACAATCACGATGAGATCTCGGGCTGGGATGGTCCCTCGGATCTCCCTTCTCATCGAAGTCTAGGAAGGAGATAGAGGCAACAATGTCCTTTGAACCGAGGCATGCCTCGCCCAAGTGAGCAAAATCGCCTAGCTCTTTGCTTTCTAGGTCTGTGAGTGACAGAGTCATAGTCATGTACAAACGACTTAAACCTACTAGGCATACCCCGAGTGAAATAGTTGGGCATAGTAGGACCACGCAGTCGGCCAAGGGAATAGGTAGCAGTGCTCAGGGTACTGTCCCTCTCTGCAGGGGTACGCCTTGTGGGCGGTCCACCATTCCCGGGCATTCGCAATCCTCAGATCGAGTGTTCGACTATGGGCTACACACCGGCATCCGGCACGCCATGCCTCATATGCTGCAGGGGTCTCGTGATCCATCTCTCACTATTCAGAGGTGTTAAACATAGGCGACGATGATCTCAGCATTGCATTCGTTGCTAGCCCTAGAACCGCGGCCTCCATTAGTGTAACACGTTCACCCATGATCTTGGTGGCAGCAGTGTAGGCACCACTGAGGGTGATCTTTGGGATGGATGGGTTATTCTGAGACAGTGCCAGGCCACCCGATTCACCACTGTAGCGAAGACAGCCGCAGTGGTGGCACAAGAACCTCACTTCCCCCTGTCATCTTCACCATGGCCACATTCGCTGCCACATTACTGGCGACATGGATTGCCAGAGGTTTTGCTTTGGTCAGTGACTTCTGTGTCTTGGTTCGCAGCAGGTTCTCCACCTTCTGAAGACTTGCCTGGCTCTTTGGCAGTTGCTTCACGATCTGTACTGTTGACGTCATTGTTTAAGCACTGAGTATACAATGCGGTTAGACGTCTGCATCCCCTGTCGAGAGAGCTAATAAGATCTTCCCAGTCTGCGTCTGCCAGGTGGCCGGGTTGGTACTCAGGAATATTCATCCCTCTATTGAGACATCTTAAACATGTCCGGGCTCACGCTATGCGAGAAGTACTATGATGTCTTCCGTAGGGAGTTGAAGGACAAGAAGAAGACACCAGATGAGCTCACTCAGCTTTCCGGTGCTGACCTGACAGAGGAGCTGACAGCTGTGAAGCTCTATCTGAGATTTGGCAAGGGACAGATCTGCTTCCTCGAATACCTTATCATGGTCGGGAGTATCGTCGAGCAGCTCCTGCGAGCTAATGGTTTCTACAAGGATCGGGAGTCTGTCATATGTGTTCCAGCAGTTGCAGACCACCATGGCCTCACCGGTCTCAGAACTGAACAAGGCTCTGCGATACTACAAGCTGGAAAAAGGATGCAATGTGGAACCATCCAGCCCTTGGATGTGCATGTTGGCAGCGGGTATAGGGGCTGTAGGGCATGCCAACCTGGTTCAGTGTCTCACTGTGGTCCACACTGCTACTGTAGAGAGTCAGAATAGTCTTATAGCTGATTTGCTAGTGGCGGAGTAGGCTGATCCCGAGCGCCACAATAGCTAGGCCAGACACCACATGTAGAGCTACCACGGAAAGCGGTGTCACGTCAACTGACTGAAGTGTCATGGTCGGAACGACTGTATGGCCCGTACTACACGCAGGTGCATTGATGTCAGTGTTGAAGCCGAAGTGGACATCGGGGGAAATCCCCTCGACTATCATGTTGTTATAGCCCCTGACCAGGAGGTCCTCGATATTCATGATCATGTTGCTTGGAATCAACCGTAGGTGTGGCGAAATAGCAAAGTCAAGTTTGCAACGGGCCTTCTGCAACCCCTGCTGGAATTTAGCCATAAGACTACTGGGGTCTGCCACGATGATCATATCCTCAACGAGGCTGATGAACATGGCTTGGACCTCTGCTCCGCTGACACCATCTATGGAATGCCGCAGCTGAGTCTGTACCAAACGGAGGCAGTAGCACAGTGCTTCCAAGGACTGGTTGATCCGAATTATCCCTGCTGGTGTGAGGCCTGAGGTGGTGTCTCGGACAAAGTACTTCCACACCTCAGGATAGTCCTGCCGCAAGCCAGTGATGTGCATATTTTGCACCAGCGCTCCTGGGTCAGAGTCTGGATCGAACGAGAATGTCGCTGTCTTCCGACGGTCTACTCGTCAGGGTGTTCGATAGGGGAATCCTGAGTAGTCACGTCTCGGGTCACTGTACATAACCCCTAGACCGCTGTTGTCACTACCATGCCACCGATAGTCTGGGTGAGCGCTGAACTCTCTCTGTAGTCTGATGGCCACTGAGACACTATGACTGTTGAGCTGTGCATCGAAGGTGTTTGTATCAGGGAGGCTTGCTTTTTGGCTCATCCTCGGCCGCAGTCTCCGCTGCATCGTCCGCAGTCTCCGCTACATCTGGCTCATCATCGTATGCGAAGACATCATCCCGTTTACTCTCCTCCAGGAGGTCCTGCCAGTATGGGTAACCTTCACTGTTCCTTCGCCTCCTTGCAATGCTCGCGTTCTGTTGATACCAGCTCTCCCGCTGTAGTCGCTCTCCTTCTTGTTGACAGATCTGTTGCTGTGCGAGCATCTGCGCAGGGCAGGGGTCATGAAGGGGCAACCCTGTAGCGGGCTCTTCATCATCTCGGCAAAGGTCAGATATTCCTGGTGTGATATCATGTCAGGTCAATGAGTAATGAGAGTGTAAACTCTAAATGGGTGTCCGATATCCCATCTGTGCTGGAATATATGTTAATGGAGGGTGTGTCAAACAGGTGATTTACAGGTGTGAACAGGCTAGGACTGATAGCTTTCTATAGGTTGCTGTTGGCATCTGGGAGATACTCTATCATGTCCCGGCTGACTTCTACCAGTGAGCTGCTGTGTGCACTGCCCGGAGGTTGATGTAACACATCGGCGTGTGTGTATGTTGTGCCCCGCAACAGACACCTCTTTTTTCCAGCCTTAATTTTTGTCCTATTGTTGTTTTGTTTTTAGATATTTCCAGCATACTTTTGGTAATTTTTGGATTGTATATTCCATTTGGTGTTTTAAATACATCTATCATATCTCCTCTTAGTCTTCTATATTTGAGTTAGTGAAGTCCTAGCTTTCTTAATCTTTCAGGGTACTCTAGATCCTTCAGTGTGTGAATCAATTTTGCTGCTCTTCTCTGCACATTTTCCATCGCCGCTATGTCCTTTTTGGTGTGCGCCCCTCCCCCCCACCCCCACACACACATACATCATATTCCAGGTGAGGTCTAACCAGCACTTTGAAAAGGCTGATGAACATGCTTGCATCTAGGAAGCTGAAGGATCTTCTTATCAGTCCCATTATTGAGTTTGCCTTATTTACCTGTGACTGTATGTGTCGCTTAAATGACAAGTTATTGTCCACTGTGACGCGTATATCGATTTCTTGTGCCAATCTTCCAGGGTCACCAGGTCACCATCCTGATTTTGTGAACAATACTCATATGTGTTTTCCTCTTTCTTTGTTCAACTCTGTACCTTCATAACTTTACATTTATTTCGGTGAAACCGCAGTAACCATGTGCCAGTCCATCTTTTTAATGAATCCAGATCTTCTTGTAGCTTTTCCTTCTCTTCAAATGTCTTTGTCTCTTTGTACATATTTGTGTCATCTGCAAAGAGAAACGTTGATGCATTGACACAGTCGGGCAAGTCATTTATGTAAATGACAAATAGTATCGGTCCTAGGACGCTGCATTGTGTGGATCCCACTTGTCACACCTCTGTCACGTGAGCTTATTTCATTAACAACCACCTTTTGTGTTCTGTCAGTTAACAATTTTTAAATCCATTTTACTACCCTACTGCTTATCCCATAGCTGTATAGTTTGTCGTTTAGGCTCAAATAATCATCTACATATCCGTCAGCTAATGCGTGTTGTGCATAACTATGTCTTAATTACCAGTCATGTATTTTATTGTATGTTTGTAAATGAAAGGCACTAGTCAGATTGACAGCAGTAAAGCTCAGAAAACTCCCTAGACACGAAATGCGTGTTACACAACTGGAAATATATGCTTCTACAATGGACCAGTTCCAGTTTTAGGTATGCCCCGCCCATATCTAGCCAAGCTTCACACACATCTCGCTCGTGTTGGGATCGATCGATCACTGAACACCCTGATTATCAATTTCTAGAAACTATACAGGTATGGTTGTTGAATATTTTGAAACTAATTTGACTTGGTGCTGTTGCTGCCTATGGCAGCAGCAGCGCCTAGGCAAATTAGTTTCAAAATATTCAACAACTTGTTTATTAAATAGCAAAGTGATGTAATTCGTGCACTGCTTCGGACGGAATATTAAGCGTTGCTTAAAACAGACTAAATCAAGTCATTCATGACGTCATGATTATGACGTCATCATACACGACACGCAGTTGATTATGACGTCACAAGACGTCATGTGATGGATGGATAAACTGGAAAGATCCATTAGACTATTATTAACGTATTTACATGTTCTATGCATCTCATCAATGATATTAGAGTGTGAGCATTCACTACCGATAACAATGTTCGTAAGTTTCATAAGTGTGTCTTCGTTTAATTACACGTCCCATGACACACAGATTACACATCATGTGAGACGACGTCCACGTCTTAGTTTCTCATCTGAAGAACTGGAACTATGTAGCTGTTGCACATATGCACATGCCAGCTAACATCGAAGGATTGTGTTCAGTATGTTCCATGGTGATACGTCACTTGGAAACAGCAGCCAGTCTATAATACATACGAGGCTTCACACCGAAATAGCCATGCAGTACGCACGCCCGCTATCCAGCAAGCAGGCACGGCATACCACACGCACGCACTCACGCGCGGATGGACGGACGCACGCCCGTACCCACACAAGCAAGAAAACACACAACACACGTAGGCATATATGTAATAAATATTACAAAGCCTAACGTGACTTAATATTTTACCCACAATATTCACATGGTGATAAAACAAGTATGTTATTCTTGGTTTACAATGATAATAGCTTTTAGCACTACTTTGTAACTTTATTGTTTTTACTCCAGTCTGTATGCTCATCGTGTGATGTCCAACACCAATAAACTGGCAAATCATGGATTATTGCATATGGCAGTGCCCAGTCCATCTTTTGGGGGACGGTGTAATTTTCCATGTATGCCTTTGATGGTGTATCCTTAAATTAGACTAACACTAAGGGACTGCTTCTGAATGGTGATCCTGCTGTGAGAGGCATGACCCAATCTCTCCTCAACAAAACCATGACTGCGTCATCCATCCATAATGATATGGTCGCTGTATTGCATGCTGATGCTCTTTCTGGATAAATGATGTGATGAGTGATAGACAGGATGCATCATAAGTGGGACTGTGATAACAATTTGATACTATACTAGAACCTGGTACCGTAAATGACAAATGAATGCCTCTAGGCGTATTGTCCGGACAAAAAGCATGCGACAAAAAATGAAGAGGATTATTTTGAAGAACCTGACGGGGTGTGTAGTTTGCTTACATGCTATCAGTGTGCTGACAGCTGGCCTGCGGTGCTACACTGTAACATATTTAGTTACAGTACTGATATTCCGCTACCAAATCACTAAATGTTATTATCTGTTAACAGATCTTACGATGTGGAGTCTAATTTCTAAACACAGACCACCCTTCAGTATCCATTGTTTCTTCTCACTGTGGCTACGAACCATTCCTTGAACAACATATGCAAATGGGCGTCAATATCTTGCCTCAATATTGACCCAACAAAAGCGGTGTGTGGAAACAATACGGCGACGATGATGCCTATATGCGGATGAAATGAGAGCCGTGTGGATTCAGGTGTCACCAAGGTCACAGGAAATGTTGTGTGGAACATGACCCAGCGTATTGAATTTTGTACATCATTAAGCGCAAATGCCGTGTGGGGAACACGAGGTGTTTCTTGTGTATGGGATATGCTGCGTACGGTCGCATTCATTTCTGCCTGCAAAGATGAATTGAATAATGTAAGATGAGAGTCACTGGCAAATGTCAATTAGAACTGAAAAGAGATATGCACAGGCTAATTGAAAAGTCTGTATAGAATAATGCCATCCGACAATTTTTTGTCCGCCAACTATTACGGTTAGACCTGGCTATGCTATATACATCCTCAAAATTGACGTACACGGTCATTTATTATTTGTATGGATTCCTAGACCAAGTGGCTGCAAAATTATCTTGGGTAGACAGTTCACGAAAAATTCCTCCCATTTTGTTTTGAATATTGGACATCCCTGGAACTAGTGAGCATATCAAGCTAGTGTTGGTGTCAATCACATTTTCAAGGACGAGAACAGTAAAAATTCCCATATTCACTTTCTCGAAGCACCGATTGTAGTGTTTTCAAGATAATGGACGCAACATTTCTAATGTGTGGAAACGAACCAGAAGATTGGCACCATGTGATTACTAAATGTGACGTCTACGGTGAGCTAGGCCAAAGGTATGTGTTTAGGCTGACGAAGATCCTGTTGACGGTCTATGAAGTGCGAGATGTAACCGAAATGGTCGATCAGCCTCTGATCCTGGTCAGTTAACTATAGAGTGTTCACGAGATCTAATGGCCCAGCTGAGCATCATAGAATCGTACATTGACACCACTGGGCTAGTCGACAAAGTGGAAAAGTCCACCCGTGAGTCTATATACAAACTTCATACACTGAGATGTCAACAGATGAACACGAGGCAATGAGACCGCCAGGCCGCGTGTGGAATATTCCAACATCGCTTAGATGAAATGTTTCACAGCAATATCTTTGAGCATTTTAAAGCTTGCTGTACGTATGCTATATATATAATCTAGGTAACTATTTATGTCTATAACTACAACTGATGTTGTCATACTTCTGAAGAACAGAATAGTTCACTACCAATTGTTGCATTTTGCTCAAAATAGAAACTTATTATTTAAATAAAGAAGTGCGATTGTTTGGAAACCTTGGGATTTCACCACAGGTCTAGCGATGAATGGAATCTCTCGTGTGCTTGAAAGTCCTTAGATGCTGGTCTTTTGAGTTTAATTCTTTGACTTAGGTCAGGTGCATTTAAATTTGCATTTTCTATTTTTATACCGACCCTTTAACTCTTTTGCTCTGCAAATGTACACTTTTATGTGAAAATTTAGATTTTAACAAAGAATCAGGTGTGTATTTTTTAGCCACCTTGGTGGATGGAGTTGCCTGTGACAGTAACATCATTCACCAAATATGTTGAGAAATGAACACCAGTTAACGGTGGAAATTAAAACTTAAATATCAATGTGTTTGGGGATAATGTTAAATCTCCATCTAGAATTATAGAACAGCGCTTAAGGCCTGAGTTGGAAATGTTGAAGGTGGTAATCCTTACCGAAACAAGGCGCAGGTCTCTGTTTGTTTACTTTTCACAGAAATATGCCTAGTTACTTCTTACTTTACTTAATATCACAAACTTCTGCTTTGCCTGCGGCTGGCTTAACAAAATATTCAAGAAAATGTTTATTAAATATTAAAAACATACAATTCGTACAACAAGGCTTAGTCCGTTTTGAATTATGCGTTCGTAACGTATTTATCTGCGTCAATCATGACGTCATTGACTGTGGCGCCATTCTTACACGTCACGTAGTTGATTATGACGTCATATGATGAATGGATATACTGGAAAGGTCCATTGTAAAAACAGAACAGTTCACGCTAAATTATTTGTATATGAATCAATAAAGTAGCTTCTGGTTTTATATGGTACAAAATATTACATTGCTAATCTCGAAATGTACAGCTTACATGCTGGATTATGTCCAGGCTGACTTTGGTATGCTTGCCCCAAATGTAGAAAACAGAACAGTCCATTCAAAAGTGCTTGAATCTTGATCCACAGAGAACTTACTAATGATATATCAGATGATTTATTTAAAAGAGACATTGGCTGATAGATATAAATATCTTATTTTGGTAATGTAATGCGCTCGATGTATCGTTACTGTATACTATTTTCTATACAGAAATTCCGGACCGGTAACCTATATTTGTTATTAATTGCTATTTTTCTGTGCATATTAGTGCGCGCTACCGTTTCTTCGTATGAGAGACAATATCTATTGGGAAGAACTTAAACTATTTTAAATATATGCTTAGACAGTTTGACAATTTCAGAGCAAACCCTCAAAATACTCTAGTCGCTGAGGATGAAAACCGCAAAAAATAATTGGGACACTTCAAAGAAATCATCTATTTAAATAATCACCACATATCCCTTATAGTGAGCACTTTCTGATGCGATTGATGATACTCAGGTGGTCTCTGTGAAGCATTGGTGTTTTCTGCCGTTAAATTTGTTTTAACGTTTTCGTTATTTTTGGAATTTCTAATTCGCATCTTCCTGGCAATTGAGTGGTATATTTACAAGAATAGATGATCAAGTGCTAGAATTCGCCACTAGAAGCAGATTATACACTTGATACCGTAAAAATTTGTTATAGAACTATCAGCGAATGTATAATTAATTACTAATCTTGATATGTAGAGCTAACGTGATGAATTATGAAACACTAATTTTGGCATTGGTTATTACGTTTCCAGAAAACAGAACATTTCACACACGCACACAGTATTGCATACGTTTACACCATTTCGTATTTCACATCATAAACTCGTATAATTTGCAATTCATCTTGGTAGCAATCTGAGGCCCGTTTTATAAGTTGAACTTTCTGTCGCGCCGCGCTAATGACGACTGGTTGATTTATATAGTGGACTCTGTCATTTTCAGGCGGATTTCGCTGGCAGGGCACAAGAGAAGTTCGACTTAAAAATCGAGCCCGATATATCTGGATGGTCGCAACTGGCTGCCAACCTCGACCCAGTTGTAATCGTTTGGATTATGCATGTCTGTATAATTATTATTATTATTATTATTATTATTATTATTATTATTATTATTATTATTATTATTATTATTATTGCCCAGGAGAATGATTCGTAGAATACTCGATGTATGTGTCATCTGATTGAACCTGCCTCCACACATTCTAGAAAATGCTCTGGTTCTGCAATTAGTGCCACATGCTTAGTTCCAATCTTGCTTCCCGACTTCACCACAACATTGCATTGTTAGCTCACGTCCACACCTGGTTAAAAGCTGATGTAGGGGTAAAATCGCCGTCTTGTCCATGTCCCAAAACGAATTCAAATATATTTCAACTCTTTAATGGACCTTTTCATTTTTAGCTATGCCCCGCCCACACCTCGCTGTGTTGGGATTGATCGATCCCCAATTGCCCTAGCTATCAATTTCCTGAAAACTATACAGGGAAGCTGTTGAATATTTTGTAACTAATTTGACTGGGTGCTGTTGCTGCCTATGGGAGCAAAAGCGCCCAGTCAAATTAGTTTCAAAATATTCAACAGAATATTTATTAAATAGTAAAATCAAACAATTTGTACAACAACGCATAACCTGTCTTCAAATATGCGTTCGTGACGTACTTATCGACGTCATTCATGATGTCATTCATTATGATGTCATTGTACACATCATGCAGTTCATTATGACGTCATATGATGGGTGGGTATTCTGGAAAGGTGAATTATCAGGGAGGATGCATACATCAGCATGAGTGTCATCACGTCCGTGCCATTTGAGAGGATACCAGTAAACCTGGACACCATGCCCGACTTCCCAATTCACGTGCGGAACTATACGAATGTTGGTCACCTCAATGGTGGAACGCAGCCGCTGAACTTCACTTTGCTCGGCATTCGAGAACATCAATGCACGGATGATTTCGTTATTGATTACTACCGTCCTGGTGATAACTGGATTATTCGCATGAGCGGATTCAGCACCTGCTAGTGTACAGACAAGCTGCTACAACTTGATCTTGTTTGCTACTGACGACCGAAATTTGGCAATTGAAAAGGACTTGGTATTGTAGGTTGATTGCATAACATCTCAATACTTTCCATGCTCGATGCAATCTGGCGCCATTCTGATTATTTTCACAGACAGGCCAAGATACTTATCAAAGATAAAATGCATCTCTTGTATTCAACACTTTATCTGTGGGCTTGAAACAACCATATTGACTACCTGCTCGAAGTTTCTTTAGAGGTGATATCCTTACCATTCGAATTTGTGACATACAATCTACAATGACAGCCATATTTGATTAATACAATGTATCACACTTATAGTCTTCAGTGATCAGTTCTTTCTCAAGGTTAGACATTAGAATCTGTTTGACTTGTTTGTATTTGAAAACCTATATTTCGACACCTGGTTTTCATTTCCACCATATCTGGTTGCAATAGTATGATAAAGTAAAGAATGGCAGCCAACTTGATCGCCTTCTTTGAGATTTTGATTTTGAGTAGGCCTACTGTAATTAATAATTTCGTTTACTTGCCTGTGCTTTGCAAACCTGTGGCTATACATGGCAGCCATCTTGAATTCCTGGTTTAGCAGAAGGAGGTTTTTCCAGGACTAGTAAATGCCTTAGCTTATTGTTTTACATCTCTTGAAACTTTCAGCGTGTTTCCAATTTCTCCAGGCTGGACCTATTAGTAGCAGCATCACCATCAAACAATGGCAGAAATTTGCAGAAGATCATGTCTTAAAAGTTCCTTTACGTACTGTACTCTTATATCTCCCCAGCAATATCCATATATATGTGTTCCAGGGTCAGTTGTTTCGTTGTGGTGATCGTTGCAGCCGATTGCGTGTTCGCTTTCTCAGAGTCACTGAACCATAGTAGTTTTCTCTGCTTATAGTACCTGGACGTTTCTTTTCTCTTAAAATGAGGCATTCTTTGCATATTTTGTTTTTATGTTTCCAAACCTTGCTCGTACCGTTTTAAGCGGACATAATCATATTAACCTTCTGATCCAAATAATGTATCGTGACATTGTGAAGCACAATGTGCTCTGTTACCTCGACGGGATTTCGTTTTTCCAGCATAAAGTACAGAAGTTGTATGACGTTAGAATCAAACCCTTGTTCTATTCATCCTATCAGCATATTGTCAGAAGATTCCCCATGCCATCGACATTTGCATTCGTCAGTTCTCTGATGACAATGTTTATTGCGAAGGTTTCAAGACAAATAGTGCCATCGTCAGCATAGTCACGCATAGTTTTACATACGGTGCCTTTTAAGCTTTTATATGACAGTCGGATTGTTTTCTCAACCTGCGTGTCTTGGGGGAAACAGCACTTTTTCTCCATCTCTCGTGCAACAAAGTAGCCATGGATGAACTTTTCGAATTATCTTCATGTACCATGCGCCATAATACAGGCAAATGATAATTCAAACTATCTAAATATACTGATCAGTTACACAATCGTTTGAACGTGTAGCACCCGATTTCCTACACAGTCAGATGCCACAACATTCGCTACCAGATCCAGCAGATGGAAGGAAATATTCCAGTACTCAGGAATCCGTTGTCTTTAACAACCTGTAAATGGTGAGACTCTTGTTCGTTGCTCCTCATATGATTGCAATGCGTCTATCAACTAAAAGATTAATGTGATCATCTCTTGGAATTCGTCGGATTTGTTGTTAACAAAGAACTCTTTCCCTCTTAATATTTGAATGGACCTTTCCAGTTTTAGCTATGCTCCGCCCATCCCTAGGTAAGCTCGCTCGTGTTGGAATCGACCGATCTCTGAACTCCCTGCCAATCAATTTCCAGAAAACTATACATGTAAACTGTTGACTATTTTGAAATTACGGCAACAACAGCGCCCAGTCAAATTAGTTTCAAAATATTCAACAGCATGTTTATTGAATAACAAAGACATACAATTCATACAGCGTATTAAGCGCTAAAGACGGGTGATACTGACGCATTCATGACGTCATGATTATGACGTCATCTTACACGTTACTTAGTTGATTTTGACGTCTTAATGAACCAGAGTTATGGCACTTGTTTAAAGGTGCAGATTTTTTAATATTCATCGTTGAAACAGATATTTGACTGAATGAACATATCTGCTAAATTTGTTTGAATCCATTAACAAATAGTGAAACGTGCCACAATTGTTGACAGACGACAGACATTCAGCTCGCTCTCCAGTCTTCCCGTCCACCCGCCCATCCGCCCGAAGAGCCCACCTGCCGGCCTGAAGAACCTGCTTGTCCGCCCGCCCGCTCGTCTGTCTGCCCGACCGCCCACCCGCCTGCCCGCCCACCCGACCGATCGACAGACAAATCGCGATTGTATAAGCTCACCAAGGTAAGCTAAAAATCTTCTTTTATGATATGCTATATATTTATACCAAGATATTCAAATGTAGATTGTTCAATTATTCAATGTGTCAATCGAGCTGCTACAGCGACACGTTCCGTAAGAATTATATATACACCTGTGCAAAAGTTAAGCACCACCCTATTTTTACGCACATGCGAGGGTATATTCATGTGCTATGAAGAAAGCAATAGCATAAACATTTATGTACCCATCCATCTGAAAACGAAGTTTAACATCTGTGCACGTGTTTGAGACTGTCATTATTAATACCGGGTATATCCACCTTGTGCCTGGATGACGGCCTGGACACGACGTCTCATGCTGGTCACCAACCGACTGATACGCCATTGTGGTATTCGTTGCCATTCAAGATGGAGTGCGTCTGTTAATTCCTGTAGGTTCTGCACAGGAGGATCCCTCCTTCTCACCATGTTTCCCAGAATGTCCCAGATATGCTCAATAGGGTTCATGTCAGGGCTCCTTGCTGGCCATGGTAGGGTTTCGATGGCATTCTGGCGGAGGTATTCATGCACAGCTCTAGCACGATGTGGTCGGGCGTCGTCATCCATGAATATAGGGTGGGTTCCAGGTGCATGATTTACAAAATGAGGGACCACAACTCTATCCAGTATGGAATCTTGATTTCTTTGTCCATTTAGTGTTCCAGGTACAGTCAACAGATCCAGCTTACAATCAAATGAGATGCACCCCCATATCATAACGGAACCTCCACCAAATGGAACTTCTTCCATGATGTTACGTTGGTCATACGCCGTGCGTCTGGACCTCCATACACGAGTTCGACCATCTGTGGCATGAAGCGGGAACCGACTTTCATCGGACCAGTGTACCCGTCTCCAGGATCTCATGTTCCAGTGTCTTCTTTCGTTGCACTACCCCAGACGCTCCTCTTTGTGGTGTGCAGTGAGGAGAGGACGTCTGACAGGTCTCCTAGCTTTCATGCCAGCAGCATACAGTCTCCTTTTGACGGTAGACATTGACACTCTATTGCGCGTTTCCCATTGCTGGCTGAGCACTCTGCTGTTGGTGAATGGAGATCTCCTAACAAGGCGTACTAGGGCTCGATCATCACGGGCAGTAGTCTTCTTCGGTCTTCCAGATCCAGGCCTGTCCTTCACCTCGTTAGTTTGCCCATGTTTTGCAATCAAACGACTGATTACAGTATGGTTAATGTTCAGCTGTCTGCCAATCTCTCTGCATGACATACCAGTGGTATGCATGCCTATGATTTGCCATTTCACACGATCACTTAACCTTCGTCTTGCCATAGCGGTTCACAATCAAGAGCTAATTCTCTCTGTACCAATAAACCACGGTCATGAACACAAAATTCCTAATCTTGTCGCCTAAATCTGTATGTAATGTTCTACACCTCAAACTGGACTTTTACATAGCTGAACACGTGTGCTGTTTCCCGCCACGCACGGACATCAAGCGGCGTGAAGTCATGCATGCATGTGCATTTCGTACTTGGAATTATGTCAGCTAACGCGGGGACAAAAAGTATGGCAGCGTAGTTGTACCATCATGTTTCTACGTTCTATTGTTTTTGCTGGTGCTTAACTTTTGCACAGGTGTATAGATTCATGGACCGCAGATATGCTAATTCTTATTCTATTATATGGAAACAAGACTGGATTTGTTATTAGAAATTCTCTAATCTGGTTGACAATTGTGCTATCAATGGTGCTGACAGTCGTTGATGTTTAGGGCAGCAACGGCTTCCAGTCTTAATGGTTTCAAATATTTTAGTATAATTGCCACTTGTACAAATTTAAAGAGTGCATTTTGGCTGTTGTGAATTGAATAATTATCGAATAAATTTGCCTAAATTTTACGCTGAACTGTAGATCATAATAATAGAGCTAATCAGGTACAGTCAACGTTATGCCGTGTTCAAAGTTATTCAACTTTAAGCCATATTCTGAAGCCACTCTATTTGAGCTAAAGCAGGCCATTTTGCGGTTTCAATGATGATACAATGTTGCTGCCATTATTTTATTTATTATTAGTAATAATTTAGCAACATATGGGCATCATGTAATTGTTGTATGATCATTCAGCAACATGAGGTATGTGGCAGTATTGAGCGTGTGGTTAAATCTTCTAAGCTTGAATAATTCCTCGCGCGATCACGGTGGCAGTATAGGGGACTAACGCTTTTATGCCCAATTCACATTGAATTGAAATTTGGTCATCAAATCCGTGAAGTAAGCGGTAGTTTGTAAGAATTTAATTGCTGAATTACGTTGCTGAAAGTGTATGCGCTTATGACATTTAAAGATCTTTTTTCCCGTTTATTGAGTTTTGAAATCATCTGGGCTGGTGATCTTGGATTTTGGGCATGAGCGGGTCTGTCTTTAAAATACGAGCCGGGTCTCGCGGTATTCTGCTAAGATGCACGCTAATTCACTATTCCAATCACGACAGCATTTTTAGTTATTCTTCAATATTTTATGTTCCCGTGTTTCTTTTGATAGTCAATGTTTCAGAATATGGTTGCTCTTTCCCATATCAACATCAAACAGCAACATTGTATAGAGGAAATTATGGCCATTTCGCGTGGGCGATGTGACAAATTATGCATTTTGTAAATGTTGCAATGCATTAGAATCTGCATTCCTGTCAGTTTAGCGTTGTCAGATTTTCCACATACATAACCCTATTAGCATACTACAGTCCTGTGCATTTGCACTCCGTACCAATGCCTAATCTATTGTTATGTTAATGTTTAAACGAGTGGGCCATCACAATGGCGATGTTTAAACCAGCAATCTTTTGATATGCTAATCTGACAATCTATTCACCTATTGTTATGTTAAAAATTAGCACTTTTTGCCAAGGATTTTCTACATGGGCGTCTGAATTTTTGGTGCATGTAACACTTTTTGGGTATAAATTCTAGGCAAAATTTGGACTCTAGGTCGGACCATGAATTGCCCTAGCTGGTGTAGGGCGCTGAACTCAGCGTAGTCTCTTAGTTGTTGTGCTAGTCCGAATTTTTGTCAGTTTGCTTAATGCTTAGGTTACTAATACGCGAGTACGTTGTTCATATAAAGTGTACATTGAGATATAATGTAGCTGTGATTTGAGTAGTGTAGTATTCCGTGTTGAGCTTTGGGCTCCACGAGGGATCTTTAATTTTGCTGTTTAGCATGTAATGATTCTTAATTCGAGTGCTCTTGTACTATATCATTTTTGGTTTATGGTTAGAAACTGGCAGCAATGAGGACCTGCATTGCAACAGATTGACGACTTCATAAGCCACCGTGGCTTACTTATAAAGAACAGGAGCTGATGTAAGTGTATAGTGTACGTCTTAGGGCTTAATTAATAATATTCCCACTATCTAATTAACCACTTACTTGATTAAATTCTAGAGTCCTGTTTTTCTTAAAAATTAAGGACATGTCCTCCAGTAGTTGATATTATTCTGACTTTTGGATTTCTGAAACTTCCCATTTGAGTCTGTAGCCATTTATATACCCGATTCCCCACATTGTCTGTCCAGGTGACCAGTATATTAGGTAAATCCAGTGCACTCCATGTTTGAGATCTCATAGTGGTAATAGTTGCTATTTCATATCACATCATTCTTCTCGGCTACCCCTAACAACCACTGTCGATACTTGAACAATTTCTGATTTACTGTCTTGACAATGTGTAAAACTTGTTTCAAAGCCAGAAAATCATGAAATTGTAAACATAGCTTCGCCAAAACCAAATAAAACTGCTAGTTCTTTTTACAGACGAGAGCAAATTTTCATTAAAATTGGTATCTGCCAATTTCTATTTCATATAAGTCGACGTTTGACCAGCTATCATTTAACTGTGGCTTTGTACTAGTAACCGTAATTCAGTATAAATGATCAGTTAACATTCAGTTCCCTTAGCAGTTAATAACTTGGGAACCTATTGACATTACAACTGTTTCACGGCTTATATCATTTAATTGAATCTTTGTAGCCTTAATTCAGTATAAATGATCAGTTAACATTCAGTTCCCTTAGCAGTTAATAACTTGGGAACCTATTGACATTACAAATGTTTCACGGCTTATATCATTTAATTGAATCATTGTATGTTTAATTAGACTAAAATATTAGATAATTGTCTTAGCAGTTATAATACTTGGGAACTATTAATACTTACTACTGTTTACCAGCATAATGGCATCCATTTAATTTTAAGTTATTAAGTTCTGAAATAGGGCTTTTGTCAAACGCATTTCTTCCGTAGTAACAGAGCATACATTATAGCAGTTATTGAATTTCATTCACACTTACGTTAGGAGTTCATCTTATGACCTGTCCTTAAGCCGTAGGTGTTAAACACTGAGCTATGCAAGGGTCAGGTCTTTATTAATTGCATTTCTACCTTGTCAGTGAATAATCAAACTTGTATTTAATTATTCTTTGTGAAAGGAAATTATTAAGCCCCCACTACTGTGAATTGCCACTTCACTTTGGCTTTAATTTCCTGAAGCAATTTATGGCCTGTTCTTAATATTACAGTGTTACTATCACTGGTCGTACCTTAAGTTCAGATCATTAACGAGTTAGCAACTCGTTAAATAGTAGTTTTTCTACACTGTTTGGATTCCTAGGATCCATAATACAACTGTGGTAATCCAACGTAAAATCGCTTAATGATTAATTATCTGGCTTTAAGATAGAATCTTGTATTCCATACAGTCTAGAATTGGCATTTGTTAATAGGCCAGATCCTGTCTTAGGCTACATAAGTTATCACACATAGGCATTCTAAAATAGACATTGTAGAGTAGATCCAAAATGGTGGAATATTCGCTAACAAACACTGTCCCCAGTGCATTAGAGCACCTTAGTGATGATGCATTTGCGCATCCTAGTACATACACCCCATTAGGAATTGAGATGCGACCTCAACACAGCATCTCAAAATCACATGTTACCTTTCAAGATGGAGTCACTATATACGCTAAGGATCACTTTGAAGATGGGTATGACACTGATTACAGCAATGACAACTGGAGTACTAATGAGGAAGATGCAAATTCAAATATTAGTTCTTTGGAAGGTTTCCAAGATAGTCACACTAGTGGAGCCATTTTTTCTTGTGGAAATGTGTCTACACCTTTGGTTGACACTCTTTCTCAGGTTGCTTCAGGACAGCAGCCGGCCCTCTCTTTTATGGACACTGCGGTGCCGAACCACTGTGAGTCTTCTGGTTATCCAGAGCCTCCTGGAGGTTCCTATCCCCAGTCTCCTGTAGTGAGTGTGAGTGAGTTATATAAGATGAGGGAACGTGTGGATGAGTTAATTAACCAACTGTGTGAGAGTCGCGCGGAAAATACGGTTCTGAAGCCAAATCGGGGCTTGAATACGAATTTTCGTTTTCATTTACAGGATCGCCCTGTACCGCGCCTTCAAACATCTTTTACGCGAGAGAAGCAGTCTTTAAATCTGCATTCAGAGAATGTACAACCAAAGAATGCTTCTCAAATAACGGCTATGCGACCACCACCCGGTTTTTTTCAATTATATCGACCCCAGATTCAAACTCTGAACCACCACCAAAACTCGCTACAATATCTATATCATCGGTGACAGAGTCCGGACGTCATGGCCCAGGTTATCAGAATGACCACATGATGAGCGTAAATTTGATGTGACAGCATTACGAAGATTATTAGAATTGTAGAATAAGACGACGAGAGTAAACTAGGCAAACCAAAGAAGTGAAACTACGAAGGAGCCTGTTGTTATGACATCGAACATGGAATGTCGTGACTTCTAAAGATAAAGCAGAGTTCAGAGTATAAACAATAATTGGCACGGACAATATTCGCTTGCTTCATCAACCCCTTTGACGCTTATACACGTGTATATAATATAAATCAGTCTCGTTCGCGACATGACATTACCCCTTTATCCTGCCCTCTATTGATATTCTGCATTAATGACTTTTAAACTATCACTGGACTAATAGCTGTTTGATATTTTAGGTCACTGCAAAACTAGCAGGAAATACTGCTAGCGCGATACTGTTCTCTAAACACGCCACAAACAAGACACCATTTTTGAGCCATATTCTGGCGCCGTCTCACGGATGAATAAAACCTGACCAACCTGTGTAACCTGAGAAGCTGCCCAATTAGGCAAAGTTATTTCCTCTGTGGTTGGTCCGATATGTATTAATGGAGGAATCCAGTTCCTCTGTCAATCATATGACGTCATAATAAACAGCGTCACATGCAGGCTGACGTCATAATCTATTACGCCGTGAAGGATTCGAATTATTCCGTTTTAAAACGCTTAATTGTCCGCCAGGGTGTATGAATTGTATGTCTTTACATTTAATAAACATGCTGTTGAATATTTTGACATTAATTTGACTGCGACGCCCAGTCAAATTAATGTCAAAATATTCAACAGCATGTTTCAAAATATTCAATAGCTTACCTGTAATTCTGGAAAGTGATAGCCAGGGAGTTCAGGGATCGACCGATCCCAACGGGCGATGTTTCGGGTGGAGCATAGCTAAAGATGGGCGGGGTATAGCTAAAACTGTATTCCTGCGTTGTTGTTCGTGTTAAGGCGGCATAACGCCTGCTAGATGAACTCAACATATATACTAATACTAATACGAGAATTAAAATTATAATCCTAAACAAAATCAGGAAATAATGTTGTGATTTGATGGAAGTAGCACCAGCCAAGCGCAATAGGACATCCTTGGCATTGTCTGGCAGAACCATAAACAGAGAGAATACAATAGAATATAATATAATATTCCATGCAAAGAGTTTTAGATTGAAATGTGTTTTGGCTCACCATAGAAAGCAGAATTAACAGTGATTCATTTCAAGCTATAACTGCGCATTTCTACAGAAGCCCCACATACATGGTATGTAGATCTGTATGGATTTATGCCCCTTGCACCCGGGTTTTCCAGAATTCCAAACTTAAGGTAATTATACAGGTAGGCTGGTGAATAATTTAAAGCTAATTGATTGTGGGCTGTTGATGCGTATGGAAGAAAAAGTTCACAGGCTAATTAGTTTCAAATCAATCAACATGTTCAACAACTTATAAATTTATAAAAACAAAAAAATTCATACACATTTACGCGATAAAGCTACGTCACTTTGATTAGGAAATCAGCTAAGAAGTGATGTATTTGATTATAACGTCATCTACTTGAGTGACAGATCGGATATCGCCATTGGGAATCAAACATCTACGAATGGTGGAGGGTGTGCCATTTTGTCAGAATGCCTATGGAATATTCTACTGGACAGTTCCTTATAGGGCGCAATCATATGCATGAATCCATGCTTAATAACGAATGGAGGATTCCATTCTCAGTCAATCATATGACGTCATAATCAACTACGTGATGTGTAGGCTGCCGCCATACTCAATTACGTCATGAATAACATGGCTAAGTTCGTCACGAACGCTAAATTGATGACGGACTAAGCGTTGTTGTACGAATTGTATGTCTTTAATATTTAATAAACATGCTGTTGCCATAAGCAGCAACAGCACCCAGTCAAATTAGTTTCAAAATTTTCAACAGCTTACGTGTATAGGTTTTCTACAGGCAGTTACGGGATCTATCACAACACGTGGGTGGAGCTTAACTAAAGATGGGCAGCTAAAGCTGGATTCCTCCATTATCCTTCATGGCGTCTTGCCAATATGCGCATCCTTCATTCCTATGAGCAGTTACAGTAATTCTAACACCGGTGCCATCATATCGTACTAACATACACCCACTCACATATCTCAGCTGTATGTGGCCGCACTTGTAGTCTTTTGATTGCCTGCTTAATATAATAGTCTTAGGGCTTTTCAGTCGCCAATCAGATTTTAGATTACTTCACGGGTTAGGCGAGACTTCATACGGTGACCTAAATTACAATCACAAAAACAACAGCGATGGCGACGCTGTTGAACTAGAAAGAGATATTTGCAAAAGTTTGCAATCATTTTGATCTAAACTAGTTATCTGAGGTACAGAAAACGTGTAAACTGGGGTTCGGTAACAAAAAACGCCACTTTGGCTTACGGACGTGTGTAAATTTGTGTAATTCCTCTTTATTTCTTATCGAGCAATTTCATTGGCGGAAGTTGACTGACCCCAGCTCATTAATATTTATGAAGTTCAGGGAGACATCAAACGCCTGAAAGCACGATACTCGATACAGAAGCGGAGCGGGTGTGGTGTGGTGTGTGTGCGTGTGTGCGTGTGTGTGGGGGTGGGCGGTGGGGTGGGTGTGGGGGATAAGGGGAGTTTGGGAGGGGGAGGGGGGGGGGGCGAAGACCGTGCAATTGGATGAAGACCGTGCAATAGGATGATGATGTCATCTCTGGTCCCCTCACACATATTGATCACAACTAAAGAACATGTTCATCTTTTATTCTTATGTGTTGTAGAATCTTCTTCATCTGTATAAGAAAAATATGGTTACTATATAATATATGTATGATGCCTGAACTAGGCATACCGAACCGCCAACTGCCATATTCTGATTAGCTTCCAGATCTGTCCACTTGTAGAAAATCTTACTTTAATGGATCTGTAGACTATCTTATATATTTTATTGTAAATGTTACATGATCTCGTATGACATTGGGTCCACAATGGCTAAATTCGAAGAGAATCGGCAACTTACAGAACTTCATTATATCATTTTATAGATGTTCTGAAACATTCTTATCAATATTTGTCACTAGCATGGAAAATAATGAGATTGACTGCGAGTTATCAGAGCTGAGCTAAACTTGTTGATCAACTACTAATGACCACCTTGCCTGCTGTAATTATAGCCGGATCAAGGAGAGCATCAAAGCTTACGTTGTGCAGCTAGGCTTCACTGATAATGACGTACTAATTGACACCATATCGCGTGATCATGTGTACACCTGACCATCTGATTAAGAAGCACACTATTTTAGCAATAATGTAGCCTATGCAGAGAGAAGATAAGATACACGCGTGGAAACTAATATTTCTAGAAAACAATACTGGTAAGCTGGTGAATATTTTAAAACTAATTTGACTGGGTCAGTTAAATTAGTTTCAAAATATTTAACCTGACTGTTTATAAAATAGTAAAGATATACAATTTGTACAACTTGACCGAATATTAAGCGTTTCTCACGGACTTAATTACAATTGATTATGACGTCAGTCTACATGTGACGTAGTTGTTTATGACATCATATTTGATGATACACTGACGCTAGGACATAGCTCGGCCAATCATCTGACACGTTATTCTTACCGTTTCCACATTCCGATCTTAGTGAGGATCAAACACAGGCAGTTCTGCGGCGCTTAGATTTACCAGATGTCTATTTGGCTGTGCACAATTCGTCATTAATTAGTAACATGAACATAGTCTATATACGCCCTTTTCACATGACGAAAATTTACACATGTATGCAATTTTGCCCATATGTGAATTTTACTACGTAATGTAAAAGTAAATTTGCCAAGCATTTACATGAGGTATAAGAATTTGGGCTAATACTGAGTGTACTTCAGTTAAAAAAGTGGTATCCAAGATGGAAAGGCCGAGTTATTTAAGATTACAAAGAAGAAGAATATTGCCATATAAAGTATGTGTAGGTTCGACAATTGGATTATCATATGACAAGCGAATATGGAAAAAGGAAAGATCTTCTGATTGGTGAAATAGAGTTTTTTTTGGAGACTTTTGATGACCGCCATGTGAAAATTTTAGAATGGGAAAGGAAACATTTGACTTTCTGTGTTCATAATTGAAATCTAGTTTAATGCCAGAGGACAATCCGGTACGCGAAGTTGTTAACACTACAAAACAAGTCGCAATCTCAGTATATTGGCTTGCCTGTTCTGCAGAATATAAAACAGTTGCCAATCTATTTGGTGTTGGAGTATCGACAGTTTGTAAATGTGTCCATAATGTCTGCAATGCCATTGTAGAAAACCTACTTGATCACTATGTACGCCTTGCAAAGAAGGAGGACCTTAAGGATATTATACGGGGCTATGATGAACTATGGGGCTTCCCTAACTCCAAGGATTTTGTGACTATAAATATATTCTTCGTGACATTAACATCGGTTGGCCGGGCAGAGTGCACGATGCACGCATATTAGCAAAATCGGAAATTTATAAGGGTGAAAACAAATTTCCAAACTGGTTAAAAGATGTTGCACTTCTGGATAAGGACATTTCAATACCTATTGTTCTGCTGGGAGATCCCGCATATCCACTCAAATCATGGTTGCTTAAACCACATTCAAACAGGGGTCAATTATCAGCAGTTCAAAGTACCTTCAAATACCGGTTGAGCAGGGCAAGAATGACAATAAAAAACTGATTTGGGAGACTGAAAGGGCGATAGAAGAGACTACAAAAACGACTCTACGTAAATGTTGATTTCGCATGTACTGTCATTGCCGCTTCTGTTGTCATTCATAATCTCTGTGAAATACGACATGAAGGCTATGAAGAGCTTTGGAATGAGGAAGAGGCGGAGATCGAAGGTGAAGACATTGGAGAAGATGGAGAGCATGATGTTCCTGGTATCATATCTGCCAAAAGAATCCGTGACAACATTGCCTCTGCATTTGCATATAATATTCTGTGATATGCTTGACTAGCGTCAACACATTTCTCAATGAAACCTCAGTGACTCAATAATTTCAAGGCAAGTGCACATGAAAATCATTGAATATTTTATTTATATATAAATATATATATATAATATATATATAATCGGATTAGAATCCACTGCTGCTCTTGGCAGCAATAGTTTCTCAGCAAAATATTTTGATGATATTCAAAAGCTTTTCTATGTGGTTTCCTTGGCATGGAGATAATGAGTTTTCATTGAGAAAAGGACCAAGTTGGTTAATGTTTCTTCTGCCTATGCAAACCATTTTTCGGAAATATTGTGCTACACTTTTGTTGGAGGAAGGAGAGCGTGTGCAGCGTCCCATAAGATTTGACATTTCCTACTATTGTATGGCCATTTAATACAGCAACGTTTGAATGATGTTAATAATTAAAACATGCTCTTTATACGAACAATTGCATTGTGCGTGATGTTATACAGTATGCCCATATTTTACCGACTGATCTGCATGTGGCGATAGAGAAGGAATAACAGCTTCAAGTCAAATAATTTTCTAAATATTATGAACTTGGGAAATCCCAGTTTCCCATACCATTCTTATGTTAACTCTTTGAACCAGAAAGACTAAATATGAAAATTTATTTACAATTTGATAAATAGACTGTTGAATATTTTGACGGCTATAGCGGTAACATATTCCAGTCAAATACATTTCAAAATAGTCAACATCATATTTGTCATGGTTGTATGACTGTTAAAATTGAGATTCTGGAAGCTCCGAGTAACCTCGGGGTTGAAAGGTTAGAATTTTGGACAAATCACGCTATAGGTTTGTGAGATATAGTCATGGACAGACTGACAGATTAACTCACAAACAATATGCAAGAACCACTCCAATAGCGTCGATGGGTATAGGCAAATGAGATAGCGGGATTAGTTAAAATATGCTCCTTTTGAGCTGCTCCAAAAAAGGTGGAATCAAATTTGCAAAAGTGATAAATTGAGCATTTTTAATCAAGCATTTTAATCAAGCACTGCAGCAACACCACTTATAATGATTTGGAACAATTAACGATTATTAATGTTTAGGTTCTTGAAAAATGTCAATGCAACGATAATTGCTGATTGCCGTTACAGCTGATATGGTTTCATAAGCTGTTCATAAACACGAAAAGAAAGTCAGCGATCAATTGTCAATGAAAGCTCTTCATAAACACGAAAGGAAAGTCACCTAACAAATGCCATTGTAACGATAATTGCTGAACATTATTTCTTGCAACCAATTACTGTTCTGAAACTGTTCACAAACACAACAGTAAAAAGGAACTTGTGATCATTTGCTCTCACACAAAAAAATCAAAGGTTAATCAAAGGTGCTATCATTTGAATGACCCAAACTTGAATCATCAGTATTTGACCACTGGTTTTGTGAATATGAGACACCTTGTGGATGAGTGAATATCTGGTTTGGTACCGGAACTTCCTGCATTGTACCGGAACTTTGCATTGGATTGTGGCCCACCATGCCCAGTATCATTTGCATCATACTGTAATGATGTTGTCTCTCCTCTCGTCTCTGCCGTTCTTCCACTTCAAGTTTCTTCTTTTCAAAATCCAACCATTTCATCTCTACTTCTAACGTTTGCTTTTCATGACTCATGAATTTCTCATCTGCCTTCTCATTTGAATGGCTAAATCCTTCCATAACAGATCCTAAAGCAATTTTAAGCCGTGTCCTTCTTTGCTATTTTTCAGTCTTTCTGGTTTTATCTTTAGCGTGATTCTCCTTGGCATTTTCGACAATTGCCTCATCGCCATTTTTAGATGCCAATGGTTTGACACTGTCACCTGTTTCTGATGTTTGTTTCGGTCTTTCTATTTTTTCATTATTTTGCATGGTATCAGACCTACCGTCATCGCCATTGTCACTTGGTTCACTTAAATTGCCTACATCATCATTTAAGTCCTCGGAGTCACTTTGTTTACTTTCTGAATCAGCTACTCTCTTTTTCTTGCTGAGTGGCTCTATTATTTTCACGGGCGACGATGCTGGTCTTGAACCCAATATTGCATCCAATATATCAAAGTATTTACAAGCCTTTCGTCCTTTCCCACTTTTATTCAGGTTTTCTTTACACAGTCTATAACCACGCTTCCATGTATGCATCTTGACTTTGCACTGATCAGAGGTTTTATCATGTCCCTTTTCGTTCATCTCCGGAGCGAGTCTTCTGTAAATTCCGGCATTATTCAATTGTGGACCATCTAATTGTTCTTCTACACTGAGTTCCTGCCACAAACTTAATAAACAAAGATTCTCTTCTTCTGTCCACGAAGCACCTCTTCGTTCTCCTGTTTTGATTTATGTGGCATTTTGCACTTGTCACTTATAATTTACTTTTCACTCTTAACTCTGATCTGTTCGTTTTGAGAAATGAGCCTTCTTCTAACCTTTCCTATGAAAATGTTGCATCACAGTTATTTCTAGCTGGTTATGAGACGGCAACAACTCTATAAATAGATCTGACATAAGCCGTACAAATTATTCGCTGAAATACTGCCTGGTATGAACATTTTCAATGCGTTCACATGCCGAAAACTACTCATATTGCAAAATTACATATATGCAAATTTACATTTGCATGTGGTCTCCACTAGATGCAAATTTGATCAATATGCACATTTACACACCTATGTATTTGCATTCACATGTCACATTTACATAGGTGTGTATATTTGCATATATGCAAATGAAATACATAGGTATGCAAAACTGCATGTGAAAAGGAATGTCAACATGAAATGAATACCTCTATGAGTGGGCTCTGCACCGAAAGATTAAAGGGAAATGATTATCTATGTAACAATTATTAAATAAATAATCATCTCTATGCCTACCATGCTTTAATGTTGGCTATTTGTATTAATTAATGTCCAGAATGGTACGAAATAATGAGAGAAAGGCGAAGTCTAATAACATTTCCAAGGGAATTTCAGACACTCATTTAGTGTACAATTCTATAGGTACTATATCTGCGTTAATTTGTAGTCCTGTTTGATGTTGCAACTTTGAGTGCGATTGGCGATACAAGATGTTTTGAGATAGAGTGCACATCCATCTTTAGACAAGCCCTTTGTAGCATTGCGCACAAATAGGCAAGAAGATGCAGAGTTGTGTGAAGTCAAGTTGAACGTGTGTAGATAGGCAAGATTGAGCACGCACACGTGGACATGAACATGCTCAGTAAAACGCGCGTGAAGACCCAAGAAGTTGCTGATTTGTTGATATACAAGAAACACAATGAACTGTACTAGTATGGCAATGGTTTGTAAGATGCGCAGTTGATCGCACAACGTAGACAATATGTTGTTGCTTGGAGGGTGCGTAGCTTTGCCAGATCGTGTCGACAAAGTAATTGGTTCCCTCAAGAGCCATAGGTAAATTTAGTTGCAGCGTTACACTATAAGATGAAAAACAATCCACCTTAGATATAACTCAATTCTGACCACTAGATAAAACAGACTAGTAGCTCTATTCATGGTATCTAATTACTGCTCTTCAAAGGCTTTTATTAAAATCAAGTCAACTCATCAAACTGATGCTGATAACAACATAACTAGTGTGTATGATCTGCTTGTAAATATATGTTGTTGTTTTCAGAGGATGCCGAACACATTCCATTTCAGAGGTATTACAAAGAATTTGGTAAATGTGATTCGGAACACGATTTGGATTCTGCTAAGAGAGGGGTCGATCCCTAGCTACACCCAACCCACTTTTAGCTAAGCCTCGACCGCTAACCCGGAGATACCAAAATATCAATTTCAAGGTAACTAAACAGGTAAGCTGTTAAATATTTTGAAACTAATTTGATTTGGAGCTGTCATTACCAGCAGCTCCCAGTCAAATTAGTTTCAAGATATCAAACACAATGCTAATTAAACTGCAAATTACATGTGCACCATTGGCAGTTTCGTTTCAGACCTACCTCATTTGATTACGATGCCATTTACCAAGTAGCCACGTCCTATTCCCCAATGGACGAATCCAGTTCAACCATAGTTTTGGTATATACTTGCTAGATCGCTCATAACCTCTCAAAAGTGGAATTTCAGAGTTAAGTATTTTCTCTCCGGAAAATCAGGGTTTCGTTACTAAACGCAGTTGAATAAAGTGTCAGATTAATATAGCCAATAAAATTTTATTTCTGATAAAAAATGTGTCAGTCTACATCTGTTAAATGACGTCTAGCCAACATACACATATCTATCAGCTTATCCATTACTCATATGACGTTATAACCAACTACGTAACGTGTCGGCTGACCTCATACTCAATTACGCCATGAACGACTCGGTTTAGTCCGTCTTAAACGCTTAATGGTCCGTCACGTTGTACGAATTGTATGTCTTTACTATTTTATGAACATGTTGACTGGACTGGAGTAAGAAGCAACAACACCCAGTCAAATTAGTTTCAAGATATTCAACAGCTTACCTGTATAGTTTTCTGGAAATTGATAGTCAGGGAGTTCAGGTATTGCTCGATCCCAGCACGGGCCGAAGTGTGGGTGGAGCTTAGCTAAAGGTAGGTGGGCCATAGCTAAATCTGAATTCCCCCACTTGCCACGACGTTCGGTTAGTTACATTTTTCTAATGGTGTTTACCACATCGTTGCATATATCTCTAGGCTATATAGTGTGGAAACATGCGCATTTATGGTACCGCGTTAAAAGTCGATTGTGTACTGTGTCCGTCTTCTAAAATACATTTATTGCTATGGTTCTGTCTTTGATGCTGACGTATGTATCAGAGCCAGCCTGGGGCTACTCGCAGACAATCATGGCGACTCTATTGTGTATGGAGTGGAAGCTCTCTTGTAGTGATCGATGAAAACATCACAGAGAAGCAGGGTAATCTAATTTGCAAATACCAACTAATGCAGGTCATTTGAGGGACTTATTTGAATATTATGGTTCAACTCGTTTATAGGACCAGATACAGACCTATATCCTTATTGAAGCATAATGGATGAATCCGACCTGCCTCTCAAGTTTATGACATCACAATCAATTACGTCACAAGTAGACTGACAATCATAATTGACAGCGAATGCTCAATCATGAAGCTTGAATAGTCCGTCCAGTGTACGAACTGTGTCTTTGACGGATTTACTATTAAATAAACATTCCGTTGAACAGATTGAAACTAACTTGACTGGACGCTGTTGCTGGACGACCACTGGGACCTTTTATATATACCTACATTTTGGCTATTAATAACAAGGCGGAGAATCGGTTAAAGCTTTCGTCGCCTGCGCCCTCGGTACCTGTCATCTTGGCAAGACTATATATACATATGAATGCCTTACTTCTCGCAGTTTTAATGTGTTTGACTTAAATTTCATAACGAAATGTGCGTTTATCATTAATCCTACCAAAGAGATAATTTTCCATTCAGTACACCATTCACGTGGAATATGCTCTCCATGGTCGCCATAATGCACGTACAATAATGAACACTGTCATAAACTATTTAACCCTTTAACACTTGAATTTATTCAAGAAAACTTCAGTTTTCTCATTAAAAATGTCCATTTGCAGACCAAGAGAAGACTATTTTGAACATTTACCACTGGAATGACTGGCTGGGTTATCTAGCGAGTCATTCCAGTTGTAAATTTTCAAAAATAATCTTCTCTTGGTCTACAAATCAAGACCACTGCAGACGCCATTTTTGGCTGATATGAAGGTTAAAGGGCTAATGACTCGTTTACAAATAACACAATAAGACATAGCCATGTCAATCAAAAGCTCAATGAATCTCAAAGCAGCATATATCGATCAATAACATTAAAACTTAGTTGTAAGTGTTCTGCGCAGATGGTGTGCGCAGCTCGCTACATTTACAAATAATAATCCACCATATTAGAAGAAATAACAACTGTGCGTGGCGATGTATTGATTTAAAGGTCTAGTAACTGCATATCTAGAAAATTGGACACGAACGCAATTAAAGTTGGATACACTTCCGAATGGCTGCTATGGCAACGTGATAATTGATTCGCGTAACCTTTTTTCAAGTTTCTATATCTTATTAAATAAATACCTCTGTCTGCGTCCAGAAATGCTGATTCTGAGCTAAACAGAGCATACACCATGTATTGCACACTATTCCAAACACGGACGCGAACAATAACATAATTTTCAAGTGGGTGTAAATAAATTACCAATGCCTATTAGTGGAGCCCCGTAAAATTGTGGAATTGTTTAACATGTAGTGTTGACGTAGAGAAGCAGCAATACAGTTGCGTATGCAACAATGGACTGATCCGATATGTTACTTAACTATCTGACCTCATAATCAAGATGCGTCACTTGTTACCTGACCTAGAATGATTGCATCTAATCAATAAAGTTTTAGAACACGGTCCTGGTCGTGATCAAACGTACCTGTTGATATGATGTGCCACAAACAGTACATACCTTGTTTACGCAAATATTCACACATATTTGTCATAAAGTTAGAATGGAATCCCTTTAACGCAACCGATATTTATACCTCTGACTTGAAGCCGATGTGGAGTTTTGTGATACAATTATTATAAGCCCATTAATCTCGGTTTATTTTCACGCAGACACAAAGAGTAGACTTGTAGTCAGTAGTCAAGAATAATGATCGAATCACCTGGATAAATGAAAGATAAAAATTACATCGCGAATTTCAATCAAACTGAGACATTTGAGCAAGACATCAGCGTTACACTGACGGGATATTTGCGAAAATTTGGACATTTTGCATTTCCAAATGCAAATTTAGATCATGATCACAATGACATTGACCTTAAAAGTCTGAATGTCTTTGTTCTGCTCCTCCTGGATGACGTAACAGTATGCTCATGCTTATTTCCAATAACGTGGCCAATTCGGATATAAGGAAAGATTAGCTAAGCATTAGCTAAGCAGATGAAACCTACTGATAAAACCTGCAATTTATGCAAATGTTACAATGGCCTTTGACCTCGGAACCTCAATAGCAGGCGCTTCATTTCATTGATATAAGGAAGCATGTATTGTTAAGTCGCAATAGGCTGAACCAATCCTGAAATATAAGATGATATGGTGAGCTAAAAACAACTTGACCTTGAAAATAGTTTATACCAAGGTCACAGCGACGTTGAAAGTTGACCTCATGAACTCAATGTCACTGTGCTTCATCCTGTTGATAGATGGAAGCATGCGTCCACGCTTAACGTATAATAGTATGAGATCATGCCGACGATATGTTGCGCTAAACCAACAGTTTTATCAGAAAAAAATGGATTTTATACCAAGATCACATTCACCTGGAACTGTGACCTCATGACGTCAACATCATTGGGCTCTATCCCGTTGATATAAGGAAGCTTGTGTCCAAGCTTAGTCGCAATACTATGAGGCTATGCCGAGATATAAGACGATCTGATGAGCTAAACAAAAAAGTAACCAGAAAATAATAGTTTATACCAAGGTCACAGTGACCTTCAACTTTACCCTCATGGCCTGAATATAATTGTGCTTCCTCCCCTTGATGTAACGAAAGCATGTGTCCGTGTTTAGTCCCGATAAGGTGAAGCCATGCTGAAACAACACCCCCCCCCCCACCAATATGTTGAGCTAAATAAAAAAACTCAAATGTTGGACGCCGCCAAACAAACAGATAAATAGACGGAGTAACGGAACCAATAGATATATTGGCGAAAATGCAAATCTTTTCAAAAGACAATCTGAATTTGATATGGGATTTTTAATATCGTTAACCTTTCCTATCCTCTGTTTTAACGTGGTCCGAAAATTGGTATTTTGCTACGCTGAAAACGTCATAAAAGTAACAATCGGCAATACAGTGGGAATGGATTAGGCCTTGGGGACAGTGATTTACCCGGACACAGTAACAAATTACCGTAGGACACCTAATTCCATCAAGCTTACATAGGTTAGGAAAATAT
Organism: Chaetoderma sp. LZ-2023a; assembly: GCA_034401795.1. Classification (NCBI taxonomy): domain Eukaryota; kingdom Metazoa; phylum Mollusca; class Caudofoveata; order Chaetodermatida; family Chaetodermatidae; genus Chaetoderma; species Chaetoderma sp. LZ-2023a. The sequence continues at coordinate 53,986,748 of CM067372.1, forward strand.
GTATGTGTTTATGTGCATTTAACCGTAGAAAGCGAGAGGTGTCGGTCATTTTGAATTTTACGCAAATTTCGAGAAAGCCATTTGCGACTGTGTTAGGGTTGTCGGTCTACTATAGTTAATTGGCACGTTACCTATTTCAAGTTCGCTTTGTGTCTAGGCAAGTATAGGTAACTATGTTTACCAAATCGAACGTGCCCCAGACAGTTTTATGGTGTTCACAACAATATAAATGGCAAATCATGGTGAAGGTTAGGTTAGGCGCAGGTCGTTGTCCACTAGCCTCCTGCTTGTAAGGTCCAGCATACTGTGCGCTTCTACAGTTCCTTCGGAAATGACGAAATGTAAGGCCTAGGTCCATGCACTAAGGTGCCGTTGTTCCCAAGTTAAACATAAAAACACCACCAACACTGTATTGTAGGTTAACTAAACATGTAAGTTCCAGCATACTGTATTCTAGGTTAATTAAACACGTAACTTCCAGCGTACTCTATTCTAGGTTAACTAAACCCGTAACATTCAACATTCTGTATTTCAGGTTAACTAAACATGTACGTTCCAGCATACTGTATTGTAGGGTAACTAAACATGTAAGTTTCAGAGTGCTGTATTACAGGTCAACTAAACACGTTAGTTCAAGCGTAATATATTGCAGGTTAACTAAACACGTTAGATCCCGCATACTGTATTGTAGGTTAACCAAATCCATACCATTCAGCACGCTGCATTGTAGGTTAACTAAACACAGTTTCCAGCAGACCGTATTGCAGGTTAACTAAACACGTTGATTCAAGCATACTGTATTGCAGGCTAAGTAAACAGGTACGTTCCAACATACTGAATTGTAGGTTAACTAAATATATAAGTTCCAGCATACTGATTTGTAGGCTAACTAAACACGTACGCTCAAGCATACTGAATTGTAGGTTAACCTAAACTAAGGATACGCTTCGCTCGCAATAGAGGTATCCGACCTGTCACTCAAGTATATTACGCAATAATTAAATACGTCACAAGTTAGCTGACATCACATTCATAATGATCCCCGAGTCAAATTAGTTTCAAAATATTCAGCAAATTACCTGAATAAATACCTTGAATTTCAGGATTCACATTATTTAAATCGATTCCTATACCTGTAATAAGTGGGTTGGGCATAGCTAGAAATGGGCTGGGCATAGCTAGAAATGGGCTGGGCATAGCTAGAAATGGGCTGGGCATAGCTAGAAATGAGCTGGGCATAGCTAGAAATGAGCTGGGCATAGCTAGAAATGAGCTGGGCATAGCTAGAAATGGGCTGGGCATAGCTAGAAATGGGCTGGGCATAGCTAGAAATGGGCTGGGCATAGCTAGCAATGGGCGGGGCATAGCTAGAAATGGGCGGGGCAAAGCTAGAAATGGGCTGGGCATAGCTAGAAATGGGCTGGGCTTAGCTAGAAATGGGCTGGGCATAGCTAGAAATGGGCTGGGCATAGCTAGAAATGGGCTGGGCATAGCTAGAAATGGGCTGGGCATAGCTAGAAATGGGCTGGGCATAGCTAGAAATGGGCTGGGCATAGCTAGAAATGGGCTGGGCATAGCTAGAAATGGGCTGGGCATAGCTAGAAATGGGCGGGGCATAGCTAGAAATGGGCGGGGCATAGCTGGAAATGGGCGGGGCATAGCTAGAAATGGGCGGGGCATAGCTAGAAATGGGCGGGGCATAGCTAGAAATGGGCGGGGCATAGCTGGAAATGGGCGGGGCATAGCTGGAAATGGGCGGGGCATAGCTAGAAATGGGCGGGGCATAGCTAGAAATGGGCGGGGCATAGCTAGAAATGGGCGGGGCATAGCTAGAAATGGGCGGGGCATAGCTAGAAATGGGCGGGGCATAGCTAGAAATGGGCGGGGCATAGCTAGAAATGGGCTGGGCTTAGCTAGAAATGGGCTGGGCTTAGCTAGAAATGGGCTGGGCTTAGCTAGAAATGGGCTGGGCATAGCTAGAAATGGGCTGGGCATAGCTAGAAATGGGCTGGGCATAGCTAGAAATGGGCTGGGCATAGCTAGAAATGGGCTGGGCATAGCTAGAAATGGGCTGGGCATAGCTAGAAATGGGCTGGGCATAGCTAGAAATGGGCTGGGCATAGCTAGAAATGGGCTGGGCATAGCTAGAAATGGGCTGGGCATAGCTAGAAATGGGCTGGGCATAGCTAGAAATGGGCTGGGCATAGCTAGAAATGGGCTGGGCATAGCTAGAAATGGGCTGGGCATAGCTAGAAATGGGCTGGGCATAGCTAGAAATGGGCGGGGCATAGCTAGAAATGGGCGGGGCATAGCTAGAAATGGGCGGGGCATAGCTGGAAATGGGCGGGGCATAGCTAGAAATGGGCGGGGCATAGCTAGAAATGGGCGGGGCATAGCTAGAAATGGGCGGGGCATAGCTGGAAATGGGCGGGGCATAGCTGGAAATGGGCGGGGCATAGCTAGAAATGGGCGGGGCATAGCTAGAAATGGGCGGGGCATAGCTAGAAATGGGCGGGGCATAGCTAGAAATGGGCGGGGCATAGCTAGAAATGGGCGGGGCATAGCTAGAAATGGGCGGGGCATAGCTAGAAATGGGCTGGGCTTAGCTAGAAATGGGCTGGGCTTAGCTAGAAATGGGCTGGGCTTAGCTAGAAATGGGCTGGGCATAGCTAGAAATGGGCTGGGCATAGCTAGAAATGGGCTGGGCATAGCTAGAAATGGGCTGGGCATAGCTAGAAATGGGCTGGGCATAGCTAGAAATGGGCTGGGCATAGCTAGAAATGGGCTGGGCATAGCTAGAAATGGGCTGGGCATAGCTAGAAATGGGCTGGGCATAGCTAGAAATGGGCTGGGCATAGCTAGAAATGGGCTGGGCATAGCTAGAAGTGGGCTGGGCATAGCTAGAAGTGGGCTGGGCATAGCTAGAAGTGGGCTGGGCATAGCTAGAAGTGGGCTGGGCATAGCTAGAAGTGGGCTGGGCATAGCTAGAAGTGGGCTGGGCATAGCTAGAAGTGGGCTGGGCATAGCTAGAAGTGGGCTGGGCATAGCTAGAAATGGGCTGGGCATAGCTAGAAATGGGCTGGGCATAGCTAGAAATTGCTCCCTCATATAGCCTAGAGGTAATTAAATACTATGTGTTATCCTTTCTATAATTAGTATCGCCGCTCTTCAATTTACTGATTACCAATTTTATTTCAGTTTATTAAGAATCGTTTAATCGAGATCTCCATTTGAGGGGAAGTCTAGTAGTGAGAGGCAATTGCCATAATTAATAGTCTGGTGGCCAATATCTATTTATACCATATATTTAATCTTATTAGACCGTATAGACCACATACGATACACGATATAAGTTTGGCATCTTATACTAGGTCATTTACCATATATGGACATTTCTTAAACATTAACCAACTATAGCAAAAAACAAGACCTCCAAAAGACATACAATCTGGCATAAAGCACATAATTTATGTGTTGAATTCGATTTTGAAATAGAAAACACATTTGTGTTAAAGGACAACATGCAAAATTGTAAATAAAAACGTTAAGTCTATTCTTCAGACACACCTACTCTATATTGCACTTGCTTCTAGTTATAAACCAAGCTAAAATATCGTCAATATCTAATGCTAAACTGATATATAAATCTAGCAAAGCGAAATTACAAAAACTAAATAAGGAATTTAATCTAAATGTGGCCTTGGTGGGTCAGTATCTGTATCTCGCAGATAAATGTACTACCGTACCATCTTTACTATAAGCCCATTGTTACACTGAACGGGTGCAATTTACTCAGGCCATACTTGAAGTAAAACCATTGTTACTCAGTGACATGAGGACTCCATTGGCCGTCATCACTATATTTAACAAAACAAGCTGGATCAAGGTATGGAGAGAAAGCTTCCATGGCATGGCTCATTTTAGAGGTGTCATTGTGGCCACGTACTTTTTTAAATCATGAGCCGATTGCGATGGTGGAAGCATTTCTGAACCTTTTTTATTTTGGCTGAAATATGCCCCCGCAATGCTAGAATTACAGTGTATGTACACCGCTTACAATAAATATATAAATCAAGCATTTCTAGGCAGGCTAATTACCTCATCAGTTGGCGTTAAGTTGGTAGAACCAAGCATCTCAAATGAGACTAAACCACTATCATTATGGTCACGATAAATCTGTATTTTATTTTCGATGTTCCAAAGATCTTCCAGTTTGACTCATCGAGTAAAAATGGGGAATGCAAGGAAAGTGTCAGCATGTTGCCCAAGGGACGCATATATATTTCCAATGCCAATAGCTGAAGGGTTTGCCAGTTCTGCTTATTGTACTAGCACGAATTTGACAGAAAATAAATTTTTATCACGTGGAACTGAAAACTTTTGAAAAAGAATTCGATAGGCCGTTTCAAAATATCTAATAGAAAATTCACTTAAATGTAATTTTTTTCCAAAATCTTCCCTCTCGCATAACAAAAGGTTTTTTTCAAAACGATTATTTTTTAATAATACATACGCTGAGATAAATTTACATTTCTATATAAAGTCTCATCCTCGCAATATAAGACATCTTTTCCTGATCTGGGTAGATGTCGTACACGCAAGCTTTTTCTTTATTTGGGTTGCAGGTGAGATGAGAGGTCAATAACGTGTAGGGCTAACTGATTCCTTTCATGGAGTGAAAGTAGTAATTCTAATCTTGGAAGGATTCCTAACTAGACTAGTAGATGTTGATGATGATGATCGAATTTTCTCCCATTTCTGATCGCTACCAATTACATGGCATGGAATATTTATTCTATTCAGGAATTTTTCAAAGTATTCGGAGGCCTCACTTTCACGTGAAGAAGAACCAAATCGATTTTCAGGGGTTACAACCTTTGTAATGAGTTCAACAATGTTACTTTTTGGGAAAAGTTTTCCATCTATTATCTTTTCTCCCTTGTCATTAGCCTCAAATCCTTGAGATGATTTAAGAATGCTAAGTAACCCTTGACCTTTCCATTGGGCGTTTTTTCGGTAAAAGATTCTTAATCTGAAATGAGATGCTATCAGGAATTCTATACATATCTTCATCTGGTATCGATAAATCTGAAAGATTACTGCTTTTGACTGATGAGCTTAAAGTAGTACTACAAGGTGAAGCATAACCTGACTGACCATAAAACATTCTAAATTTCTGTAATGCTTCTGAGTACAGATTAGCTTTATTTTCATTAGATAAATCATTACGATTAGGAATCTTCGGAATTTCTTCATCCAGGCCAACAGTTTTTCGTAAAGGTTGATTGCTAGTCAAGAGATTAGGTTTACTATGCTCTTGAAGCTTGTTTAATAATTCATGTGGAATAATAGCCATTTTCTGAGTATGCTGCATAGTTGTACACTTCTAGGTGTTAATTCAAAGCACCACCACTGATTAGCTTTCCTAGTATTGGTCCTAAAATAGCTGGTAGAAATCCACCACGTTGAAGAATAGTACGCTTTTTCTTGAAACTTTTCTATTTGAGAGATTTCGTAACTAACGTTTGCACTTAGATAAATGCCTAAATTGTTTATGTAAATGGTTCACATTACCATGACAAATATTGGCACACCATTCACAGATTACATTAATTAATATTTGCCCTCCCTTTTTAAGAATAGATCTCCGTTCTTTTGGACCAGCTTTAGCTAAATATTTCAAGAGGGGTGCATATTTTGCAATCTGACTTCGAGTCATTATGATTTTTCTTTCACCTTTTCCGTTGAACGTCAAGTGGTTTATAAACAGAACAGATAACATTAGGTAATATATCGGTTCTCAGTCTGAATTCCTCTGGGGTCTCTTGTTTCAAGTCAATCAAGAGGTATGAGAATGGTTTGTTAGTAGCATCCTTAAATGCTTCTTGTAGATATTGACTTCTAGTGGGAAACATTTGACGACCGTAATAATTTATACATGCTAGATCTCTTGGATTCTTTAGGAGAATAATATAATGAGAATTAAGGGAGATGTCACAATGTTCTCGAGTTTTATGGAAGATATTCTGAACGATATGACTCACTGAGCAATGGTTATGATGAGATGTTCTAGTAAAGAGATTAGTTACTTTATTATCGACAACATCCATTAAATCATCAAGAATTACTAAAGACGGTTGACTTTTGTATTTAGTTTCAAAGTTAATACCTTCATGAAACTAAACATCATCTGGTAATAGTTGATAACCATCTTGCCATGCTCCATAACACCAGGTTACATGTTGAGGAGCTGGAAAGAACATCTTTTCTCTATGTATCACCAAGTGTTTAACTAGTTCAGTTTTTCCACTTTGATTTGGTCCAGCTACCTAATATATATATATATATATATATATATATATATATATATATAGTCTGCATGAGCTCCTAGTCAGATTACTTTCAAAATATTCAACAGATTCTTTTTTCACTCATCTGAAGAGGTTTGTTAGGGGTAGGGTGTGATATCACTATAAGCTCATTATAATGATTATGGCACAATGCTGAATTCTTATGACGCAATACATGATTCTTTTTATCAATAGAAGTAGGGTGAACTCAAATGAAATACGACTATGAAATTTTCTTTTTTTATAAGTTATTAATGTTATTAATAATAATAATAATAATAATAATAATAATAATAATAATAATATTATGAGTAATAATAATATGAGTAATAATAATAGTTAGAAATTGAAGCTAGTTTTATCATAAATCTTTTTCATTCGATTAATTATTTCTTCACGCCATGAAGCTTTACATCGTCTAATTAGTTCATCACTTCGATGGAACATTTCAGGAATTATTGCAAATAAACGTGACATATAATCTGCAGATAGGTTTTCAAATGCTAGTTCTGAATACCTGTCAATTAAGTCAATCTCTGAAAAATCGTAATTAATTCCAAGACAGGAATGTTCACGCTGACTTGCCCTATCACGTATACATCCATAGCAGTCAGCTTTCACTTGTCGCCATAGTTCAATATATAGTAGCTTTGTGAAAAGTTCTAAAGTGAACTCTCTGATTTGTGGAAAGGGACAGTGGTGCCATCCTGCAACTGAAAGTACTGCCGATTTACAAATTTCACATGAAATACTCTTAATATCATCTTCAACCTCCGGAATCTCGAACGAAGATGATGAAAAGTGTTCAATTTCTTTTTCACATTCTTCTCCTTCTTCTTTAACATGTCTTTTTTGAAGTAGAGTACCTTGACAGGGTCCATCTATCACTTCTTCACAGCAACAGGCAATGCATTTACAAATTTCTAGAGCATTTTCGAGTGCCTCTTTATTGAAGGTATATTCGCTATATCTTGAGTAATACCTATCATTTCGATATTTAAGTGTCATTTCCTTAGAGTCAATCCTTAATGAGATTCCATTACTAATTTCATAGTCCTTAATTTCAACAACACGGCATAATTGCGCTACTATTCTATTCCACTGATAATTTTAAACCAAAATTTCAGATAAACACGATTATGCCATGTCAGTGTTTGTAAAGATTCCAATATATCCATTTTCAGGTAAGGAACGTATTGCGATTTGTTCAATAAAGTCATCAACTGTAGCTTGAGCCATTTTAAAAATTAGCGTTCACTAGTAAAGTCACCACTAAAGTATTCAGAATCCGTGCTCCCTACCTCAGCCGCAAGAGATGATGAAATTTCACCTTCTTCTTCTTTTTCTCCCACATCTTCGATTCCTTATTCTTCGCCCTTTACTTCCACTTCTTCTTCTTCTCTAACTGTAGGTAGAGTATTAGTCCAATCCCCCACTTCAGGCCAGGTTCCTTTATTACTAGCGTAATCACTCCACGTACTAAACCAACCTGGTACTAGATCAACTTTTACAGGAGATGGTTTTCTCTCGAGGGCTAACTTGATCTTATTAAAGTTCGATCTCAATGTTCCACTCACTTTCAATAAGATAGACACCTCGTCCTGTTGGCTTCAATTCAAGCGTATCATGTGGGAGAAAGTATCTCGTATATGTATACCTGGAAAACGCGAACTGATCGAGACCATGCAGCGTGGTTCTAAAGTCAGCACAAACTCGATTTTCTCTTCAGGTTTAGTCTTTAAAATATGATTAGCAGTTGCCTCTACTGATGGAGCTTCTTCAATAAGTTTCATAAAAGAAGAATAGCTCAAGAAAAGTCCTCTTACAGTAGGCGTATTTTCCTCACCCACGAATTGTCTAATATCAACAACCACTTCACCATCAACTTTCAGCACATGAAGAAACTTTCCACGACCTAAATGAAGGGTAAAATTACATCCTGTGAAATATTCCGAGTTGAAATATTCAGAGTTTTCCATTTTTCAGGTTTCAACTCACTTTTTTCTTTACTCACGTTAAATATCAGATTTTTTATGATATATATTCTTCCTTGTTTTTACTCAGTATTTATACCCTACGGTAAAACATGTCTGAACTTGCTCCCTAAATCGTCATATAAAAATGCATGATCAGCAAATCTATTCGACAAGACCAGACATGTAAGTGGGGTTTTCCAGGAAGTTATAAATAGATTCTTAAGTGATCAATATGGAAAACGCCTGCTGATGTTTGAAGAATATTCCGGTGCGTCGTTAATCTATTTTTAGCTCATGAAACAATCGAAAATAATGCTAAAGCGCTGTCCGAACACGCTGATTGGTTGAAAATAGTGCTAGAGCACTGTCCGAACACGCTGATTGGTTGAAAATATTGCTAGAGCGCTGTCCGAACACGCTGATTGGTTGAAAAGTCGGTCAGGGCGTTCGGACAGCGCTCTAGCTATACTACTCAAGGGCTATCAGTATAAAAATAGGAAAATAATATATGGATGCTATACATGCTTAGTGAGTTAGGATTGTTGGTATTGTACTTGAGCCAATCACATTGTGTTATCAGGTGGTTCAATATTAAAAATGAGATTTATAGATTTTCTTTTCGATTGAATACATAGAAATATTTGTCAAAATCTAGACAATTAATATTATTGCTTAAAGTGTTATTATGTCTGAACCACGAGCATTCTTGTATTACCTGACTAATACGGCCGCGAGGACGTATAATCATGTGGCGGAAGATTCAATATTATTAAATATCATCAAAAGTATATATCGTGTTAGGTTGCATTTAGAGGTAACACACGCCGCTGCAAGCAGGCCAGTATTACTTAAAAGCCGACTACTGTGATCTGGAGAGCAATATAGGAAAGCAAATTTCCTGTACCGCCTCTTTGCCCTTTAGCGTAGATGTATATTATTGCTTCCTTCATTGCTGCATCCGAATACCAGAAAAAGATATTTGATAGAATTACATGGCATTCATCAACACAGTGGCACTCGGATTCATCACATCAGAGACATATATTCAAACCTGTCAATACCGCACATCGAGATAGGCGTGTACATGTGTGATGAATTATTTCAATTTTTTTCAAGGGGGAAATATGTGCTCAAACGTAGGAGAATCAGCTAGATAGCTTCTCAGTCTCATTTCGAAAACTACATGACGAATAGAGTTGGCAGAAACAATTGAACCCGAGTCTCTGAATATTTATTTCAATGATTTTATTTTTTCAAAGTTGGTGAGGTGGGTGGGGGTAGTTAGCACCCAACGACTACCACCACCACCCCGACCCCTTCCTCTTTCTACCGACGTATATTTATCATGTTTAGAACCGAACGTCGCCAGGTCATTACGGGATTTGCCAACTTTAAATTAGCCAAAAAGACAGGATACTTTCCATTTCATAAATAATATACAACAATAACGATATAAACTTAGTAATATAGCGTGCCTCCGGGAAGTGCAGCTGAGATGGGTGTATCCCGGGGAAACCCCATATAAATATTTAAAATCTAGATGCTATAAGAGTATATTTTCTGCATTTCTGAAGAAAAATCCCATCTTATCGAGCTTCAAATGGCTGCCAAATTACAGTTTTCTGTTAGGCTGCAGGTTGACAGAAGCTGTTCAGTTCCAGTAAAAATGTCCAGTTCTAGTAAACATACTGTACAATATAAATTTCTAACATACATGTGTTTATTGCTGAAGAGGGGCCTATATATGCGTTGTTGAAAACCCCCGAGAGAACATGACATACCAATCGACCTACAAGCAGTATTATTTAACACCATGATAACACCGATCCTACTATATGGCTCGGCAATATGGGGCTTTGAAAATTATAAATTTTATTACAAGAATTTACTCCATTTAAAACAAAGCACGCCAAATGTTATGATTTACGGAGAACTTGAAATATTCCCACCCGATATTACAATTAAATGTAACATGATAAGATTCTGGGCAGGACTTGTAAATATGGGATACGGAAAATTATCAGCAATTTTATATTTTTTAATACCTGATTATATTACAAAACACAAAAAGAAATTAAAATGGATCGAAACCATTAAATCTATCCTGAAGAGTACAGACTAATTAAGCGTATTTGAGTCAGAAGATGTAAATACTAAACAATTAGTTAAACAAAACAAACTAATTTTAGAATAACAATATATAGAGAAATGGACCAGAACTTTAAAAGAATCGACGCGCCTCACTTTCTATAAACAAATCAAATCAAAATTTACCCCGAGAAATACCTAAAATTACTTCCCTACCGGGAGGCCCTAACACTATGTCATTTTAGAACGCTAAATCACCAAATTTCCATCAAGAGGCAGTCCGAACTCTCTGAATCCACACTATGCTAACCCGGCATATCACAATCAGCATAGGGTAGAATCAGAGAACTCGGATTAGGCTGGGTGCTGAGTTGATCCCATTCAGAATTTGACAGCATGGCTGGCTAACCGCCACTCTCGCTACAGCCCTGGCAATAATCCCCTATTTGGGTATAGACATGTTTAACGTTTTTACACTCGAGGGATACCTATCCTGGGAGCGGCTTGGTGGGGCGGCGGCGGTGGTGATGGTGGTGATTGCGGCAGGACAAATGTCTAATTTGCGCCATTCAATACGACCCTGCACTTTTGCCAAACAAAAATTCTGATATGGTTCCAACTACTACTACTACTACTACTACTACTACTACTACTACTACTACTACTACTACTACTGCTGCTGCTGCTGCTGCTGCTGCTGCTGCTGCTGCTGCTGCTGCTTCTTGCTGAAGAATTGACCAAGATCGATGGTCTATGATCTTACTATTTTGAAAACCTGTCTAGAACTGAAATTATTTTCCCGAGCATGGTCGGGATTGTCGGGTCAGTTCAGCCACCTATGTATTGGCATTAGCTTACAACAGTCAAACGGTGCATACTCATTATATCGCGTGGCAGAAATGAATGATGACACAACACACATAAATATCACATCCTGCACAAATTGTCTTCCTCAAGGAGATATTCTGTGCCATGTTCAGTAATACGAACTGCGTGAACCCAAGAAGAAAATGAATGTGATAGGAGCGTGTTTGACCCCTCGTCTTCGTTATCGCCTCCTCCTCTTCTGCAGCTTCTGACGACACTATGAAAAGGACACCATGAGACTAACTATATATACAAGCAAGTTCGCTTAGAGCTAGCTGAAAACGATTTAGTCTATAATTATGTGAAAGCAATCGTTGGCTAGAATTTAAATAAAATATGATCATTTGTGCCGCAAACAAAGGTTTAGGCATTGAATAATGCTGAAATATTGTTAGTAATTATACCAATATTCAACACATGGAAATAAATTGAGATTACTTATGTATGGGACATAATAATGATTCATTCCATTATCCTCCAATATTGTCATTTTATCTTATTGGCTGCCAATCGAAATCATTGATGGACTCTACGGAGAAAACATAGTGGACTTGGCGGAGTTGGCTAAACCTTGTGAAGTACTTGGCACCTTGACTAAGAAAATTTAAAACGATCTTCTAGAAGATTCACACCCCACCCACCCCCGGCTAGGAGTATTCCTTGGGTCACTGCATTGTCGTCGTAACCGATAATATTATTAATATTATTTCGTCGTGAAATACATGCTTTTGAGCAAATCTATGTTATCCATGACATAATTACATGTAATAACAAGTTCTATAATGCGATGTACCGTGTAGAGATAAGTGTGTATATGAATGTATCTTGCATCAAAGAATCCACGTTTTGAATAGGCCAACAAAAAATCTTTGTGCTTCGTCCATTTGCTAGGATAATATAACTGTGAATAGCATGGTTGTCTTTATATATCATACACCATGTGAAATGATCGCAGTAATTTGCAGCTGCTATTCATTGATGTTAATAAGCAAGATGAATATACAATTTTGTCTCGTCTTCTATAGAACCACAGGAATGTTACAGACATCGCGTAGATAAAACATCACTTGCGTAAAAATGGATTTTTGATGTCCATTGATGTGAAGACATGTCTTCCTTTAGTAATAGATTTCTGTTACTGCGTGATCAGAATATTTTCAAACACATTCAATGCTACAAACCGAATTTGAGGGCCGATGTTGACTATTTTGCAAGCAATTTAACTGCAATTTTGCGGCAGCGTCATCATATATGTGACGTCAAATGTCCGCACCCATATCTGTAACATTCCCATAATCAAGCTCAAAATATTCAAATGTTTACCTGTCTAGTTACCTTGAAATTTCAAGTCTGAGAAATCAGAGTTCAAATATCCAAATCGGTCCAATATCTCGGCGTAGCTTAGCTAGAAACGGTTGGGGGCACAGGTAGAATTGTTTTCCTCCAAAATTTCCTAAGAACTAGATTAATAATACTCCTGTCACTAAACCAATGCAGCTGGATGAGTCAAGAAAAAATAGAATAAGTGGAACTTTGCGATAGATAAGCGAAAGTTGCTTAGTAAAATGCTACATTGAATGTAGTAGATGTGTTACCTGTATAGTTACATTGAACTCGGGACTGTGGAAGCTCAGGATTCAAAGCCTTCGCGTATGATATTCGAGAACGCATTTTTAGAAATCGATGAAAATACCATTATCAATGATTTTCCACAGTCTATGATCAATTTTATATGAATTGCACAAGGCCACGGGTATGATCATCATCCTTTTGCATCTGATGCTACGTGTAATCTTGTTAGATTACTGACCCATTGATAAGAGAACGCTAATACACTATTCTGAGTAGGTGAATCGAATTGACTGATATCTGTACTGCCTATAAGTTACTCGTTTTAAAGAGAAGCAGCATGATTGGACAGGACTCCCTTACATCGGCAGTGTTTTCTACATCATCATGGTAACATGTAAACCTGCAATAATATATGCCTATGATTAACACATATAAATGTGTTAATCCGACATCTGTACAAACCACCTGCGTTCCACTGGCGTTTCCGCTATATTTTGAGGTCCACATTAGCTTTGTGTTTTATATCCGCTGGATCGTGTAAGCAACATGGGGTGTAAAAGCTATTTGGTGTTCCTTGTACTTGAGTTACAAATCAATTAGTCAAGTGGTTTTAGAGAAGAATATTTATAAATGCGTTTAGAGACACACAAAACAGTTTCAGCTTCGTTTGAAAAATCGTCGATATAAAATTGTCATATAGCTCAAGGATGTTTGCTGCTTAGCTTGCTTAGAATTTGTCTCGCTGATACTGACAATGACTGAACGCACAGGGAATTTCAAATCAAAAAATAATAAAGCTAATAATAATAATAATAATAATAATTATTATTGTGATGACCACATTATTAACAACAACAATAATAATAATAATAATAATAATAATAATAATAATAATAATAATAAAAATAATAATAAATATAGCTGCAATCAGCAATGAAGTGTCCCAAGAAATGTGCCACTGTAATTGGCCATGTCTTATTGATAAGCCTTTCTCGACCAACCCCACCTACCTCAACCGCATGTCTATGATTTAACACGTCAATAGACTGCAACGCTGCTTCAGGGAGAATAAAAGCTGAAGAAGAGAAACAGAACAATCTTGTGTTTCAGAAAGAGATGCTGCTCAATAGTGGACTTAAAGAGACCCCTTTGTTGCCCAGTGGGCTTAAGACTGTTCAGTCAGAATCAAAATATAGTAAAAATTCTACAGATGAGACCAACATCTGATGAGATGAGCTGTTGGCGGATGTAGATGAGGCTGCTGCTGATAGGGTGATCACTGAGAAGAAAGATATGCCATGTAAATCAAGGTCTGAGGATATCCTTGATTGTGTGTCAGATGAACTAAAGCAGTTGCAGGGGAAAGATGAATCCCGGTGCAAGGTGCAACAATTACTTCATCCAGTAGATTGTAACTGTAAAGATAATGTGTATTTCTACAAGAAAGATGGACTACTGTTTCGGCATTGGGAATCCGGCAGTTGAACCCATACAGCGACGCAGTCGGTTGTGCCAAAAGCATGCCGCTTAAAGTTAATGAAGGTAACACATGATGTTTCACTGACACGTCATCTAGGAATAGAGGAGACCACAACAAGATTATTGAAGACCTATTACTTGCCTGGTATATTTAAAGATGTTGCCACGTAGTGTCAGACCAATGAGGTATGTCAAAAGTCTGCCCGAAGAGAGTTTCTGATAAGAGTGCACGTCTACCTTTGAGTTGTTGCATGGTATGTATGTATGTAAGAGCTCCTCTGGATGTGGTCAAGGAGGTCTGGACAGGGGATATTCCCTCAGGTGAGAACACTGTGCAATATGTCTGGGAGATTAGTGAGAAGATGGAATCAATAGCAGAGCTGCTACAGGGGCATCCCGCTCAGGCACAACAAAGTCATTAAAGACTAAAGTCGATTTTTCAAAGCGATTGATGGATGTGAATGGCGAGAAGAGAGAAAGAAGTGGAGGAAATGGATAGGGATGCGAGGGAAACGGTAAAGGCAGAAGAAAAGTAACCTTGTAAAGATGCTGTGAAATGCAAATAGTTTGTCAAGAGTATGGTCGGAGCAATCGATTCAGAGAACCTGATGTAAATAACATTCCTGATACCCTAGTGTAGTACTGCAACTATATCTGTATCTAGAATTGTGTCGTGTTAATGAGGTAAGAGAAATAATCGTTCTTAGAGTTGGTGAGAAATTGTAGCAAATTTAAATGTCAATATAAACCAACAATAGAGTTAGAATGGCTGGGGCGAATTACCTTGATTCTGCCGATCAAATTATTTGTAATCCTTATAGTTCTCATCTATTGATAAAAGAAACATATCCCAGCTAATTTTAGGTCTATTTATTATTTTATGGACAGTTTAACCAAATTGGGCTGTAGCCGCATTTTTAGCCAGATATTTGCTGCCGCCATTATTTCAGACTCTATTGTATAAACCCAATCTCGTAATGCTAATCCTAGTAATTCTTGTTCTGGCTTCCAAGGTGAGCGCATAGTATGCTCCTAGCATAGTTCAATACCAGTTGTATGTTTGCTATGGCGCAAGTGACAACAAATATATTTATAACAGGTTTACTGAAAACTGTTGCTGCCTCAACAGCTTTCCGTCAAGTTGTTGTCAAAATAATCAGCTGATAATACAATCGACACTAGGTAACGATGTGATAACAATTTAGCTGAAAATCGTTGACGCAACAATTTTAAATGAAGTTGTTCTCAAAATAATCAGCAGGGTAGTCAACGTTGCAAGACTTGCTGGAAAATATTTCTAGTAACTTTATTGACAGTCATTTCTAACCAAGGCAGCAACAGCGTTATCAAATTTCTATCGAAATAATCAGCGGATTTTCTGTTTTGTTAGATAATAAGTGCATACGCAGGTTTAACGTTCCAACAGCCCACATGATGCTCGAATACTGCCACCCGAGATAGTGGCGATTACAGGGGAACCATGAACTGGTATTAATGAGTTCTACACACAAATACAGTTACACCCATACACGATAGAAAACAATACGATCAGTGAAAAAGACAACGACACCAATGACAATAGGAATAAAAATAATAATAATAATAATAATAATAATAATAATATTGACAACTGAACAGCTGACAAATGTAGATGGCGGCATTCTTGTAGGTGTAGTCTATATACCACCACAGCGCTCCAGATATTCATCAATAGAAGCGTTCGATGAAGTAGAAAAAGACCTCTCGAACATTAGTATTCACTGCTTCTTGGCGATTTCAACGCAAGACCTAGCACCCTAAACGCACCCCAAATGACACCATAGAACGCGTGTTCACAAGAAAAATTGTAAACGACTATGGAAATAGGCTTATTGATCTCTGTCGATATAACAACCTATGCATCTACAACGGAAACATAGGCAGTGATAAAGTGATAAAAGGGTAGGAAAGTTAAGTTGCTTCCATCGCAGTGTCGTTGATTACGCAATATCGTCAGATAAAATGCTAGGAATAGTATTTGCCTTTAGCATAGCAGATTTCTCCCTCCCCGGATTTCCGACCCCCACTCAGCCCTACACCTTACATGTTAGTTCTTTTCTTTTCCTTACCATTCAAGCATGCCTACCAAGAATTATTCGTGTTCTAACCTGGAAAGACATTTTCTGTATTAGCTGACGACTTATATTACGAAATCACTTGTCAGGTCAAATGTAAATGCAATAAGGGTTACCCTACTCCCTGCCGCTTAATGGTGTAGATAGCTGAACCCTGGTGTTACGTATACGGTAGACACTGTTTATAATGGCCCCAGTTTAGAGGGCCACATGGGTAGCTCTTTAACATAAGTGGTCATAAGACCACCTATCTTAGGAAATACGCGATCTTGTGGACACATCCACTGCAAAAAGTAATTTTTTTATTAAGCCACACGGTGTCCTTAATGAACACTCTTTGATGTTCCATAATGTTCCAGTTATAGACAGGTAAAATTAGGCATTGCTTTTCACCACGCCCAAGCTCATTGATAAATGGTTTTGTTTAATCAGCAAATTTATAAGGTTGGACACTAAACTATGATATTTCGTCAACATGACTTACCCTTTTATCAATCTATTCGTCTGTCCGTCTTCCTTTCTTTCGAGCCTCTCTTCCATACATTCATCAGTCCATGTAGCATCCATCCATCCATCCAACCACCCAGTCAACCAGCCACCCAACCGTTCGTTCGTTCGTTCGTTCGTTCGTTCATTTCCACCAAACTCATTCATTCGTTCATTCATTTCCACCAAACTCATTCATTCGTTCATTCATTTTCACCAAACTCATTCATTCGTTCATTCATTTCCACCAA